>CM031966.1:514103-534103 GCA_018749465.1 Paracanthobrama guichenoti | reverse complement strand
TTACATCTTACAAGAGTTCATGTTTCAGATGACATGACGTTGGAGGAGAAGATCCTGTCATATAACCGAGCGAACCGAGCCGTGGCGATCCTCTGTAACCACCAGAGGGCGGCACCCAAAACCTTTGAGAAGTCAATGCAGCTGCTGCAGGAGAAGGTGCGTCGAACTCCACCGTACACGTCTGAGTAATGACACGAGTAAAGAGCCTTTTCTCCATCTGTCTCTAGTGTTCAGTTCTTCTCTCTATCAGAGTCAGTGTTCCTGAACTCCTGAAACGCCTCCATTGTAGTCTTGAGAACCAACACGTCACAATATTCCTCATTATGATAATTAATGCGCAGAATAAAGGGGCGGGCATTTCCCAAACACCAAGCACAACACACCGCTCCAGCTGACCAATCAGAGCACAGTGTGCTGTTCAGAAGGCGGGGCTTCATTGACATTGGAGCATTACTGACAGACTGGGAAGAAAGGAGCCTCAACAATGGAGGATATGAGGAATAATCAACATTCAAGCAGGAAAACCTGCTCTAGTAGAGCCAGAAACACTGAATTCAAGTCCAAATCAAATCCTTGAAGAGTGAGTTACAGTATTTAAAGTTTTGACACAATGAAAGCATTTTCTGTCGCTCTCGGCAGCAGCGTGTGACTTTGAGGGTCAGATGCTATTGGGTTCCAGGTGGTTTTGTAACTGCAGGGAAGTGAAATGGTTTTTAATCCCGGCAGCCGTTCAGCTCAGAGATCAAGGTCACGATTGCAGCTTTAAAGGACGAGGCCATCAGAAATAATCACACACACGCTGTAAAGTGCGGAGCAATCGTCCGGTCATTTAGAGCGTTCGACCTCAGCAGAGACTCGGGCCATGAGAGCGGCGTCAGCACACCTCTAGAGGAACACACACACTCACACGCGGCTCCTCTAGATGTGTGTATGTGGTCTGGTCAGAGGTCACGCTCACATGCGCTTCTGTCTGTTTGCTGTTGCAGATCCAAAAGAAAAAGGAACAAATTGAAGTGGCCAAGAAAGAGCTGAAAGAAGCGAAGAGAGCGCATAAAGACGCTCCGTCTGACAAATCCAAGAAGTAAGAGCTCTTTTTAAATCAGCCGTGGACTCAAGGTTAGTGGAGTCAGTCGTGTGCCAGCGGCTGTGAAAACAGGAAATACTGACACGGATCAACAGCCAAACAAACACATTCAGCTTCAGTCTGACACTTGCATTCATAATCCCTACTGTATTTTCCCTGAATACACCAGGCAAGATCGCAGTGTTTGGAGGAGAAATGAAGCTTTTACAGGCATGTTTTAGTTCCTCACGGAACCGCATGTGTCCGTATTTAGAGCAGGAATGATACAAACACACATTATAGTAGCTTTTATTATAAACTCATTTATTTAAAGTGAAATAAACTTCCCTCATTCAGCATTGGTACATTTGTCAATTGAAATGAATATTAGATGGAAATCTAAAATTAGAATTGACAGTTGAAGCACTTAAAGACCTGGAAATAAAATGATGAACTAAAAAATGAATTAAATCGCGATTACTTTATATGAGGTGGCAGGGTTACTGTAGTTAACTAAAACTGTGTGTGTGTGTGTGTAAGGCTAGTGGAGAAGAAAGAGAAGCTCGTCCAGAGACTGTGTGAGCAGTTGAAGAAGCTGCAGCTGCAGGAAACCGATCGTGAGGAGAACAAGGTCATCGCTCTGGGCACGTCCAAACTAAACTACCTGGACCCACGCATCACTGTGGCCTGGTGACTATACACAGATCCCTCCCTCACACTCACACATGCGCACACACACACACAGCCGCACACAGTCACACAGCCCCACGCGCACACACAGTCGCACAGCCGCACACACACACATAGCCACACAGCCGCACGCAGTCACACAGCCCCACGCGCACACACAGTCGCACAGCCGCACACACACACATAGCCACACAGCCGCACGCAGTCACACAGCCCCACAGCCCCATGCGCGCACACAGTCACACAGTCACACAGCCACACACACGCGCAGCCGCGCGCACACAGTCGCGCAGCCGCGGCCACACGGCCCCACGCACGCACACACGCGGCCACACGGCCCCACGCACGCACGCACGCACACACGCGGTCACACAGCCCCACGCACGCACACACGCGGTCACACACACGGACACACACACTCATACTCTCACTCAAACTAAATGTTAAACAAAATGTACACTTAAAACTTCTCTTTGATTCTGTACAGAAGTCTAGGGTTCTAGCCTCAAACCGTTGATTTTTGAATCGTCATGAGCTCTGATTGGGTGGAAAAAGAAACTGGAAATACTTGAAGTATATCTTTAAAGGTGCCCTAGAATGGGGAACTGTATTTACCTCGGCATAGTGGAGTTCATTACATGGACCTGACATGCCATGAGCCTCAAACACCACGGTTTCCTCCTTCATATGTCAATCTTGTGCTAGAAAAAGACCACTGAAAAACGGGCATAACACCGACTGTGACGTAACCGTCGGGATCATTAATATTTACTCCTCCCCAAATTTGCATATAACCAGCCCATGTTCAAGGCCGGCAGTGTTAACGTGGACCTGCATCGAATCACCAGAAGTTCTGCAGGTACTGTGAAGAGGAGGACGGTGTAGTGGATATAAATGTTCTGTTCCAGCTGTGCAGGGGATGTGAGCGCTCTTCATGGCCTCGAAGTGGAGCGTTCAAGCGTTCATACTTGCGGTTATTTCAGTACTTTAAATCCCCCAATCAGAGCTTTTCTGTTAAAAGAACACGTATTCTATCCAGAGCTTTACTTAAACGTGCAATCTGGCAACCACGTGCACGCAATCTCCATTTGAGATGTTCTGCTTAAAGTGTCATCCAGTCGCTCTGTGTTCTGTCGCTTCTGCTGTTTGTGATTGTGTGCGGGGAATAACTGCACTTGTGTGAGCTGCTGAAATGAGCCAATCAGCGCAGAGCTCATCATCATTATTCACGGCCCTTCCAAATAAGGCAAAAACAGCCCATTTCATTCTAGGGACAATTTCTAGGGTTGTAAATGGACCTGTAAAACCGTGTCTGGACAGTTTTTGACCTTAAATAAGCCACATACCCTCTATGTAGATATCAGAGAACAGTTTAAAATAGTTTAACTCATTCTAGGGCACCTTTAATGATTGTGTGGCTTTATGATGACGCTCTAATCACATGATGTTGCTTCCATAGGTGTAAGAAACACAACGTCCCCATTGAAAAGATCTACAACAAAACCCAGAGGGACAAGTTCACCTGGGCCATCCACATGACCGACGAGCACTTCCAGTTCTGATGTGTCTGTTTCTGTTCCGTGTACGGTACGATCGGTGGGGTTTTGTTTTGAGTTTATCTGTTGTGTCTGCATTAAAACGTCTCGTTTGATCACTTCCCTGCGTCGTTCTTGAGTGACAGCTGCCATTTGCGTTTCACACATGATCAGCCTCAAACGGTTTAACATAAACACGCAAGTGACATCAAAAAGCAGTTTTCTTTTCCCTAGCAGGTCTTCAATATTTGATCAGCCGCCTCTTCCTGGTGGGTGTAAATGAGGGTGAAGCTGCTCAGAATGTCAAGGCGAGGTCTGGAGGGAACCGGACGTGATTGACGGGTTTCGTCTCCCGATCGACTCCTCTGCATTTCACCTGGTGTCGTCAGAGAGCTGGAGATCAGCGCTGGGAGCCTGCAGTGGGATTTGGGCCGGATTAGGCTCCGCTCTGAGAGGGAGCGGTTGGGAATAATAAGGATCCGCAGCGGCAGCAGGGCGTCTCTGTGTGTGCAGGAGTGTCGTGACGACACACACTCACACACATGCACGCATATACACACACACACACAGTTAATCAAGAGAAATGCTCGTGAGAAGCGACTAAACATCACGATACTCACACACACAGTTAATCAAGAGAAATGCTTGTGAGAAGCGACTAAACATCACGACGCGCGCACACACACACTCGCGCACATATACACTCACACACAACACAGTTAATCAGGAGAAATGTTCTTGTGAGAAGCGACTGTAAACATCACACACACACTCGATGCAATGATAATCTTCACGGCACACTCACACACACACACACAGTTAATCAGGAGGAATGCTCGTGTGAAGCGATGATAAACCTCACGGCTCACACGCGACTCGGCTGAAGCTCATGGTGTGGTTTGACAGCTGCTCCACCTGTCCGATGTCAGCCGTGTCTCTTCTCCACCATCTTAGACGAGTAATGTGTGCATTTTATTAATTTAACACAAAGTTCAGCGCCTCAGTTTGGCTCAGATGATCCTGCAGATCCATAGAGCCTAAAATACGGTTTAAATAGCATCGATCCTTTACAAACACTCACTTTATACTCTGAAAAACTAAATCTAAAATCAGTTTCCATTGTAGCACTTGATGTATATCATTTCTACTTTGTGTTTTCTACTAATTGTAGTTTATTTATTGTATTTTAATCAAATTAATTTACTTATTTGAATCTTTTGTACTTTTAGTTTTCTCCAGATCTGAGTCTTTCTTTAGACCTTTGCACATTTATTTTAATTGAATTTACTTTTTTTCTCCATGTTTATTCTGTTAATTTAACATTTATTTTGATCTGTTTTATTTTGTCATGACTTTTTCACATTGTTTTAATCTCTTAGTTACTTATTTTAATCTTATTTTTTTCTCTAGTCTTTAACACTATTTTAATCAAATTAATTTTCTTAATGTACATGTTTGCAGACCCTGTGGAGTGAGTGAGTGAGTGAGTGGGTGGGTGAGTGAGTGAGTGAGTGAGTGAGTGGTGTGAGTGAGTGGGTGAGTGAGGTGAGTGAGTGAGTGAGTGGTGGGTGAGTGAGGAGGAGTGGTGAGTGAGTGAGTGTGAGTGGGTGAGTGAGTGAGTGAGTGAGTGAGTGAGTGAGTGAGTGAGTGAGTGAGTGGGTGAGGAGGAGTGAGTGAGTGAGGTGTGAGTGAGTGAGTGAGTGAGTGAGTGAGTGGGTGGGTGAGTGAGTGAGTGAGTGAGTGAGTGAGTGGGTGGGTGGGTGAGTGGGTGGGTGGGTGGTGAGTGAGTGAGTGAGTGGGTGAGTGGGTGAGTGAGTGAGTGGGTGAGTGGGTGGGTGGGTGGGTGGGTGAGTGAGTGGTGGGTGGGTGAGTGAGTGGGAGTGAGTGGGAGTGAGTGAGTGGGTGAGTGGGAGTGGGTGGGTGGAGGAGTGGTGGTGAGTGGTGTGAGTGAGTGAGTGAGTGGGTGGTGAGTGGGTGAGTGAGTGAGTGAGTGGGTGAGTGGGTGAGTGAGTGAGTGAGTGGGTGGGTGGGTGGGTGGGTGGGTGGTTGGTTGGTGGGTGTAAAGACTCACCGTGAAAGGGAAGCTGCGCTCGTCTTTTCTCCTCTAGTGTGCCGTACATCGAGTGAATCGCTTCAGGAACAAGAACAAATGTAGGCGGGGCTTGACTGTCTGTGGGGAATTGATTGGATGGTGGTGGTTTGCTATTGGCTGATCTCATGTGAGTGACAGGTGGCCCCGCCCTCGTCATCAGAGAAGAGATGAAGTTATTCAGATTCTGATTATTAACACAATAATGATGAGCACCGATGAGTCATTTACAATAAACACTGCAATATTTCAAGGTGAATTTAATCCAGCTAAATATTTATTCGACCCATTTATTTCTCGGAGTGGGTGTGTCTGGCTCTTGTTTGTTCAGGGATTGTTAGAGATGTTGATTATGTGTCCTTTGACCTTCAGGGCTTCAATAACGTTAACATGAATCCTTTCTCATTGCGCAGTGCAGATTAATACGTGTGTTTATTATTCCGGGCTGTGTGTTGTGCTCGGTCGTGACTCTTCTGTTGGTGTTTTTCTGCAGCACGAGTCCCATCTGGACCTTCAGCCGCTCCGACACATCAAAGCGCTCGGGAAGAATGGCGGGAAACGGCGAACACAGTCCAGCGTGCGTCTGCGCAGCCGGTGATTGGCACTTTGTTTTCAATGAGGAGCTGATGAATGCAGCGGCTCTCACTCCTGCGTGTGTTTCTGAGGACTTCAGGACACGGGGAGCGGAAAGTGCTGATTTATTCAGAGGAACAAAGAACAAACACGGCGAGTTTGATGAACTGTCTGTCTCCAGAGTCTGTGCTCCTCTGCGCTTTACATCAAACCCACGAGAAGCGGGACGAAGGGAACGTTCTCCCAAAGTTATGAACTAACGTTAATAGAACGTTCGTTCAAGTTTTAAAAAATTCAAGTTTAAAATATTCAGGCTTTTTCTACCGTTATTTAGAAGTTATCGCTTTATTGTTTCCATGGTGACACATCGTTGCTTGTGACACTGTGCTACATGACTTGACCTGCTTTCCTTTTTCCTCTTTTATTAAAATTATTCACTAATTTGTTAACTATAGCATGACATATCTGATATTCTGATTGTCAGATATGGGCAGGTGGATGTGAGCTTTATGATCGCGATGGGCGCCGCCATTTTAGTTTGTGTAGTTCAGAGAATTGGATCTATCGGATTTACATCACGTGAAATCATCCACTTCTCCCGGAATACAGGAAAGCAAGTGGCTGGTGAACTGGGAAAAGAGTAAATGAAACTTCAGTTACTTACACAATGTGGATAATGGAAAGGGTCGTTATTGCCGCTTCTATAGACATCAGTGTGTGTTTTACGAACTCTAAATGTATTGTTTTGCTGGTACTCATCTGTATTTAAAGGATGTGGTTGAAAACACTGAATAGTTGTTGCATATGACAATCGCTGAGTCTCAGCTCCAGCAAAGCGCGTTTGCATTTAGCATTTGATCATGTGATGCACTGACCGGTCTAATCACACCGGTGTGATCGTACGCGTCAAAGGGTTAATAGTGTAATAAAGAGCACAACTTTTGCACATAGTTCATGGAGCATTTTTTAAACGTTTGTCTAATGTTTTTTTTATGTAACTTGTGTTAGAATGTTCAGAGAATGTTCGCAAAATGATGAAATCAAATGTTAACGTTTTTACAACAAGAAATGGACACTTCAGAAATAACTAAAACGAAACTTAAAATGTTGAGGCTTTTTGTTCCATGAAACGTGACATTAACAGTGAACGTTGTCAGAACGTTCCATTATGGTTCTCTTAAAGTCATGACCAAACGTAACATTATAGAACGTTCATTTGACGTTATCTGATAATGTAATATATTGCGCACCTTTTGTATATAGGTTATGGAAAAAAAATTCTTGAAACGTTTGTTTTAACATTTATTAAATGTTACTAGTTTTAGAATGTTCAGAGAACGTTTGCAAAATGATCAAATGGAACGTTTCCTTAACGTTCTTACAACACTAAAAAAAACTGGATGCTTCAGAAATAACTAACACAACAAATGTTATTAAAATGTTGAGGCTTTTTGTTCTAAGAAACATGACATTAATCTAACGAGGAACGTTGTCAGAACGTTTCATTAAGGTTCTCTCAGCGTTATAAGCAAACGTTCTTCCAGTAACGTTAATAGAACATTTGTTCAATGTTATCTAGTCTTTAATAATGTAATAAAGTGCACACTTTTGTATATATAAACGTATTTTTAAACGTTTTTTAAATGTTACTTGTTTTAGAATGTTCAGAAAACATGTTGGCAAAATGATGAAATGGAACGTTTTACAACATGCTTTGAATATCATTTTAACAGCATATTTGTGTTTGTTTTCCTCCAGTGTTTCATCTCAAATCAAATGAAGATGCCCTCTGAAGGAAGCGGTTCTTTCTCACATCAACTGTTTCTTTCGCTGCTCTCAGAAATGAAACACAGATTGACCTTGAGAATAAGATGTTGCGTTTGGCCCTCAGGTTGTATTTCTCCTCCATCTGGCTCTAAAGCTCTTCAGCTTTCTTTTGTGTTTCTAGAACGCTGGATTCTCTCCGCCGGTAATCAGTCTTCTCAGCTGCGGCACAGACGTTCCCAACAAGGATTTTTCCCGCTGTTTATCCTGCGGATTAGTGGCACATGAGACCCATCCCGACAGAACTCATTTGAGTTTGCTGCTGTCGTCCTCAATGATTTCTCTGTGCAAATGAGCCTCTGACTGGAGGCGTGTGGCCGAATTTTCATAGTGAAATCATTTATCAGACTAAAAACCGCTTGTTCCGCCTCCAGGCTTTATATTTAGGGGGGATCTGTTTAAAACAAGCCGTAAATGAGATGAGCCGTGCACAACTGAATTGAGCATCTCATTTTGAGACGGGCGCACATGTTCGTCTGATTCTGCCTGTCGAGAATGAGTCTTACAGAAGAAGTGTGAGTTTGATTTCGGTGTCTGTCATGTGGCAGTCTGCCATTGAATATTTAACGGCACCAAGCTGTTTTCCTCCTCGTTTTCTCCTTCCAGAGGATGAAATGGCGTTCTGAACGTTACGGGCCGTGTAACTCCAGCATCTGCCGAGCCGCTCGTCTCCCACATCAGTGTTTGTTTGCATGTGTTCGTCTGTCAGCGCAGCAGATGCCCAAACATTTACAGCTGTTACAGTCGCTTCATCAGCGGAGAACACGGATACATGAGCGACAGGCTTTGGGTTCATCCCGGCTAACAGGGAACGCTCTGCGCTCAGTTTCCCAAAAGCACTGTGAGCCCAAGTAGTGCAACTGGGTTACAATCAATTTAGGTGTACAAAGCTTTGGGAAACACGGCCCAGTCAAATGAAATGTTCAAACTTATCTGGTCTTTAATGATGTTCCCATCGTTCACGGAACGTGTGTTGTTCATCTGACATTTTTGAGTCGGCTTGAAAGAGGCAATACAATCTAAGACAGATCGATACATAGATTTTAGCATGTTGTTAACATTAATTGGCATGTTTTAGCACATTTGCGAGCATGAATTAGCATATTGTTAACATGTTTTAATGTTGTTAGCATTAATTAACGTTGCTAGCATGTTTTAGCACGTTTGCGAGCATGAATTAGCATATTGTTAACATGTTTTAATGTTGTTAGCATTAATTAACGTTGCTAGCATGTTTTAGCACGTTTGCGAGCATGAATTAGCATATTGTTAACATGTTTTAATGTTGTTAGCATTAATTAACATGTTGCTAGCATGTTTTAGCACGCTTATGAGCATGAATTAGCATATTGTTAACATGTTTTAATGTTGTTAGCATTAATTAACGTTGCTAGCATGTTTTAGCACGCTTATGCAGCATGAATTAGCATATTGTTAACATGTTTTAATGTTGTTAGCATTAATTAACATGTTGCTAGCATGTTTTAAAGACGCTTATGCGAGCATGAATTAGCATATTGTTAACATGTTTTAATGTTGTTAGCATTAATTAACGTTGCTAGCATGTTTTAGCACGCTTATGAGCATGAATTAGCATATTGTTAACATGTTTTAATGTTGTTAGCATTAATTAACATGTTGCTAGCATGTTTTAGCACGTTTATGAGCATGAATTAGCATATTGTTAACATGTTTTAATGTTGTTAGCATTAATTAACGCTGCTAGCATGTTTTATACGCTTTGCGAGCATGAATTAGCATATTGTTAACATGTTTTAATGTTGTTAGCATTAATTAACATGTTGCTAGCATGTTTTAGCACATTTTGCGAGCATGAATTAGCATATTGTTAACATGTTTTAATGTTGTTAGCATTAATTAACGTTGCTAGCATGTTTTAGCACGTTTATGAGCATGAATTAACATATTGTTAACATGTTTTAATGTTGTTAGCATTAATTAACATGTTGCTAGCATGTTTTAAAGACGCTTTGCGAGCATGAATTAAAGATATTGTTAACATGTTTTAATGTTGTTAGCATTAATTAACATGTTGCTAGCATGTTTTAAAGACATTTGCGAGCATGAATGAATTATATTGTTAACATGTTTTAATGTTGTTAGCATTAATTAACGTTGCTAGCATGTTTTAGCACGTTTGCAAGCATGAATTAGCATATTGTTAACATGTTTTAATGTTGTTAGCATTAATTAACGTTGCTAGCATGTTTTAGCACGTTTGCGAGCATGAATTAGCATATTGTTAACATGTTTTAATGTTGTTAGCATTAATTAACATGTTGCTAGCATGTTTTAGCACATTTGCGAGCATGAATTAGCATATTGTTAACATGTTTTAATGTTGTTAGCATTAATTAACGTTGCTAGCATGTTTTAAGACGTTTATGAGCATGAATTAGCATATTGTTAACATGTTTTAATGTTGTTAGCATTAATTAACATGTTGCTTGCATGTTTTAAAGACGCTTATGCGAGCATGAATTAGCATATTGTTAACATGTTTTAATGTTGTTAGCATTAATTAACATGTTGCTAGCATGTTTTAGCACATTTGCGAGCATGAATTAGCATATTGTTAACATGTTTTAATGTTGTTAGCATTAATTAACGTTGCTAGCATGTTTTAGCACGTTTGCAAGCATGAATTAGCATATTGTTAACATGTTTTAATGTTGTTAGCATTAATTAACATGTTGCTAGCATGTTTTAGCACGTTTGCGAGCATGAATTAGCATATTGTTAACGTTTTAATGTTGTTAGCATTAATTAACATGTTGCTAGCATGTTTTAGCACGTTTGCGAGCATGAATTAGCATATTGTTAACATGTTTTAATGTTGTTAGCATTAATTAACATGTTTTAGCACATTTATGAGCATGAATTAGCATATTGTTAACGTTTTAATGTTGTTAGCATTAATTAACATGTTGCTAGCATGTTTTAGCACGTTTGCAAGCATGAATTAGCATATTGTTAACATGTTTTAATGTTGTTAGCATTAATATGTTTTGGCACGTTTGCGAGCATGAATTAGCATATTGTTAATGTTTTAATGTTGTTAGCATTAATTAACATGTTGCTAGCATGTTTTAGCACGTTTGCGAGCATGAATTAACATTGTTAACATGTTTTAGCACATTAACATGTTTCTAGCATGTTTTAACATTGCTAGCATGATTAACGTTGTTAGCATGATCTAGCACATTGTATCAGATATCTGTCCTTCCTCAAACTTTCAGGCTAGGCTGTGTCTGCAAACTTTTCCATCTAGTTTAAATGTTGCAACTAGTTTCAAATCTTCAAAGAACATTGAAACGTAACGTTCCGTAATGTTTTCAGATCCAGTGGCATGTTTCCTGCGTTTGAGAGCTCAGTGGGAATGTGAGGAAAAGTCTTCGTTAGCTGGGGTGTCATGTGACCAACCTCTGATCGTCGGAGCACAACACATGGGCGTCTTTGAAGCTGGGCTCTGTTCTGGATGTATTTTTCATGACGCTGTGTACTTTTGCACCATCCGTTTCAGAAGAGCAGCTAATTATCCATTCCGGCCTAATAGCAGACATGGTGTCTAGTTTTTGCTCATGCATTTATTCATAGTATCTCATAAAGTCACTGTCTTCCTCTGATTAAAGAAAGGTTGCTTTGGAGGAAGTCCTGTTATTTTCCCGCATCGCAGACGTGGCCCGAGCTGGATTGAACTGGTTCTGTAAACCCGTGTGTTCTGGCTTCGTCAGATCAGCGACCTCTGACCCCGACTGACCATCAGTGAGAAGAAGAGGAACCGATGCTTCTCTGAATCCTGTTCTAGTAAAATATGACCCGGAAATCAATTTGTGAAATTTGCTCTGTAATATTTGATATTGAATGCATCCTGGTGCCATGTGTTCCCCAGGTAAGCCACACACACGCAATGAGCCTTGGCCGCCCATGACCCTGTGGCCGGTTCTCCACTGTTCCTTCCTTGGAGCACTTTTGATAGATCCTGACCACTGCAGACCGGGAACACCCCACAAGAGCTGCAGTTCTGGAGATGCTCTGACCCAGTCGTCTAGCATCACAATCTGGCCCTTGTCAAACTCGCTCAAATCCTTACGCTTGCCCATTTTTCCTGCTTCTAACACATCAACTCTGAGGACAAAATGTTCACTTGCTGCCGAATATATCCCACCCACTAACAGGTGATGGAGAGATGATCAGTGTTATTCACTGGTCATAATGTTATGCCCGATCGGTGTAAATGCATTTTATGTCTGGTATAAAGATCTGATTGATTTACATTATAAGCATCAGAATTGCATATAAATATCAGTATCTGCACCAGATTGCATATTTTTTAAAGTAATTAAACGTTCTTCAGCAGCCGCTCGCGTGTTTAAAGCCTCATTGGTTTCTGGCGGGAAACATTAAAGCCACGCCGGCTCTGGTTTTCCTCATGCGGTCTTTATTGACCCGTGCGTGTTTATCCTCGTGCTTTCATGTTTATTCTGCAGTATTTTCATCTCTGAGCTCCTGTGGATGTGTGAAGTGTCTGTTGTTTTCCTCACTCATCTCAACACATATATTTTGGTCTTGTCAAGCGTTCTCAGGTGGTTCCTGATGGGCTGGCAGACGGACGGACGCCCACGGCCCTGCGCAGGAGAATCAGGGTCTCTGCGCTCGTCTGACGACGGTAATCTCAGTCCTGCACACAGTCATGGAGCTCGAACCGTCCGGAAAGACCCGAGCTCGGGCCCTCGAGGGAGTCCACTGTACATCGAATAAGAAATTATCTGCTAAATGACAAATAAGCAAATAAGCCACACCTGAGCCGTGTGTCGCAGCCCCGCTTCAGCAAAACAAATCACCCTCATCATAGCGATCTATAAAAACACTCGGCATGAATTAAAGATGAGCTTCTCCAGCAGTAATTGAACACTCTGTGGCAGGCCATTACAGCCTTCGTTAATATCTGTGATGTCACGAGTGAGCCTTTAAAGCACAATTACAGTAAGCTGCTCTGGTACTATAGTAAATGCATCTCCACTCACGACAGGCTATCATCCTCCTACACTGCCTCTGGGTTTATATACTGAATAATATACTGAAGGCCTATGCATCATTTACATTACATGATACACTGGAAACTATGGGCGCCTCCACTCAATAGAAAATAAAAAGGTATTTGCTACTTCTTTATCTGACTAAAGTCAGAATTGAGTGATATAAAGTCGGGATTGAGATATAAAGTCGGAATTGAGATATAAAGTCAGGATTGAGAGATATAAAGTCAGAATTGAGAGATATAAAGTCAGAATTGAGTGATATAAAGTCAGAATTGAGTGATATAAAGTCAGAATTGAGTGATATAAAGTCGGAATTGAGATATAAAGTCAGAATTGAGAGATATAAAGTCAGAATTGAGTGATATAAAGTCAGAATTGAGAGATATAAAGTCAGAATTGAGAGATATAAAGTCAGAATTGTTAGTTATAAAGTCAGAATTGAGATATAAAGTCAGAATTGAGTGATATAAAGTCAGAATTGAGATATAAAGTCAGAATTGAATGATATAAAGTCAGAATTGAGTGATATAAAGTCAGAATTGAGTGATATAAAGTCAGAATTGAGATATAAAGTCAGAATTGAGTGATATAAAGTCGAATTGAGATATAAAGTCAGAATTGAGTGATATAAAGTCAGAATTGAGATATAAAGTCAGAATTGAGTGATATAAAGTCGAATTGAGATATAAAGTCAGAATTGAGAGATATAAAGTCAGAATTGAGTGATATAAAGTCAGAATTGAGAGATATAAAGTCAGAATTGAGAGATATAAAGTCAGAATTGTTAGTTATAAAGTCAGAATTGAGATATAAAGTCAGAATTGAGTGATATAAAGTCAGAATTGAGATATAAAGTCAGAATTGAGTGATATAAAGTCAGAATTGAGAGATATAAAGTCAGAATTGAGTGATATAAAGTCGGAATTGAGATATAAAGTCAGAATTGAGAGATATAAAGTCAGAATTGAGTGATATAAAGTCAGGATTGAGATATAAAGTCAGAATTGAGTGATATAAAGTCAGAATTGAGTGAAATAAAGTCAGGATTGAGTGATATCAAGTCAGAATTGAGTGATATAAAGTCAGAATTGAGTGATATAAAGTCAGAATTGAGTGATATAAAGTCAGAATTGAGTGATATAAAGTCAGAATTGAGTGATAGATATAAAGTCAGAATTGAGTGATATAAAGTCAGAATTGAGTGATATAAAGTCAGAATTGAGAGATATAAAGTCAGAATTGAGATATAAAGTCAGAATTGAGAGATATAAAGTCAGAATTGAGTGATATAAAGTCAGAATTGAGTGATATAAAGTCAGAATTGAGATATAAAGTCAAAATTGAGTGATATAAAGTCAGAATTGAGTGATATAAAGTCAGAATTGAGATATAAAGTCAGAATTGAGTGATATAAAGTCAGAATTGAGTGATATAAAGTCAGAATTGAGTGATATAAAGTCAGAATTGAGTGATATAAAGTCAGAATTGAGTGATATAAAGTCAGAATTGAGTGATATAAAGTCAGAATTGAGTGATAGATATAAAGTCAGAATTGAGTGATATAAAGTCAGAATTGAGTGATATAAAGTCAGAATTGAGAGATATAAAGTCAGAATTGAGATATAAAGTCAGAATTGAGAGATATAAAGTCAGAATTGAGTGATATAAAGTCAGAATTGAGTGATATAAAGTCAGAATTGAGATATAAAGTCAAAATTGAGTGATATAAAGTCAGAATTGAGTGATATAAAGTCAGAATTGAGATATAAAGTCAGAATTGAGATATAAAGTCAGAATTGAGAGATATAAAGTCAGAATTGAGTGATATAAAGTCAGAATTGAGTGATATAAAGTCAGAATCGAGATATAAAGTCAGAATTGAGAGATATAAAGTCAGAATTGAGATATAAAGTCAAAATTGAGTGATATAAAGTCAGAATTGAGTGATATAAAGTCAGAATTGAGATATAAAGTCAGAATTGAGATATAAAGTCAGAATTGAGTGATATAAAGTCAGAATTGAGTGATATAAAGTCAGAATTGAGATATAAAGTCAGAATTGAGAGATATAAAGTCAGAATTGAGTGATAGATATAAAGTCAGAATTGAGTGATAGATATAAAGTCAGAATTGAGATATAAAGTCAGAATTGAGATATAAAGTCAGAATTGAGTGATATAAAGTCAGAATTGAGTGATATAAAGTCAGAATTGAGATATAAAGTCAGAATTGAGAGATATAAAGTCAGAATTGAGTGATAGATATAAAGTCAGAATTGAGTGATAGATATAAAGTCAGAATTGAGTGATATAAAGTCAGAATTGAGTGATATAAAGTCAGAATTGAGAGATATAAAGTCAGAATTGAGTGATATAAAGTCAGAATTGAGTGATATAAAGTCAGAATTGAGAGATATAAAGTCAGAATTGAGTGATATAAAGTCAGAATTGAGATATAAAGTCAGAATTGAGATATAAAGTCAGGATTGAGTGATATAAAGTCAGAATTGAGTGATATAAAGTCAGAATTGAGTGATATAAAGTCAGAATTGATAGTTATAAAGTCAGAATTGAGAGATATAAAGTCAGAATTGATAGTTATAAAGTCAGAATTGAGAGATATAAAGTCAGAATTGATAGTTATAAAGTCAGAATTGAGTGATATAAAGTCGGAATTGAGAGATATAAAGTCAGAATTGAGATATAAAGTCAGAATTGAGTGATATAAAGTCAGAATCGAGATATAAAGTCAGA
Source organism: Paracanthobrama guichenoti (assembly GCA_018749465.1). Classification (NCBI taxonomy): domain Eukaryota; kingdom Metazoa; phylum Chordata; class Actinopteri; order Cypriniformes; family Gobionidae; genus Paracanthobrama; species Paracanthobrama guichenoti. The sequence continues at coordinate 518,513 of CM031966.1, read as the reverse complement.
ATTGATAGTTATAAAGTCAGAATTGAGTGATATAAAGTCGGAATTGAGAGATATAAAGTCAGAATTGAGATATAAAGTCAGAATTGAGTGATATAAAGTCAGAATCGAGATATAAAGTCAGAATTGTGAGATATAAAGTCAGAATTGAGATATAAAGTCAGAATTGAGTGATATAAAGTCAGAATTGAGATATAAAGTCAGAATTGAGATATAAAGTCAGAATTGAGTGATATAAAGTCAGAATTGAGTGATATAAAGTCAGAATTGAGTGATATAAAGTCAGAATTGAGATATATAAAGTCAGAATTGAGAGATATAAAGTCAGAATTGAGTGATAGATATAAAGTCAGAATCGAGATATAAAGTCAGAATTGAGATATAAAGTCAGAATTGAGAGATATAAAGTCAGAATTGAGAGATATAAAGTCAGAATTGAGTGATAGATATAAAGTCAGAATTGAGATATAAAGTCAGAATTGAGTGATATAAAGTCAGAATTGAGAGATATAAAGTCAGAATTGAGTGATATAAAGTCAGAATCGAGAGATATAAAGTCAGAATTGAGTGATATAAAGTCAGAATTGAGTGATATAAAGTCAGAATTGAGATATAAAGTCAGAATTGAGATATAAAGTCAGGATTGAGTGATATAAAGTCAGAATTGAGTGATATAAAGTCAGAATTGAGTGATATAAAGTCAGAATTGAGAGATATAAAGTCAGAATTGATAGTTATAAAGTCAGAATTGAGAGATATAAAGTCAGAATTGAGTGATATAAAGTCAGAATTGAGAGATATAAAGTCAGAATTGATAGTTATAAAGTCAGAATTGAGAGATATAAAGTCAGAATTGATAGTTATAAAGTCAGAATTGAGAGATATAAAGTCAGAATTGATAGTTATAAAGTCAGAATTGAGAGATATAAAGTCAGAATTGATAGTTATAAAGTCAGAATTGAGAGATATAAAGTCAGAATTGATAGTTATAAAGTCACCATTCTGACTTTGTTTTGCAATTGCATATTTATATTGCGTAACTCTTTATAACGTAACTATCCTATATCATGCATTTCTTGGAAAAAAAATCACAATTTCCTTTTTTGTTTTGTAGCTGAAATAAGCTTCATAGTAAACAATGATTTTTTGTTGCAAATAAAATAAAAATTATTGGAGTACGTTTCAGTTTTTCTACCTTTAAAACGTCGTTAAACGTGTTACGTGTCGAACGGTATGCATCCTTTATGCAGCTTTTTTGAAACGTTTTAGTTGTAACGTTTTTTAAATGTTACTTTTGTTTCAGAGCGTTCAGAACAGTCCAAAAAGTAACGTTCCCATAATGTTTGCGGAATGACAAAATATACGTCCCCGAACTAATCTTCAAACGTTCGATTAGCATGATGATGTCATATGCAAAAGCGGGTCATGTGACCATAACAGCACGACGAGATTCAAACGCGAATCCAGACTTTAATGACTGGCCTCAGTGTGTGTTCACTGCTTTGAAGTGTTCAGTGATGTTCTGAATAAATGAGAGGCGCCTAATTGTTTCAAAAGTTGCATGTCGTTAAAATAAAATACAAGGGAAGAGTAAAAAATTCATAAGATCTGAAACAGCTTACAGTCATAACAGGCTCTTAAACTCCTGCGCTGGTAATCACACACACTGCTCTTATTTACCTGAGCGCCTTTATATGTGATCACGACACACACACACACACACACACACACACACACACACACACACACACACACACACACACACACACACACACACACACACACACACACACACACACACACACACACACACACACACACAGAGAGTGACTCATAAGATCATGGTGATTGAATCCGAGTCCTGCTGCGGTGCGATCCATCAGAGATCGCGCCCACTATGCATGCGCGCCCACGACTGCGCTCAGCGGGGGAGAGAGCGCGCGAGTTCGATTCATTTGAGCGAATCGGTTCATTCTGGCGATTCATTTCACAGAGCGGTCGCTGAATCTCTTGGATTTATCACTCAGATTTTATCTTAGTAATGTTGCTGCTTTTAACTACGTTTTTCGATTAGCATTACATTAGAGGTGTTCCAACATTATTCTTAAAAAAAAAATATATATATATATATATATATAATTAAGTTAATAAATAAAACTACTTATTTATAGTCATATTAATTATATATAAAAAAATGTCTCACAGTTTTACTGCTAACAAATTCCTTACAGTCTCTAACGTTCTAATAATGTTTTCAAAATGATTAAATGGAATGTTCCCTTAGCGTTTAAAAATGTTTTCAACCATTTTTTTAAAAAAACGGCTGCAACGGTTTTTAAAAACTGGACGTTTAGAGAACATTCAAAAATAACGGCTGTTTAACTGAACGAGGACGTTAGCAAAACATTTGTAGTACAAACGTGTAGTAAATACTATAATAAACTACAATTTACTGTAGTATTTTTTACTATAGTATGATTCAAAAACACTTTAGTATATGTATGTATATATATATATCGTATATACCATAGTATTTTTTTTCATGTGGAATTTGTAAAACGTATATTTATTAGCTGAATTAGCAAAAATCTTTAAATCAGACATTTTTATTTGATTCAGTCATCATATTGCCTACTCCAATAATTTTTATTTTATACTACTACGAAAAATCATTGTTTACTATGAAGCTGGTCTCCGCCACAGAATAATATTTTTTTCTAAGAATTGCGTACAGTCCGTACAGGAATCCCGTACACTGGAGTCAGTGCGGATTTACGTGCACTTTGAGAATCGTTTTGACAGAGTCATTCAAAAGAATCGGTTCAAGTGAACGACTCGCCCGCGAATCAGGCGTCAGTAGAGCGCGAGCTTCTCCTCAGATCGGAGTCAGATAGGAAAGGTGTCGCTCTGTCGATCATGCTCTCGCGATCTGTCCTCTTTCTGGAGCCTAAGGGCTGATGCTGAGGATGCGAAACTTTAACGCGTTTAACATTCTCTTCTTCATCACGAGACTCGTCAGTTAGACGAAACTTTCGGTGTTTTTTTGTCAGATGATTTATTAAAATGTTGTCTTTATATTCTCTTGTCATTCTGCTGTCCTCTGGTGAGTAACTTTGTGCTTTTCATATCTCGAAATGTCATCGAAGCTTAACTGTTACAGTAGATGGGTGTGTTTGCGAGTCCAGATGAAGACTGGATCAAATAAATATGTCTAATTTGAAGATTTTTGATGCTAACTATATTATAGTAAATTTACTCTCGTAAATACTGTAGTGTTTTTTGACCATATACTATAGTAATTGTAGTATGTTATAGTATTTACTACACTTTAATTTATACTACAGCATAGCCTACTGTAGTATTAACTATAGTCAATTGTTAAACTCTAGTAAATACTACAATTTACAGTATGGCTCAAAAACACTATAGCATTTATTAGAGTAATTTTACTTTAATATACTACATATTTTTTCATGTGGGATGTTTTGTTAACTCATTCAGTTAAAAAGCCGTTATTTTTGAATGTTTAACCGTTGCAGCCGTTTTTTTATTAAACCGTTGAAAATGTTTTGAAACGTTAAGGGAACATTCCATTTAATCATTTTGAAAACATTATTAGAACGTTACAGAATATTCAAAAGTAACAAGTATAACATTTTAAAATATATTACATTATTTGAATGTCCAATTAAAGCGTTTAAGGAAAAAAAACGTTCCATGATTAATGTTTTTGTGCCAATATTTTGAGAACATTATTAAAGTCCAGATAACGTTGGAAGAATGTTTGTTCATAACTTTGACAGTCTTGTGTGTGTGTGTGTGTGTGTGTGTGTTCACAGTGAGTGTGCTGAAGGTCAGTGCTGGTCCGGTTCTGCTGGACAGGAGCTCCACGTGTCACTCCGCACTCAAACAGCTTCACACTGGACAGCAGGTGACCGCCCACATCCCACCCAACATCTCAGGACACTGGGTGTCCAACAGGTGAGGAGCTGAACACCTGGGCTGTGTCCGAAACTGCCCCTTATGCCCCTAAATAGGGCAGTATTTGAAGGAACAGCCATTCGTAGTGGTGTCCAAAACCATAGTGGACGTTATCGAGTGCACTCATTCAATCCCACAATGCACTGCAATAACGAGCGTACAACTGATGTACGCTCAACAGCTAGCGAATACCCATAATGCACTGTGAGGGTCTCGCCGGAAGCAGCAGGGTTTTTTTTTTTATATGACCCCAAACATTTTAATAATACAAATTATATATAATTTTTTCCGTTTACTTCTCATCTATATGTTTATGCTGTGTTTTGGGTGATAGAAGTACTTTTATTACCAATGTACTGCAAAATTCTTCAGCTAAACCATTAGCATGCATGAAATATTACAGTTTTATGAAGAAAAAAAACACTTTAATGA
>CM031966.1:506603-509103 GCA_018749465.1 Paracanthobrama guichenoti | reverse complement strand
GTCAGGCACTGATGTTGGACGAGAAGGCCTGGCTCGCAGTCTCCGCTCTAATTCATCCCAAAGGTGTTCTATCGGGATGAGGTCAGGACTCTGTGCAGGCCAGTCAAGTTCCTCCACACCAAACTCGCTCATCCATGTCTTTATGGACCGACGCTTTGTGCACTGGAGCGCAGTCATGTTGGGACAGGAAGGGCCAGTCCCAAACTGTTCCCACAAAGATGGGAGCATGAAATTGTCCAAAATGTCTTGGTATGCTGAAGCATTAAGAGTTCCTTTCACTGGAACTAAGGGGCCAAGCCCAACCCTGAAAAACAACCCCACCCCATAATCCCCCCTCCACCAAACTTTACACTTGGCACAATGCAGTCAGGCAAGTCCTGTTCTCCTGGCAACCGCCAAACCCAGACTCGTCCATGGGATTGTCAGACAGAGAAGCGTGATTGGTCACTCCAGAGAACACGTCTCCACTGCTCTAGAGTCCAGTGGCGGCGTGCTTTACTCCACTGCATCCCACGCTTTGCATTGCTCTTGGTGATGTAAGGCTTGGATGAGCTGCTCGGCCATGGAAACCCATTCCATGAAGCTCTCTCCGCACTGTTCTTGAGCTCATCTGAAGGCCACAGAAGTTTGGAGGTCTGGAGCTATTGACTGCAGAAAGTTGGTGACTTCTGCGCACTGTGATCCTCAGCATGCGCTGACCCCGCTCTGTGATTTTACGTGGCCTATCACTTCATGGCTGAGTTGCTGTTGTTCCCAATCGCTTCCACTTTGTTATAATCCCACTAACAGTTGAGCGTGGAATATTTAGTAGTGAGGAAATTTCAGGAATGGACTTATTGCACAGGTGGCAACCTATCACGGTACCACGCTTGAGTTCACTGAGCTCCTGAGAGCGACCCATTCTTTCACAAATGTGTGTAGAAGCGTCTGCATGCCTAGTGCTTGATTTATACACCTGTGGCCATGAAGGGATTGGACACCTGAACTCAGGGATTTGGAGGGGCGGCCCAATACTTTTGGCAATATAGTGTATGTGTGAAAGCTACTAGCAGTGAAAATTATTTCCAGCACCATTTTTTTCTTCACTGCTGGAGTCAGAAAGATTGATTGACATAATTTGTACCCTCATATATGCACGTGATTTATGAATCGTGTGTGTGGAGCAGAATCATCACTGGCGTTTAGAAGCCTGTGTGGTTTTCACCTGAGCAGGTGTGTCCAAACTTGTCGTTCTAGCAAATGCAGTTAATATGTGTGAATCTGTGAAGCGTCAGAACACAGAAACTCTTCAGCGACTGCCCACAAACGCTTTAAACTTCAGACGCTCAGTCCGAGTTAAAATGAAACCCCAGCAAAGCTGAAAAATACATGAAGCTTTTGACAGAAGAATGATTAATGCATGAAGTGCCATGTTCACTGAAGTAAAAGTCTGTTTAATACATAACATTGTGCTTAATTTGGGACGTGACATCGTCCGTGATTAATTCATGCGTGCCGCCGGCTGTCATTGCGTATTCATCCGGAGCCTCCGCTGTAATTTCACTTTGCTATTACCGATCCGTACGTCGGCTCTGTCTGAAACAAGATGGATGCATTTCCCATCGCTTCCCCGGTGTCGTTTAAATAGTGTGATTTGAGCCGTGTCGGCACATGTCGGCAGTGCTGATCTTCCATCTGCTTCAAAGGGAATGTGGAAATAGTGTTTGCGAAGGGCAGCGGTCTGGATTGCGGCTCGGCGCGCGCCTACGGCTCCAGACCTGAGAGATGAGCTTTTTCTGATGGATTCATTTCTTTCATGTGCGCACGGCCCCCCACCGCTGCTCGCCGCAGCTAAAAGGGGCTGGAAACATGTAATGCAATGTTAATGAATTCTGGTTTGGGCTGAATAATTGATGGGCAGGCCGACTCCAGTAAGCAATGGCAACCGATCCAAAGTCGAGCGCTCTTGTACATACACGTGTCCCACGCGTGGAGCATCCCGCGAGCTCTCTGATTGATTGCGATTAAATCACGCGCTGAGAGAGCCGCTCTAATCGGATGACGTGAGGCTCTAAAGGCATTATAATGCTCAATGACAAAATTATGATCCAGAACTGTCCTTGTTCCCCATCGCCATTGTGCTTTCGAATCTTTAACATCCCTAAAGGCTTTCTGCCGTATTTGATTTCATGCATTTTCATGGATTGATCTTTGACATCCATTTTCTGCTGCTCTCTACAAATTCTACACAATGTTATGCAGCAATGAGAAACCGTGGCATACAGTGCAAAACATTACTGATCTGTCAAAAATACAGGTTTGGATGCATCAGTACGAATGTTTTAACTACAGCACTGGTCACAAAGTTTTAAATATGGATATTTTATTATTTTATTAAGACCTTTATTAACCCCTGGAGCCATGTGGAGCAGTTTTATGATGGATGGATGCACTTTTATGATGGATAGATGCACTTTTATGATGGGTGGATGCACTTTTATGATGGATGAATAGATGCACT
>CM031966.1:437605-474485 GCA_018749465.1 Paracanthobrama guichenoti | reverse complement strand
TGCCATCAGAGCAAAGCTGGAGCACTGGCGATCGAGTTACTTTGGATGGACATTTACGACGCTTCTGGAGCGGCCACACTGGCTCAGCGACCTCATTTAAACACCTCGGGCGGTTATCAGCACACCAACGAGTCGTTTGTGCTCTGAAGGTGTCCTTCGTCCAATAAACGGATGTTTGATCGGTGTTTTAACCGTTTCTGCGCTAGTCTGTTTTGGTTCCGAAGCTAATCTTAGCATTAGTACATATAAATCATCGTCGAGCGCCTTTTAATCGAACAAAAGCGAGTGGAGTCTCGCCGTGTTTCCTGCCACACGAGCCCGGAGAGCCCTGAGCGCCGATCAGCACCGGAGAGCAGCGGAATGCCGGTAACCGGCGCTCTGCGGATCGTGGCGCGCTGAGGCGAATTTAGTGAAGGCGCGGAAATGCGCGGGCCATGAAGAATACTCGCGCAAGGCGCGCCGCCATCCCGCCGCGCAAACATTATGCAATAATTCAGCAGCTGCTTCAGTCCGTCTCCAAAAATCGAATTCTTACCTTTATTGTGCCATTTTGCTCTAATTGGGAACGTGTGTTGGATGTCACGAAAGCCAGTGCAGAATTTAATACTTTGTTGTTGTGTGCGAGTCCGAGGACGAGCACAGGCGGAGAGCTGACGCACTGCGCCAGCACGGAACTGCAGAGAGCGAGTGACCGGAAGCGCGTACGTAGACACGGGCACAGCTACGCAAACAGCGCAGCGGCTAATCACTCGCACACAGGGATGCGCAGGCACGCTTACGCAAATGCCGCAGTGCAAATCTCTGGAGCGCGAACCGCACTGTGACGCGCGGGAGAGCGAATTGCACAATACAGATTCATTTACCTCAGGAAACACAAAAGAGTTTAATATGTTCACACACTCAGAAACTTATTCTGACTTTATATCACTCCAATTCTGACTTTATATCTCAATCCTGACTTTATATCTCTCAATTCTGACTTTATATCTCTCAATTCTGACTTTATATCACTCAATCCACGACTTTATATCTCAATTCTGACTTTATATCTCTCAATTCTGACTTTATATCTCAATCCTGACTTTATATCACTCAATTCTGACTTTATATCTCAATTCTGACTTTATATCTCTCAATTCTGACTTTATATCTCTCAATTCTGACTTTATATCTCAATTCTGACTTTATCTCTCAATTCTGACTTTATATCACTCAATTCTGACTTTATATCTCTCAATTCTGACTTTATATCACTCAATTTGACTTTATATCTCTCAATTCTGACTTTATATCTCTCAATTCTGACTTTATATCTCTCAATTCTGACTTTATATCTCAATTCTGACTTTATATCTCTCAATTCTGACTTTATATCTCTCAATTTCTGACTTTATATCTCAATTCTGACTTTATATCTCAATTCTGACTCTTATATCACTCAGATTCTGACTTTATATCTCAGATTCTGACTTTATATCTCAATTCTGACTTTATCTCTCAATTCTGACTTTATATCACTCAATTCTGACTTTATATCTCTCAATTCTGACTTTATATCACTCAATTCTGACTTTATATCTCTCAATTCTGACTTTATATCACTCAATTCTGACTTTATATCTCTCAATTCTGACTTTTATATCTCTCAATTCTGACTTTATATCTCTCAATTCTGACTTTATATCCTACAATTCTCTGACTTTATATCTCTCAATTCTGACTTCATATCTCAATTCTGACTTTATTTCTCAATTCTGACTTTATATCACTCAATTCTGACTTTATATCTCAATTCTGACTTTATTTCTCAATTCCTGACTTTATATCACTCAATTCTGACTTTATATCTCTCAATTCTGACTTTATATCTCTCAATTCTGACTTTGCCTCTCTTCAATTCTGACTTTATCCCACAATTCTGACTTTATATCTCTCAATTCTGACTTTTTATATCTCAATTCTGACTTTATTTCTCAATTCTGACTTTATATCACTCAATTCTGACTTTATATCTCAATTCTGACTTTATTTCTCAATTCTGACTTTATATCTCTCAATTCTGACTTTATATCTCTCAATTCTGACTTTATATCCCACAATTCTGACTTTATATCTCTCAATTCTGACTTTATATCTCAATTCTGACTTTATTTCTCAATTCTGACTTTATATCTCTCAATTCTGACTTTATATCACTCAATTCTGACTTTATATCTCTCAATTCTGACTTTATATCACTCAATTCTGACTTTATATCTCTCAATTCTGACTTTATATCCTCTCAATTCTGACTTTATATCTCTCAATTCTGACTTTATATCCTACAATTCTGACTTTATATCTCTCAATTCTGACTTTATATCTCAATTCTGACTTTATTTCTCAATTCTGACTTTATATCTCTCAATTCTGACTTTATATCTTCTCAATTCTGACTTTATATCTCTCAATTCTGACTTTATATCTCTCAATCCTGACTTTATATCACTCAATTCTGACTTTATATCTCTCAATTCTGACTTTATATCTCTCAATTCTGACTTTATATCACTCAATTCTGACTTTATATCTCTCAATCCTGACTTTATATCTCTCCATTCTGACACATATCTCTCAATTCTGACTTTATATCTCTCAATTCTGACTTTATATCTCAATTCTGACTTTATATCTCAATTCTGACTTTATATCACTCAATTCTGACTTTATATCTCTCAATTCTGACTTTATATCTCAATCTCTGACTTTATATCACTCAATCCTGACTTTATATCTCTCAATTCTGACTTTATATCTCTCAATTCTGACTTTTATATCTCAATTCTGACTTTATATCTCTCAATTCTGACTTTATATCTCAATTCTTGACTTTATATCTCTCAATTCTGACTTTATATCTCAATTCTGACTTTATATCACTCCAATTCTGACTTTATATCACTCAATTCTGACTTTATATCTCAATTCTGACTTTATATCTCTCAATTCTGACTTTATATCACTCAATTCTGACTTTATATCACTCAATTCTGACTTTATATCTCAATTCTGACTTTATATCTCTCAATTCTGACTTTATATCACTCAATTCTGACTTTATATCACTCAATTCTGACTTTATATCACTCAATTCTGACTTTATATCTCTCAATTCTGACTTTATATCACTCAATTCTGACTTTATATCTCTCAATTCTGACTTTATATCTCAATTCTGACTTTATATCTCTCAATTCTGACTTTATATCTCAATTCTGACTTTATATCTCTCAATTCTGACTTTATATCCCACAATTCTGACTTTATATCTCTCAATTCTGACTTTATATCTTAATTCTGACTTTATTTCTCAATTCTGACTTTATATCACCCAATTCTGACTTTATATCTCTCAATTCTGACTTTATATCACTCAATTCTGACTTTATATCACTCAATTCTGACTTTATATCTCAATTCTGACTTTATATCACTCAATTCTGACTTTATATCACTCAATTCTGACTTTATATCTCTCAATTCTGACTTTATATCACTCAACCCTGAGTTTATATCTCTCAACTCTGACTTTATATCTCAATTCTGACTTTATATCTCAATTCTGACTTTATATCACTCAATTCTGACTTTATATCTCAATTCTGACTTTATATCACTCAATTCCTGACTTTATATCTCTCAATTCTGACTTTATATCTCAATTCTGACTTTATATCACTCAATTCTGACTTTATATCTCTCTCAATTCTGACTTTATATCACTCAATTCTGACTTTATATCTCTCAATTCTGACTTTATATCTCAATTCTGACTTTATATCTCTCAATTCTGACTTTATATCTCAATTCTGACTTTATATCTCAATTCTGACTTTATATCTCTCAATCCTGACTTTATATCACTCAATTCTGACTTTATATCTCTCAATCCTGACTTTATATCTCTCAATTCTGACTTTATATCTCAATTCTGACTTTATATCTCAATTCTGACTTTATATCTCTCAATTCTGACTTTATATCTCTCAATTCTGACTTTATATCTCTCAATTCTGACTTTATATCTCTCTATTCTGACTTTATATCTCAATTCTGACTTAATATCTCTCAATCCTGACTTTATATCTCTCAATTCTGACTTTATATCTCTCAATCCTGACTTTATATCTCTCAATTCTGACTTTATATCTCAATTCTGACTTTATATCTCTCAATTCTGACTTTATATCTCTCAATCTCTGACTTTATATCACTCAATTCTGACTTTATATCTCTCAATCCTGACTTTATATCTCTCAATTCTGACTTTATATCTCAATTCTGACTTTATATCTCAATTCTGACTTTATATCTCTCAATCCTGACTTTATATCCACTCAATTCTGACTTTATATCTCTCAATCCTGACTTTATATCTCTCAATTCTGACTTTATATCTCAATTCTGACTTTATATCTCAATTCTGACTTTATATCTCAATCCTGACTTTTTATATCTCAAATTCTGACTTTATATCTCAATCCTGACTTTATATCTCTCAATTCTGACTTTATATCTCTCAATCCTGACTTTATATCACTCAATCCTGACTTTATATCTCTCAATTCTGACTTTATATCACTCAATCCTGACTTTATATCTCTCAATCCTGACTTTATATCTCAATCCTGACTTTATATCTCAATTCTGACTTTATATCTCTCAATTCTGACTTTATATCTCTCAATCCTGACTTTATATCTCAATCCTGACTTTATATCTCAATTCTGACTTTATATCTCTAATTCTGACTTTATATCTCAATTCTGACTTTATATCTCTCAATTCTGACTTTATATCTCAATTCTGACTTTATATCACTCAATTCTGACTTTATATCACTCAATTCTGACTTTATATCTCAATTCTGACTTTATATCTCTCAATTCTGACTTTATATCACTCAATTCTGACTTTATATCACTCAAGTTCTGACTTTATATCTCTCAATTCTGACTTTATATCTCAATTCTGACTTTATATCTCTCAATTCTGACTTTATATCACTCAATTCTGACTTTATATCACTCAATTCTGACTTTATATCTCTCAATTCTGACTTTATATCACTCAATTCTGACTTTATATCTCTCAATTCTGACTTTATATCTCAATTCTGACTTTATATCTCTCAATTCTGACTTTATATCTCAATTCTGACTTTATATCTCTCAATTCTGACTTTATATCCCACAATTCTGACTTTATATCTCTCAATTCTGACTTTATATCTTAATTCTGACTTTATTTCTCAATTCTGACTTTATATCACTCAATTCTGACTTTATATCTCTCAATTCTGACTTTTATATCTCAATTCTGACTTTATATCACTTTGCAATTCTGACTTTATATCACTCAATTCTGACTTTATATCACTCAATTCTGACTTTATATCTCTCAATTCTGACTTTATATCACTCAATCCTGACTTTATATCTCTCAATTCTGACTTTATATCTCAATTCTGACTTTTATATCTCAATTCTGACTTTATATCACTCAATTCTGACTTTATATCTCAATTCTGACTTTTATATCACTCAATTCTGACTTTATATCTCTCAATTCTGACTTTATATCACTCAATTCTGACTTTATATCTCTCAATTCTGACTTTATATCTCAATTCTGACTTTATATCTCTCAATTCTGACTTTATATCTCAATTCTCTGACTTTATATCTCAATTCTGACTTTATATCTCTCAATCCTGACTTTATATCACTCAATTCTGACTTTATATCTCTCAATCCTGACTTTATATCTCTCAATTCTGACTTTATATCTCAATTCTGACTTTATATCTCAATTCTGACTTTTATATCTCTCAATTCTGACTTTATATCTCTCAATTCTGACTTTATATCTCTCAATTCTGACTTTATATCTCAATTCTGACTTTATATCTCTCTATTCTGACTTTATATCTCAATTCTGACTTAATATCTCTCAATCCTGACTTTATATCTCTCAATTCTGACTTTATATCTCTCAATCCTGACTTTATATCTCTCAATTCTGACTTTATATCTCAATTCTGACTTTATATCTCTCAATTCTGACTTTATATCTCTCAATCCTGACTTTATATCACTCAATTCTGACTTTATATCTCTCAATCCTGACTTTATATCTCTCAATTCTGACTTTATATCTCAATTCTGACTTTATATCTCAATTCTGACTTTATATCTCTCAATCCTGACTTTATATCCTCAATTCTGACTTTATATCTCTCAATCCTGACTTTATATCTCTCAATTCTGACTTTATATCTCAATTCTGACTTTATATCTCAATTCTGACTTTATATCTCAATCCTGACTTTATATCTCAATTCTGACTTTATATCTCAATCCTGACTTTATATCTCTCAATTCTGACTTTATATCTCTCAATCCTGACTTTATATCACTCAATCCTGACTTTATATCTCTCAATTCTGACTTTATATCACTCAATCCTGACTTTATATCTCTCAATCCTGACTTTTATATCTCAATCCTGACTTTATATCTCAATTCTGACTTTTATATCTCTCAATCCTGACTTTTATATCTCAATCCTGACTTTATATCTCAATTCTGACTTTATATCACTCAATTCTGACTTTATATCACTCAATTCTGACTTTATATCTCTCAATTCTGACTTTATATCACTCAATCCTGACTTTATATCTCAATTCTGACTTTATCTCTCAATTCTGACTTTAATATCTCAATTCTGACTTTATATCTCTCAATTCTGACTTTATATCCTCAATCCTGACTTTATATCACTCCAATTTGACTTTATATCTCAATTCTGACTTTATATCACTCGAATTCTGACTTTATATCTCAATTCTGACTTTATATCACTCAATTCTGACTTTATATCACTCCAATTCTGACTTTATATCACTCAATTCTGACTTTATATCACTCAATCCTGACTTTATATCTCTCAATTCTGACTTTATATCTCAATTCTGACTTTATATCTCAATTCTGACTTTATATCACTCAATTCTGACTTTATATCTCAATTCTGACTTTATATCACTCAATTCTGACTTTTTATATCTCAATTCTGACTTTATATCACTCAATTCTGACTTTTATATCTCAGATTCTGACTTTATATCTCTCAATTCTGACTTTATATCACTCAATTCTGACTTTATATCTCTCAATTCTGACTTTATATCTCAATTCTGACTTTATATCTCTCAATTCTGACTTTATATCTCAATTCTGACTTTATATCTCAATTCTGACTTTATATCTCTCAATCCTGACTTTATATCACTCAATTCTGACTTTATATCTCTCAATCCTGACTTTATATCTCTCAATTCTGACTTTATATCTCAATTCTGACTTTATATCTCAATTCTGACTTTATATCACTCAATTCTGACTTTATATCTCTCAATTCTGACTTTATATCTCTCAATTCTGACTTTATATCTCAATTCTGACTTTATATCTCTCAATTTGACTTTATATCTCAATTCTGACTTTATATCTCTCAAACCTGACTTTATATCTCTCAATTCTGACTTTATATCTCTCAATCCTGACTTTATATCTCTCAATTCTGACTTTATATCTCAATTCTGACTTTATATCTCTCAATTCTGACTTTATATCTCTCAATCCTGACTTTATATCACTCAATTCTGACTTTATATCTCTCAATCCTGACTTTATATCTCTCAATTCTGACTTTATATCTCAATTCTGACTTTATATCTCAATTCTGACTTTATATCTCTCAATCCTGACTTTATATCACTCAATTCTGACTTTATATCTCTCAATCCTGACTTTATGTCTCTCAATTCTGACTTTATATCTCAATTCTGACTTTATATCTCAATCCTGACTTTATATCTCAATTCTGACTTTTATATCTCAATCCTGACTTTATATCACTCAATCCTGACTTTATATATCTCAATCCTGACTTTATATCTCTCAATTCTGACTTTATATCTCTCAATCCTGACTTTATATCTCTCAATTCTGACTTTATATCTCTCAATCCTGACTTTATATCTCAATCCTGACTTTATATCTCAATTCTGACTTTATATCTCAATTTGACTTTATCTCTCAATTCTGACTTTATATCTCTCAGTCCTGACTTTATATCTCAATCCTGACTTTATCTCAATTCTGACTTTATATCTCAATTCTGACTTTATATCACTCAACTCTGACTTTATATCTCTCAATCCTGACTTTATATCTCTCAATCCTGACTTTATATCTCAATCCTGACTTTTATATCTCAATTCTGACTTTATATCACTCAATTCTGACTTTATATCTCTCAATCCTGACTTTATCACCATCTCAATCCTGACTTTATATCTCAATTCTGACTTTATATCTCATATCACTCAATTCTGACTTTATATCACTCAATCCTGACTTTATATCACTCAATTCTGACTTTATATCCTCAATTCTGACTTTATATCACTCAATCTCTGACTTTATATCTCTGACTTTAAATCCTGACTTTATATCTCAATCCTGACTTATATCTCTCAATTCTGACTTTATATCACTCAATTCTGACTTTATATCTCTCAATTCTGACTTTATATCTCAGATTCTGACTTTATATCTCTCAATTCTGACTTTATATCCTCAATCCTGACTTTATATCACTCAGATTCTGACTTTATATCCCTACAATTCTGACTTTATATCTCAATTCTCAATTCTGACTTGACTTTATATCTCCAATTCTGACTTTATTTCTCAATTCTGACTTTATATCACTCAATTCTGACTTCTCATCTCCTCAATTCTGACTTTATATCACTCAATTCTGACTTTATATCTCTCCTGAATTCTGACTTTATATCTCTCAATTCTGACTTTATATCTCAATTCTGACTTTATATCACTCAGATTCTGACTTTATATCTCTCAATTCTGACTTTATATCTCTCAATTCTGACTTTATATCTCAATTCTGACTTTATATCACTCAATCCTGACTTTATATCTCTCAATTCTGACTTTATATCTCTCAATTCTGACTTTATATCTCGAGACTTCATCTCAATTCTGACTTTATATCTCTCAGTTCTGACTTTATATCTCTCAATTCTGACTTTATATCTCTCAATTCTGACTTTATATCTCAATTCTGACTTTATCACTCAATTCTGACTTTTATATCCTCAAATTCTGACTTTATATCTCAATTCTGACTTTATATCTCAATTCTGACTTTATATCACTCAATTCTGACTTTATATCACTCAATTCTGACTTTATATCTCTCAATTCTGACTTTATATCTCAATTCTGACTTTATATCACTCTCAATTCTGACTTTATATCACTCAATTCTGACTTTATAGCTCAATTCTGACTTTATCTCTCAGATTCTGACTTTTATATCACTCAGATTCTGACTTTATATCTCTCAATCTCTGACTTTATATCTCTCAATTCTGACTTTATATCTCAATTCTGACTTTATATCTCCAATTCTGACTTTATATCACTCAATTCTGACTTTTATATCTCAATTTGACTTTATATCACTCAATTCTGACTTTATATCTCTCAATTCTGACTTTTATATCTCAATTTCTGACTTTATATCACTCAATTCTGACTTTATATCTCTCAATTCTGACTTTATCTCTCACCTCACTTTATATCTGACTTTACTTATATCTCTCAATTCTGACTTTATATCTCAATTCTGACTTTATATCTCTCAATTCTGACTTTTATATCTCAATTCTGACTTTATATCTCAATTCTCTGACTTTATATCTCTCAATCTTGACTTTATATCACTCAATTCTGACTTTATATCTCTCAATTGACTGACTTTATATCTCTCAATCTCTGACTTTATATCTCTCAATTCTGACTTTATATCTCTTAATTCTGACTTTATATCTCTCAATTCTGACTTTATATCTCTCAATTCTGACTTTATATCACTCAATTCTGACTTTATATCTCTCAATTCTGACTTTATATCTCAATTCTGACTTTATATCTCTCAATCCTGACTTTATATCTCTCAATTCTGACTTTATATCTCAATCTCTGACTTTATATCTCAATTCTGACTTTATATCTCTCAATTCTGACTTTATATCTCTCAATTCTGACTTTATATCTCCTGACTTTAATCCTGACTTTATATCTCTCCAATTCTGACTTTATATCTCCCTCAATCCTGACTTTATATCTCTCAATTCTGACTTTATATCTCTCAATTCTGACTTTATATCTCAATTCTGACTTTATATCTCTCAATTTGACTGACTTTATATCACTCAATTCTGACTTTATATCTCTCAATTCTGACTTTATATCTCAATTCTGACTTTATATCTCTCAATTCTGACTTTATATCTCAATTCTGACTTTATATCTCTCAATCCTGACTTTATATCTCAATTCTGACTTTATATCTCTTTGACAATCCTGACTTTATATCTCTCAATTCTGACTTTATATCTCTCAATCCTGACTTTATATCACTCAATCCTGACTTTATATCTCTCAATTCTGACTTTATATCTCAATCCTGACTTTATATCTCTCAATTCTGACTTTATATCTCAATCCTGACTTTATATCTCAATTCTGACTTTATATCTCTCACTTTATATCTGACTTTTATATCTCAATTCTGACTTTATATCTCAATTCTGACTTTATATCTCTCAATTCTGACTTTATATCTCTCAATTCTGACTTTATATCTCAATTCTGACTTTATATCTCTCAATTCTGACTTTATATCTCTCAATTCTGACTTTATATCACTCAATTCTGACTTTATATCTCTCAATTCTGACTTTATATCTCAATTCTGACTTTATATCTCTCAATTCTGACTTTATCTTCAATTCTGACTTTATATCACTCTTTAATTCTGACTTTATATCTCTCAATTCTGACTTTATATCTCAATTCTGACTTTATATCTCTCAATTCTGACTTTATATCTCTCAATTCTGACTTTATATCACTCAATTTGACTTTATATATCTCTCAATTCTGACTTTATATCACTCAATTCTGACTTTATATCTCTCAATTCTGACTTTATATCTCAATTCTGACTTTATATCTCTCAATTCTGACTTTATATCTCAATTCTGACTTTATATCTCTCAATTCTGACTTTATATCCACTTAATTCTGACTTTATATCTCTCAATTCTGACTTTATATCTCTAATTCTGACTTTATTTCTCAATTCTGACTTTATATCACTCAATTCTGACTTTATATCTCTCAATTCTGACTTTATATCTCTCAATTCTGACTTTATATCACTCAATTCTGACTTTATATCTCAATTCTGACTTTATATCACTCAATTCTGACTTTATATCACTCAATTCTGACTTTATATCTCTCAATTCTGACTTTATATCTCTCAATTCTGACTTTATATCTCTCAATTCTGACTTTATATATCTCAATTTGACTTTATATCTCAATTCTGACTTTATATCTCTCAATTTCTGACTTTATATCTCTCATTCTGACTTTATATCACTCAATTCTGACTTTATATCTCTCAATTCTGACTTTATATCACTCAATTCTGACTTTATATCACTCAATTCTGACTTTATATCTCTCAATTCTGACTTTATATCACTCAATTCTGACTTTATATCTCTCAATTCTGACTTTATATCTCCTGACACTGACTTTATATCTCTCAATTCTGACTTTATATCTCTCAATTCTGACTTTATATCTCAATTCTGACTTTATATCTCTCAATCCTGACTTTATATCTCTCAATTTGACTTTATATCTCTCTCAGCAATCCTGACTTTATATCTCTCAATTCTGACTTTATATCTCAATTCTGACTTTATATCTCTCAATTCTGACTTTATATCTCTCAATTCTGACTTTATATCTCTCTCAATTCTGACTTTATATCTCTCAATTTGACTTTATATCTCTCAATTCTGACTTTATATCTCTCTATTCTGACTTTATATCTCAATTCTGACTTTAATATCTCTCAATCCTGACTTTATATCTCTCTCAATTCTGACTTTATATCTCTCAATCCTGACTTTATATCTCTCAATTCTGACTTTATATCTCAATTCTGACTTTATATCTCTCAATTCTGACTTTATATCTCTCAATTCTGACTTTATATCACTCAATTCTGACTTTATATCTCTCAATCCTGACTTTATATCTCTCAATTCTGACTTTATATCTCAATTCTGACTTTATATCTCAATTCTGACTTTATATCTCTCAATCCTGACTTTATATCACTCAATTCTGACTTTATATCTCTCAATCCTGACTTTATATCTCTCAATTCTGACTTTATATCTCAATTCTGACTTTATATCTCCAATTCTGACTTTATATCTCTCAATCTGACTTTATATCTCAATTTGACTTTATATCTCAATCCTGACTTTATATCTCTCAATTCTGACTTTATATCTCTCAATTCTGACTTTATATCACTCAATCCTGACTTTATATCTCTCAATTCTGACTTTATATCACCTCAATCCTGACTTTATATCTCTCAATCCTGACTTTATATCTCAATCCTGACTTTATATCTCAATTTGACTTTATATCTCTCAATTCTGACTTTATATCTCAATTGACTTTATATCTCAATCCTGACTTTATATCTCTCAATTCTGACTTTATATCACTCAATTCTGACTTTATATCACTCAATTCTGACTTTATATCTCCTCAATTCTGACTTTATATCACTCAATTCTGACTTTATATCTCAATTCTGACTTTATATCTCAATTTGACTTTATATCTCAATTCTGACTTTATATCTCTCAATTCTGACTTTATATCACTCAATCCTGACTTTATATCTCTCAATTCTGACTTTATATCTCAATTCTGACTTTATATCACTCAATTCTGACTTTATATCTCAATTCTGACTTTATATCTCTCCAATTCTGACTTTATATCTGACTTATATCTCAATTCTGACTTTATATCACTCAATTCTGACTTTATATCTCTCAATCCTGACTTTATATATCTCTCAATTCTGACTTTATATCTCAATTCTGACTTTATATCTCAATTCTGACTTTATATCACTCAATTCTGACTTTATATCTCAATTCTGACTTTATATCTCTCAATTCTGACTTTATATCTCAATTCTGACTTTATATCACTCAATTCTGACTTTATATATCTCAATTCTGACTTTATATCTCTCATTCTGACTTTATATCACTCAATTCTGACTTTATATCTCAATTCTGACTTTATATCTCTCAATTTGACTTTATATCTCTCAATTCTGACTTTATATCTCCAATTCTGACTTTATATCTCTCAATCCTGACTTTATATCTCTCAATTCTGACTTTACTATCTCTCAATCCTGACTTTATATCTCTCAATTCTGACTTTATATCTCACTCAATTCTGACTTTATATCTCAATTCTGACTTTATATCACTCAATTCTGACTTTATATCTCTCAATTCTGACTTATATCTCTCAATTCTGACTTTATATCTCTCAATTCTGACTTTATATGACTTATATCTCTCAATTCTGACTTTATATCTCAATTCTGACTTTATATCTCTCAATTCTGACTTTATATCTCTCCAATCCTGACTTTATATCTCAATTCTGACTTTATATCTCTCAATTCTGACTTTATATCTCTCAATTCTGACTTTATATCTCTCAATTCTGACTTTATATCTCTCAATTCTGACTTTATATCACTCAATTCTGACTTTATATCTCTCAATTCTGACTTTATATCTCTCAATTCTGACTTTATATCTCAATTTGACTTTATATCTCAATTCTGACTTTATATCTCTCAATTCTGACTTTATATCACTCAATTCTGACTTTATATCTCAATTCTGACTTTATATCACTCAATTCTGACTTTATATCTCAATTCTGACTTTATATCTCAATTCTGACTTTATATATCTCAATTCTGACTTATATCTCAATTCTGACTTTATATCACTCAATTCTGACTTTATATCTCTCAATTCTGACTTTATATCACTCAATTCTGACTTTATATCTCTCAATTCTGACTTTATATCTCTCAATTTGACTTTATATCTCTCAATTTGACTTTATATCTCAATTCTGACTTTTTATATATCTCAATTCTGACTTTATATCTCAATTCTGACTTTATATCTCAATTCTGACTTTATATCTCAATTCTGACTTTATATCTCAATTCTGACTTTATATCTCAATTCTGACTTTATATCTCTCAATTCTGACTTTATATCTCAATTCTGACTTTATATCACTCAATTCTGACTTTATATCTCTCAATTCTGACTTTATATCTCTCAATCCTGACTTTATATCTCAATTCTGACTTTATATCTCAATTCTGACTTTATATCTCTCAATTCTGACTTTATATCTCTCAATCCTGACTTTATATCTCTCAATTCTGACTTTATATCTCAATTCTGACTTTATATCTCAATTCTGACTTTATATCTCTCAATTCTGACTTTATATCTCAATTCTCAATTCTGACTTTATATCTCTCAATTCTGACTTTATATCTCTCAATTCTGACTTTATATCTCTCAATTCTGACTTTATATCTCAATCCTGACTTTATATCACTCAATTCTGACTTTATATCTCAATTCTGACTTTATATCTCTCAATTCTGACTTTATATCTCAATTCTGACTTTATATCTCAATTCTGACTTTATATCACTCAATCCTGACTTTATATCACTCAATTCTGACTTTATATCTCTCAATTCTGACTTTATATCTCTCAATTCTGACTTTATATCTCAATCTCTGACTTTATATCTCAATTTGACTTTATATCACTCAATTCTGACTTTATATCTCTCAATCCTGACTTTATATCACTCAATTCTGACTTTATATCTCAATTTGACTTTATATCTCTCAATTCTGACTTTATATCTCAATTCCTGACTTTATATCACTCAATTCTGACTTTATATCTCTCAATTCTGACTTTATATCTCTTAATTTATCTGACTTTATATCTCAATTGACTTTATATCTCTCAATCCTGACTTTATATCTCTCAATCAATTCTGACTTTATATCTCTCAATTCTGACTTTATATCTCTCATTCTGACTTTATATCTCAATTTGACTTTATCTCTCAATTCTGACTTTATCACTCAATTCTGACTTTATATCACTCAATTCTGACTTTATATCTCTCAATTCTGACTTTATATCTCAATTCTGACTTTATATCTCAATTCTGACTTTATATCTCTCAATTCTGACTTTATATCTCAATTCTGACTTTATATCTCTCAATTCTGACTTTATATCTCTCAATTCTGACTTTATATCTCAATTCTGACTTTATATCTCTCAATTCTGACTTTATATCACTCAATTCTGACTTTATATCTCTCAATTCTGACTTTATATCTCTCAATTCTGACTTTATATCACTCAATTTGACTTTATATCTCTCAATTCTGACTTTATATCTCTCAATTCTGACTTTATATCTCTCAATTCTGACTTTATATCACTCAATCTCAATGACTTTATATCTCTCAATTCTGACTTTATATCTCTCAATTCTGACTTTATATCTCAATTCTGACTTTATATCTCTCAATTCTGACTTTATATCTCAATTCTGACTTTATATCTCTCAATTCTGACTTTATATCTCAATTCTGACTTTATATCTCTCAATTCTGACTTTATATCTCAATTCTGACTTTATATCACTCAATTCTGACTTTATATCTCTCAATTCTGACTTTATATCTCTCAATTCTGACTTTATATCTCTCAATTTGACTTTATATCTCCTCAATTCTGACTTTATATCTCTCAATTCTGACTTTATCTCAATTCTGACTTTATATCTCTCAATTCTGACTTTATATCTCTCCTCAATTCTGACTTTATATCTCAATTCTGACTTTATATCTCTCAATTCTGACTTTATATCTCTCAATTCTGACTTTATATCTCAATTCTGACTTTATATCTCAATTCTGACTTTATATCTCAATTCTGACTTTATATCACTCAATCCTGACTTTATATCTCTCAATTCTGACTTTATATCTCTCATTCTGACTTTATATCTCTCAATTCTGACTTTATATCTCTCAATTCTGACTTTATATCTCAATTCTGACTTTATATCTCTCAATTCTGACTTTATATCTCTCAATTCTGACTTTATATCTCTCAATTTGACTTTATATCTCAATTCTGACTTTATATCTCAATTCTGACTTTATATCACTCAATTCTGACTTTATATCACTCAATTTGACTTTATATCTCTCAATTCTGACTTTATATCTCTCAATTCTGACTTTATATCTCAATTCTGACTTTATATCTCTCAATCCTGACTTTATATCACTCAATTCTGACTTTATATCACTCAATTCTGACTTTATCAATTCTCTCTCTGACTTTAATTCTGACTTTATATCTCAATTCTGACTTTATATCTCTCAATTCTGACTTTATATCACTCAATTCTGACTTTATATCACTCCAATTCTGACTTTATATCTCTCAATTCTGACTTTATATCTCTCAATTCTGACTTTATATCTCAATTCTGACTTTATATCTCAATTCTGACTTTATATCTCTCAATTCTGACTTTATATCTCTCAATTCTGACTTTATATCTCTCAATTCTGACTTTATATCTCTCAATTCTGACTTTATATCTCAATTCTGACTTTATATATCAATCAATTATATCTCTGACTTTATATCTCTCAATTCTGACTTTATATCTCTCAATTCTGACTTTATATCTCTCAATTCTGACTTTATATCTCTCAATTTGACTTTATATCTCTCAATTCTGACTTTATATCTCTCAATTCTGACTTTATATCTCTCAATTCTGACTTTATATCACTCAATTCTGACTTTATATCTCTCAATTCTGACTTTATATCTCTCAATTCTGACTTTATATCTCAATTCTGACTTTATATATCTCAATTCTGACTTTATATCTCACTCAATTCTGACTTTATATCTCAATTTGACTTTATATATCTCAATTCTGACTTTATATCACTCAATTCTGACTTTATATCTCTCAATTCTGACTTTATATCTCTCAATTTGACTTTATATCTCTCAATTCTGACTTTATATCTCAATTCTGACTTTATATCTCTCAATTCTGACTTTATATCTCAATTCTGACTTTATATCTCTCAATTCTGACTTTATATCACTCAATTCTGACTTTATATCTCAATTCTGACTTTATATCTCTCAATTCTGACTTTATATATCTCAATTCTGACTTTATATCTCTCAATTCTGACTTTATATCTCTCAATTCCTGACTTTATATCTCTCAATTCTGACTTTATATCTCTCAATTTGACTTTATATCTCTCAATTCTGACTTTATATCTCAATTCTGACTTTATATCTCAATTCTGACTTTATATCACTCAATTCTGACTTTATATCTCTCTGACTTTATTTGACTTTATATCTCTCAATTCTGACTTTATATCTCTCAATTCTGACTTTATATCTCAATTTGACTTTATATCTCAATGACTTTATATCTCTCAATTCTGACTTATATATCTCAATTCTGACTTTATATCTCAATTCTGACTTTATATCTCTCAATTCTGACTTTATATCTCTCAATTCTGACTTTATATCTCAATTCTGACTTTATATCATCTCAATTCTGACTTTATATCTCTCAATTCTGACTTTATATCTCTCAATTCCTGACTTTATATCTCTCAATTCTGACTTTATATCTCTCAATTCTGACTTTATATCTCTCAATTTGACTTTATATCTCTCAATTCTGACTTTATATCTCTCAATTCTGACTTTATATCACTCAATTCTGACTTTATATCTCTCAATTCTGACTTTATATCTCTCAATTTGACTTTATATCTCTCAATTCTGACTTTATATCTCAATTCTGACTTTATATCACTCTTATATCTCTCAATTCTGACTTTATATCTCTCAATTCTGACTTTATATCTCTCAATTCTGACTTTATATCTCAATTCTGACTTTATATCTCAATTCTGACTTTATATCTCTCAATTCTGACTTTATATCTCAATTCTGACTTTATATCTCTCAATTCTGACTTTATATCTCTCAATTCTGACTTTATATCTCAATTCTGATTCTTGACTTATATCTCAATTCTGACTTTATATCTCTTCTGAATCCTGACTTTATATCTCTCAATTCTGACTTTATATCTCTCAATTCTGACTTTATATCACTCAATTCTGACTTTATATCTCTCAATTTGACTTTATATCTCTCAATTCTGACTTTATATCTCTCAATTCTGACTTTATATCTCTCAATTCTGACTTTATATCTCTCAATTCTGACTTTATATCTCAATTCTGACTTTATATCTCTCAATTCTGACTTTATATCTCAATTTGACTTTATATCTCTCAATTCTGACTTTATATCTCAATTCTGACTTTATATCTCTCATTCTGACTTTATATCTCTCAATTCTGACTTTATATCTCTCAATTTGACTTTATATCTCTCAATTCTGACTTTATATCTCTCAATCCTGACTTTATATCACTCAATTCTGACTTTATATCTCTCAATTCTGACTTTATATCTCTCAATTCTGACTTTATATCTCAATCAATTCTGACTTTATATCTCTCAATTCTGACTTTATATCTCTCAATTTGACTTTATATCTCAATCAACTTTATATCTGACTTTATATCTCTCAATTCTGACTTTATATCTCAATTTGACTTTATATCACTCAATTCTGACTTTATATCTCTCAATTCTGACTTTATATCACTCAATTCTGACTTTATATCTCAATTCTGACTTTATATCACTCAATTCTGACTTTATATCTCAATTCTGACTTTATATCTCTCAATTCTGACTTTATATCACTCAATTCTGACTTTATATCATCTCAATTCTGACTTTATATCTCTCAATTCTGACTTTATATCTCAATTCTGACTTTATATCTCAATTCTGACTTTATATCTCTCAATTCTGACTTTATATCACTCAATTCTGACTTTATATCTCTCAATCCTGACTTTATATCACTCAATTCTGACTTTATATCTCAATTCTGACTTTATATCTCTCAATTCTGACTTTATATATCTCAATTCTGACTTTATATCTCTCAATTCTGACTTTATATCACTCAATTCTGACTTTATATCTCAATTCTGACTTTATATCTCTCAATTTGACTTTATATCTCAATTCTGACTTTATATCTCTCAATTCTGACTTTATATCTCTCAATTCTGACTTTATATCTCTCAATTCTGACTTTATATCTCTCAATTCTGACTTTATATCTCAATTTGACTTTATATCTCTCAATTCTGACTTTATATCTCTCAATTCTGACTTTATATCTCAATCAATATCTGACTTTATATCTCTCAATTTGACTTTATATCTCTCAATTCTGACTTTATATCTCAAATTCTGACTTTATATCTCAATTCTGACTTTATATCTCTCAATCCTGACTTTATATCACTCAATTCTGACTTTATATCTCTCAATCCTGACTTTATATCTCAATTCTGACTTTATATCTCAATTTGACTTTATATCTCTCATCCTGACTTTATATCTCAATTCTGACTTTATATCTCAATTCTGACTTTATATCACTCAATCCTGACTTTATATATCTCAATCCTGACTTTATATCTCTCAATTCTGACTTTATATCTCTCAATCCTGACTTTATATCTCTCAATTCTGACTTTATATCTCTCAATCCTGACTTTATATCTCAATCCTGACTTTATATCTCAATTCTGACTTTATATCTCAATTCTGACTTTATATCTCAATTCTGACTTTATATCTCTCAATCCTGACTTTATATCTCAATCCTGACTTTATATCTCAATTCTGACTTTATATCTCAATTCTGACTTTATATCACTCAATTCTGACTTTATATCTCTCAATTCTGACTTTATATCTCTCAATCCTGACTTTATATCTCCTCAATCCTGACTTTATATCTCAATCCTGACTTTATATCTCAATTCTGACTTTATATCACTCAATTCTGACTTTATATCTCTCAATCCTGACTTTATATCTCAATTCTGACTTTATATCTCAATTCTGACTTTATATCTCAATTCTGACTTTATATCACTCAATCCTGACTTTATATCACTCAATTCTGACTTTATATCTCTCAATTCTGACTTTATATCACTCAATTCTGACTTTATATCTCTCAATCCTGACTTTATATCTCAATCCTGACTTTATATCTCAATTCTGACTTTATATCACTCAATTCTGACTTTATATCTCTCAATTCTGACTTTATATCTCAATTCTGACTTTATATCTCAATTCTGACTTTATATCTCTCAATTCTGACTTTATATCACTCAATTCTGACTTTATATCTCTCAATTCTGACTTTATATCTCTCAATTCTGACTTTATATCTCAATTCTGACTTTATATCTCAATTTGACTTTATATCACTCAATTCTGACTTTATATCTCTCAATTCTGACTTTATATCACTCAATTCTGACTTTATATCTCTCAATTCTGACTTTATATCTCAATTCTGACTTTATATCTCAATTCTGACTTTATATCACTCAATTCTGACTTTATATCTCTCAATTCTGACTTTATATCTCTCAATTCTGACTTTATATCTCAATTCTGACTTTATATCACTCAATTCTGACTTTATATCTCTCAATTCTGACTTTATATATCTCTCAATTCTGACTTTATATCTCAATTCTGACTTTATATCTCTCAATTCTGACTTTTATATCTCAATTCTGACTTTATATCTCTCAATTCTGACTTTATATCTCAATTCTGACTTTATATCTCTCAATTCTGACTTTATATCACTCAATTCTGACTTTATATCTCAATTCTGACTTTATATCTCTCAATTCTGACTTTATATCACAATTCTGACTTTATATCACTCAATTCTGACTTTATATCTCTCAATTCTGACTTTATATCTCAATTTGACTTTATATCACTCAATTCTGACTTTATATCACTCAATTCTGACTTTATAGCTCAATTCTGACTTTATATCTCTCAATTCTGACTTTATATCACTCAATTCTGACTTTATATCACTCAATTTTGACTTTATATCTCTCAATTCTGACTTTATATCACTCAATTCTGACTTTATATCACTCAATTCTGACTTTATATCTCAATTCTGACTTTATATCTCACAATTCTGACTTTATATCTCAATTCTGACTTTATATCACTCAATTCTGACTTTATATCTCTCAATTCTGACTTTATATCTCTCAATTCTGACTTTATCTCTCAATTCTGACTTTATATCTCAATTCTGACTTTATATCTCAATTCTGACTTTATATCACTCAATTCTGACTTTATATCTCTCAATTCTGACTTTATATCTCTCAATTCTGACTTTATATCTCTCAATTCTGACTTTATATCCCACAATTCTGACTTTATATCTCTCAATTCTGACTTTATATCTCAATTCTGACTTTATATCTCTCAATTCTGACTTTATATCACTCAATTCTGACTTTATATCTCTCAATTCTGACTTTATATCTCAATTTGACTTTATATCACTCAATTCTGACTTTATATCTCAATTCTGACTTTATATCACTCAATTCTGACTTTTATATCACTCAATTCTGACTTTATATCTCTCAATTCTGACTTTATATCACTCAATCCTGACTTTATATCTCTCAATTCTGACTTTATATCTCAATTCTGACTTTATATCACTCAATTCTGACTTTATATCTCAATTCTGACTTTATATCACTCAATTCTGACTTTATATCTCTCAATTCTGACTTTATATCTCAATTCTGACTTTATATCACTCAATTCTGACTTTATATCTCAATTCTGACTTTATATCTCTCAATTCTGACTTTATATCACTCAATTCTGACTTTATATCTCAATTCTGACTTTATATCTCTCAATTCTGACTTTATATCTCAATTCTGACTTTATATCTCAATTCTGACTTTATATCTCTCAATCCTGACTTTATATCACTCAATTCTGACTTTATATCTCTCAATCCTGACTTTATATCTCTCACTTTATATCTCAATTTGACTTTATATCTCAATTCTGACTTTATATCACTCAATTCTGACTTTATATCTCTCAATTCTGACTTTATATCTCTCAATTCTGACTTTATATCTCAATTTGACTTTATATCTCTCAATTCTGACTTTATATCTCAATTCTGACTTAATATCTCTCAATCCTGACTTTATATCTCTCAATTCTGACTTTATATCTCTCAATCCTGACTTTATATCTCTCAATTCTGACTTTATATCTCAATTCTGACTTTATATCTCTCAATTCTGACTTTATATCTCTCAATCCTGACTTTATATCACTCAATTCTGACTTTATATCTCTCAATCCTGACTTTATATCTCTCAATTCTGACTTTATATCTCAATTCTGACTTTATATCTCTCAATCCTGACTTTATATCACTCAATTCTGACTTTATATCTCTCAATCCTGACTTTATATCTCTCAATTCTGACTTTATATCTCAATTCTGACTTTATATCTCAATTTGACTTTATATCTCAATCCTGACTTTATATCTCAATTCTGACTTTATATCTCAATCCTGACTTTATATCTCTCAATTCTGACTTTATATCTCTCAATCCTGACTTTATATCACTCAATCCTGACTTTATATCTCTCAATTCTGACTTTATATCACTCAATCCTGACTTTATATCTCTCAATCCTGACTTTATATCTCAATCCTGACTTTATATCTCAATTCTGACTTTATATCTCTCAATTCTGACTTTATATCTCTCAATCCTGACTTTATATCTCAATCCTGACTTTATATCTCAATTCTGACTTTATATCTCAATTCTGACTTTATATCACTCAATTCTGACTTTATATCACTCAATTCTGACTTTATATCTCTCAATTCTGACTTTATATCACTCAATCCTGACTTTATATATCTCAATTCTGACTTTATATCTCAATTCTGACTTTATATCTCAATTCTGACTTTATATCTCTCAATTCTGACTTTATATCACTCAATCCTGACTTTATATCACTCAATTCTGACTTTATATCTCAATTCTGACTTTATATCACTCAATTCTGACTTTATATCTCAATTCTGACTTTATATCACTCAATTCTGACTTTATATCACTCAATTCTGACTTTATATCTCTCAATTCTGACTTTATATCTCAATTCTGACTTTATATCACTCAATTCTGACTTTATATCTCAATTCTGACTTTATATCACTCAATTCTGACTTTATATCTCAATTCTGACTTTATATCTCTCAATTCTGACTTTATATCTCTCAATTCTGACTTTATATATCTCAATTCTGACTTTATATCACTCAATTCTGACTTTATATCTCAATTCTGACTTTATATCACTCAATTCTGACTTTATATCACTCAATCCTGACTTTATATCTCTCAATTCTGACTTTATATCTCAATTCTGACTTTATATCACTCAATTCTGACTTTATATCTCAAATCTGACTTTATATCACTCAATTCTGACTTTATATCTCAATTCTGACTTTATATCACTCAATTCTGACTTTATATCTCTCAATTCTGACTTTATATCACTCAATTCTGACTTTATATCTCAATTCTGACTTTATATCACTCAATTCTGACTTTATATCACTCAATCCTGACTTTATATCTCTCAATTCTGACTTTATATCTCAATTCTGACTTTATATCACTCAATTCTGACTTTATATCTCAATTCTGACTTTATATCACTCAATTCTGACTTTATATCTCTCAATTCTGACTTTATATCTCTCAATTCTGACTTTATATCACTCAATTCTGACTTTATATCACTCAATTCTGACTTTATATCTCAATTCTGACTTTATATCTCAATTCTGACTTTATATCACTCAATTCTGACTTTATATCTCTCAATTCTGACTTTATATCTCAATCCTGACTTTATATCTCAATTCTGACTTTATATCTCTCAATTCTGACTTTATATCTCTCCAATTCTGACTTTATATCTCTCAATTCTGAC
Source organism: Paracanthobrama guichenoti (assembly GCA_018749465.1). NCBI lineage: Eukaryota > Metazoa > Chordata > Actinopteri > Cypriniformes > Gobionidae > Paracanthobrama > Paracanthobrama guichenoti. The sequence goes on along the minus strand of CM031966.1, from coordinate 450,237 downwards.
TTTATATCTCTCAATTCTGACTTTATATCTCAATTCTGACTTTATATCTCTCAATTCTGACTTTATATCTCTCAATTTGACTTTATATCTCAATTCTGACTTTATATCTCTCAATTCTGACTTTATATCTCAATTCTGACTTTATATCTCTCAATTCTGACTTTATATCTCTCAATTCTGACTTTATATCTCTCAATTCTGACTTTATATCTCTCAATCCTGACTTTATATCTCTCAATTCTGACTTTATATCTCAATTCTGACTTTATATCTCAATTCTGACTTTATATCTCAATTCTGACTTTATATCTCTCAATTCTGACTTTATATCTCTCAATTCTGACTTTATATCTCTCAGTCCTGACTTTATATCTCTCAATTCTGACTTTATATCTCTCAATCCTGACTTTATATCTCTCAATTCTGACTTTATATCTCTCAATCCTGACTTTATATCTCAATCCTGACTTTATATCTCAATTCTGACTTTATATCTCAATTCTGACTTTATCTCTCAATCCTGACTTTATATCTCAATCCTGACTTTATATCTCAATTCTGACTTTATATCTCAATTCTGACTTTATATCACTCAATCCTGACTTTATATCTCTCAATCCTGACTTTATATCTCTCAATCCTGACTTTATATCTCAATTCTGACTTTATATCTCAATTCTGACTTTATATCACTCAATTCTGACTTTATATCTCAATCCTGACTTTATATCTCAATCCTGACTTTATATCTCAATTCTGACTTTATATCTCAATCCTGACTTTATATCACTCAATCTCTTATATCACTCAATTCTGACTTTATATCACTCAATCTCTGACTTTATATCTCTCAATTCTGACTTTATATCTCTCAATTCTGACTTTATATCTCAATCCTGACTTTATATCTCAATTCTGACTTTATATCTCTCAATCCTGACTTTATATCTCAATTCTGACTTTATATCTCTCAATTCTGACTTTATATCTCTCAATTCTGACTTTATATCTCAATTCTGACTTTATATCTCAATTCTGACTTTATATCACTCAATTCTGACTTTATATCTCAATTCTGACTTTATATCTCTCAATTCTGACTTTATATCACTCAATTCTGACTTTATATCTCTCAATCCTGACTTTATATCTCAATCCTGACTTTATATCTCAATTCTGACTTTATATCTCTCAATTCTGACTTTATATCTCAATTCTGACTTTATATCACTCAATTCTGACTTTATATCTCTCAATTCTGACTTTATATCTCAATTCTGACTTTATATCTCTCAATTCTGACTTTATATCACTCAATCCTGACTTTATATCACTCAATTCTGACTTTATATCTCAATCCTGTTAACAAACGCTCTTTCAGTAACATTTGCTCAAAGTTAATGTCCTTAAAATGTTATAAATCGTTTATGGAAAGTTTTCCCCCCTGAAACTACATTCGTCTAACGTTTTCCTTGTTTCGGAGAACATATAACATGTTATATCTTAATGGGAACATTAGCCAAACATTCTTAAAACATGTTTTTAATAGAACTGAAGATAAAAATAAATTAAACAGAAGAAATTGTGTGGACTATTTACTCTTAAAGGGATAGTTCACCCAAAAATGAAAATTGTCAACTTGTTCCAAACCTGCATTTCTTTGTTCTGCCGAACACAAAATATGATATTTTGAAGAATATGGGAATTAAACAGTTGATGGACCCCACGTGCATCAATGAGCCTTGGCCGCCCATGACCCTGTGTCCGGTTCTCCACTGTTCCTTCCTTGGAGCACTTTTGATAGATCCTGACCACTGCAGACCGGGAACACCCCACAAGAGCTGCAGTTCTGGAGATGCTCTGACCCAGTCGTCTAGCCATCACAATCTGGCCCTTGTCAAACTCGCTCAAATCCTTACGCTTGCCCATTTTTCCTGCTTCTAACACATCAACTCTGAGGACAAAATGTTCACTTGCTGCCTAATATATCCCACCCACTAACAGGAGCCGTGAGGAAGAGATCATCAGTGTTATTATATGCATATATATTATATATTGGGTAAACAAACTTATGTTAGATGCGATTAATGACTAGACAGCACTGATATATTTGTTTATTCATTTTTGTCATATTAATGAATGCATATTCTCATTCACGTCTCACTGCAAACGGATGAATGGAAACTGCAAAGTTATCAGAAATGGAATTGACCTTTTATTTGAGCTTGAGTGGGAAACAGTCAGCAGGGCGGCGACGCTGCACATGACAGAAACAAACGGACAGAAACACACATTTGGGCTCGTCTAAAGGTTGAGTTCTGTACAGTTTAAGGCTCAGATGTGGCAAGGAGAACTCTGGGATTGGTATTTCAGGGTAGCAGTCGAGCTCTCGGACAGTTTAGATCCTCTAGACTCGACGTTCACAAGTGACAGTTTTCAAGAAGAAACAAAAACAAGCTTATAATTCAAGTAAAACAACATAACACGTCTCTAGGGTACATGGAGTAGTGAAAAAATGAGCGGCATATTCATATTCTCATATTGTCATCTGTGTGTCATATTCATCATGAGCAGATCGGAGATGAGGCGGGTGTGGATGGCACATCTTTGCGAGGTTAAATATTGTGCAAAGTTTGTCCTTTTTTAAAGTGAAAGAGCAGTATAATAAATAAATGTAGATATCCGTTATATTTCACATATTCTTCAGTCTCACTGCGCTCATATAGTATTTCCTAAAATGTCTATATACTTTTGTCTTCTCACAAAAAAGCAGAATTGTTCCCTTGTCATGCAGTAACAGATCCAGAGCGGCAGACGGCGCCTGTAAGCGTGTGTGTGTGTGTGTGTGTGTGTGTGTGTGTGAGTGAGTGTGAGTGAGTGTGTGTGTGTGTGTGTGTGTGAGTGAGTGTGAGTGTGTGTGAGGAGTGAGAGTGAGGAGTGTGTGTGTGTGTGTGTGTGTGTGTGTGTGTGTGTGAGTGTGTGTGTGAGTGTGTGAGTGTGTGTGTGAGTGAGTGTGAGTGTGTGTGTGTGTGTGTGTGTGAGTGTGTGTGAGTGTGTGAGTGAGTGTGTGTGAGTGAGTGTGTGTGAGTGAGTGTGTGTGTGTGAGTGTGTGTGTGAGTGAGTGTGTGTGTGTGAGTGAGTGTGTGTGTGAGTGTGTGTGTGTGAGTGTGTGTGTGTGTGTGTGTGTGTGTGTGTGTGTGTGTGTGTGAGTGTGTGTGTGTGTGTGTGTGTGTGTGTGTGTGTGTGTGTGTGTGTGTGTGTGTGTGTGTGTGTGTGTGTGTGTGTGTGTGTGTGTGTGTGAGTGTGTGTGTGTGTGTGTGTGTGTGTGTGAGTGTGTGTGTGTGTGTGTGTGTGTGTGTGTGTGTGTGTGTGTGTGTGTGTGTGTGTGTGTGTGTGTGTGTGTGTGTGTGTGTGTGTGTGTGTGTGTGTGTGTGTGTGTGTGTGTGTGTGAGTGTGTGTGAGTGTGTGTGTGTGTGTGTGTGTGTGTGAGGAGTGTGAGTGTGTGTGTGTGTGTGTGTGATTGTGTGTGAGTGTGTGTGTGTGTGTGAGATTATGTGTGATGATTGTGTGATTATGTGTGTGTGTGTGATTATGTGTGTTATGTGTGTATGTGATGTTATGTGTGTGTGTGAGAGATTATGTGTGTGTGTGTGTGTGTGTGTGTGTGAGTGAGAGATTATGTGTGTGTGTGAGATTATGTGTGTGATTGTGTGTGTGTGTGTTACTCCAGACGTGTTCAGATGTAGTTTGCTGCGATTCATTGGTTTATGTTGGTTTCTCTGAAGCGTCTCTCGTTCTCCAGCTGAACACATGAGATTCCTCCAGAAAGCGTGAAGATGTTAATCCTGTGAAGAAGAAAACATTCAGTGAAGAGCAGGAATGAAGGAGCAGAAAGAAGCGGCAGAGGAGCGAAGCGTGACGCGCGTCTGCTAGTGCCTGTCTGAAGTGAGGATGTCAAACATGCATTTAAATCTGCATGAAAATGTTCTGGTCACTTAGTAACATAACAGCTCATTCTCCTCAACAACACACATGATTTGAGGAATCATTCATGTCTGGAGCTCAAACACACACTGAGCATCATCATGTGGTCGGTCACACTGCGGTACCAGTTTCCACCAATAGGAGGCAGTGTGTTCAATCAAAACTCATATAGTCAGATAGTTAGTACACAATCTAATCAGCCAAGGTCCCGGAGATCCGCAGATGAGTGATGAGGGAAGAAACAGCCAAAGCGGCGCCAGTGTTAGTACAGCAGCCAATAGCAGCGCTCCAAACCGCAGCAGCCAATCAACTCGCAGTCAGCCAAGCCAAATCAAGCTGTGATTGGCTCTGGTCTTACCTGCGTCACTCCTCGCCCTCCTCCGGCGTGATCTCCGTCTCTTTATGGACCACGACTTTGGTCACTGACATGTCGGGATGTTGTTCTTTAGCCTCTTTAATGGCCTGAGCCAGAGCCTGACCCACAGTGACACCCACATCAGAACCAGCTACGGCTAACCAGGCTTTCATATGCAATTCATAAAGGATTACATTTCTAAAGGAATAATTACATCTCTTAACATGAGTCGTGTTAAAGGCTCACCTCATCATGATCAATGTCTGCATCTCCTGAGATGACGATTCTCTTCTCGATCCGTGTTTCTGAGATGCCGCCCTTCACCGTCTGTCACACACACACGGGTTAAGACACTGATCTGGCGTCAGTATCGCAGCAGCAGCGGCGGCGCGCTCTTACCTTGGTGATGTGTGTGGTCGTGGTGGTGCTGGTGGTTTCTGATGTGATGGTTTGAGCGCTCATGAGAATGCCAGGTTCAGCGTCTCCATCCGTCTCACCCTGTCACGGGCCAACAACACCGTCAGCATCTTATCATACGCACTAAACGTTTGGGGTTTGACAGATTTCTAAAATGTTTCTGAGAGAGTCTCTTCTGCTCATTAATCTGCTCATAACTCCAGTAGATCAGTGTAATACTCCTCCAGTGTAGATCAGCTGTTCTCTGTGTGAATATACAGTAAAGTGTGATTTATTCCTGAGTTTATCATCATTACTCCAGTCTTCAGTGTCACATGATCCTTCACTAATCACTCTCATATGAGGATCTGATCATCAACACACAGTTATGATTATTATCAGCGTTGAGAACAGTTTGTATGTTTGTGGAAATGGTGATAGATTTTAATTTTCAGGTTTGTTGATGAATAAAAAGTTCAAAAGAACAGCGTTTACTTGATAGAGAAAATAAATGTCTTCGCTTTTGATCAATTTAATGCATCCTTGATGAATAAAAGTATTATTATTATAAAAAAAAAAACATACTAACCCCAAACAGACGGTATCCAGGTGGTGAAATATAAATATAACAGTTATTGAGGATGAGCCAAAAACCTAGGACTAGTTCGCAAAAGTAGATTATTCTCCAATATTTAACGAACGGTTCGGTTGACGGTCCTAGAGGCAATCTGACAGCTGCTCGAACGTCATTGGCCAACGGCGGCCGTTTTTCTGAGATGCGCAAATATCCTCGTAGACAATCTCAGCGCCCTGGACAAAGACACCACCGCCAGTTTTCAAGTCAATCGGACTGACTGTTGCATAGCTGTTCTCATGTTTTTATTTTATAGCACCACCAAGTGGCCAGTCACCATGTTCTTGGTCATGCGACCACAGACTGAGCCCGTACACAGGTGTACCAAGTTTGGTGAAATTATCTCATTCTGTACAAGAGTTATACCTGTTTTATTAAATGTGGCCACGCCCACTTTGAACGCTAGTCGTCCTGCTGCGGCCGTAAATCAAAATTTCTGGAGAATCTTTCTGCACTGGTTTGGTACCCGACGGTCGACTCCGAGACATGCGACTTCAACTATATAAGACACTTGAGTCTGCGACAAATGGTTCAGGAGTTCTGAGCGATTCTGTCAGGCCGATTGGGACGAGCTTTGGTGTCGCTGTAGACGGTGTGAGTACTACCAGCCCTCAAAGTATAGGATAAGAATAGCGCTCAAGTGCTCCACGACTGAAGCCCTGAATATATTACTCAGATGTTACTCTTTCATAATCATTTATGCATCAACTTTATCTCAGATGTTTCTATTGATATTGTGACAGATAGCTTGTGATGTGTCTGCTAAATGAATAAATGTAAAATAATGATGAACGTGGAGCGGCTCGGATCATCTGATGGCAAATGTTTGAGTTCACACACACCTGCAGGGACTCGTACGTGATGGTTTTCATTTCCGTGTGGATCACAGGCGAGTCTTGTGTGTCCGTGTCTCCTGACAGAGTCCTGGACAAACTCAAGACGGCCGACTGCAGGACGACAGGAGAGAAGAGACTCGTCACAAACCGCTTACACACACACACACACACACACACACACACACACACAGTCATTCATTCATTCCTACTGCACAGCTAACAGGGAACATTCTCTTAAAATTATGAATTTTTCGTGTAACGTTTTTTAAATGTTGCTACTTGCTTCGGAACGTTCGGAGAACATTTAAAAGTGACGTTCCCATAATGTTTGAAGAATGATACAATGGAACGTTCTGAACATTCTTTTCTGTACACCAGCACAGAGGTCATTATTTAACTGAGCAATAACTCATGGAAACAAACACTGGGAAGAACACGAGGAGGAGTGAGGAGTTCTGGGAGAGAACAGACTGATTTAGAGGAAAGTGCTTCAGTCTACAGAGACTGAGATGAAATATAGCAGCTCTCGTCATTTACACACGCGGTGAATACTGAAGCTCTGTTGGTCTGAGGATCGGCACAGACACACAGTCACTGGATGCTCGGGGGGGTTTGGGGTGATCTGGGGTCATGGGGGTCATGAGGTCACCTCTAAACTGGCCGTCAGTTCTACCTCCCCACTGTGGCCCTCGGCCACACCCCTCTGCTCAGACGGGCTCATGTTGGGCGACCGGTCTCCATCATCATCATCGGTGGACAGAGAGAAGCTCTCGCCTCCAGACTCACTGTCACTGGGGGAAACGGCCCCGGCGGGGCCCGCATGTGCGAGGGGCCCGTCAAAGTTAGCGGAGTTTACACTGCTGGTGTCGCTGCTGGAGTCGTCAGACTCGTCGAGGACGCGCACAGAGCTCAGCGGCTCCTCACACGACTGATAATACACATCAGGCTCCAAGGGGACATCTGGAGGTTCAGGTACCTGAGGCTCGTCCAGCAGCGCGTCCGCCGGCTGATCCTCTTCTGACGGGCCTTGTCCCGCATGCCTCTCCTGACTCTCTGATGGCTGCAAGAGACATAATGAGACGTGAGAAACAGGCAGAGCATCTGTGAGATCTGAGCAATGGGAAAGACTAACATCTCCAGAGCGACTGGCCGAGCTCACGCTTCAGTAACGCATCCGCTCATCAGTTTGGGTTCTTTAGCTCATTTTCCAGGTGACTGGCTCAGGACTAACTTACTAAAACTTAAAACTGAAAAAGAAATCATATGAATAAATATTTATTAATTATTATAAATAATAAGTTAATTAACATTAATACATAAATGCTATAATATGAGATCATATTTATTAATATTACTTTAATTGTTAATATAATTAATATTATCTAATTATTTATAATACGTTATCATTATTATTTATCAATACAAATTATTAACAAATATTAATACTATTAATATTAATTAGATTGTTATTTTAATTATTAATAATTCATTATTTAATCATTATTATTTATTCATATATTTTTATAGCTTGTTAATAATAATAAATACTATAATATATTAGTATTAATTAATATTAATTACATTGTTATTTTTAATTATTAATATAATTCATTGATATTATCTTATCACTATTATTTATCAATATAGATATTTATTTTTTATAGTTTATTAAATAATAAGATAATTAATATTAATAAATACTATAGTATATATTAATAATAATAATATTATTATTTTAATTATTAACATAATATTATATTATTATTTATAATACTTAATATTTATTATTTATTAATATAGTTTTAGTGCTTTTGTCATTGTATTATTGTTATTTTCATTTAGCATTAAAACTTTAAATTTAGATAAAATAAAAACTAAAACTTAAATTAAACCTAAATAGCAATATTTTGTTTTGATTTATTTAGCTTTTTATTTCAGTAATTTTACTACTTTAATATAAACTTAGTTATGCTTTACTTTCCCCTAATATTGATATTTTATTTTACAATATTTATTTGACAGCTCGCACTCAGCAGGTCGGGCCGATGTGTACAGTGCTCTCCATAATAAATACTGCTCTAGAGGATCCACGCCGTTCCTCACGCTTTTCAATCAAACAAACGCAGAATTTACAAATGAATTGATGAGCGAGACGGGCTGAGATGACGTGATGCCTGACGGATGAGCACTCGAACACACCAGCGGATGTCAGTGTGTGTGAAGGTGAAGTCTAGACCTTGAGTGAAGCGAGCGCAGATGAAGACGGAGCCCAGCTGCGAGTGGACTGCAAGAGCGCCGTGAGCTCAGGAGACATCTCATCAAAGCTGGGCTTCGGCTGAACACAGAGAGACACGCAGCGTTAACACACACACATGCACTCAGGAGACAGAGCACAAGAGCATTCTGGGTATTTAGGAGAGTGAAGGGTCTGTCGTTTAGGGCTTATTCATAGGGCTTGTGCAAAGAAATCAAATGATTTAGGAATAAAAATGCATGCTTAAATACAGCTGCATGCAAACGGTGCGGTCGAGCAGTTCGTTTGGTCAGAGCAGATGTTATATGAGCTGTAATGATAGTTTAACCAGAAGGTGGCGCTGCCAACAAACTGATGCGGAGAGACCGTCGCACCTGCACCTAAACATCTGCCAGTGGGGTCTTGTTTCCCTGTGAATGAGCACGAAATACTTCAAACGACTACTAGAAAAGACTAAAAATGAATACAAAAGACTATGGGTGACACTTTACTTTAGGGTTCTGATTCTGCATATTACTAGGATAGTCACTGTTTATTAATGTCTCTTAATCCTACCCGATACCTAAACGCTACAAAAACTACCTTACTAACTATCAATAAGCAATAAATTAGGAGTTCATTGAGGCAAAAATAGTCAATATGTGTTCCCAGACTAAGAAAATCATATTTTTGCAGTGTTATGATGATATTTGGCCAGCCGTCATCACCAACACTTCAACTTCTTAATGCCCCTAATGAATAACTTAACAACTAGCTAAATTAAATGTTTGCATTTGTAAACAGCATGACTAAAAACGATCTTTAACACACTGACCAAAGTCTGTAGAAGACGCATAAGTTCTGCAGTTCTTGAGATCACACATTTGTGTATAATTAAGATAAAAGAGACGCCCAGCTAACAAAACAACAGATGAAAGTTATGAAAACGGAACATCAGTGTTCAGCCAACATTAAGGAAACATTGTATCATTTTACAGACATTACAGGAATGATACATTTGAATGATCTCTGAACGTTCTAAAACAAGCAGTTCAGAAAAAAACATTCCATGATTGATTTGACTTCCTATCCCTTATTCCTGAATGCACGAGGTTTGTTTTCACAGGTAAATATAATGTATTATCTGTCAAAATGAGGAAATCACTTTGAAATAATATCACGCAATGCTGAAGGCAACGTACAGCGATCAGGCATAACATTATGACCTAATATTATTTCTATCCTATTTCTATTATAATTTCTTCCTTGTGTTTTTAACTGTGAATTTGCACTGTCCATGGAGCGGACCTGTTTACATTTCACTGCCGGTTGTATATTCTGTATATAACTGTGTGTGTGACAAATAAAACTCTTGAATCTTGAATCTTAATATTGTATTGGTCCCGTCGAGGCATGGACTCCTCTAGACCCCTGAAGGTGTGCTGTGGTATCTGGCACCAAGATGTTAGCAGCAGATCCTTTAAGTCCTGTAAGTTGCGAGGTGGGGCCTCCATGGATCGGACTTGTTTGTTCAGCACATCCCACAGATGCTCGATTGGATTGAGATCTGGGGAATTTGGAGGCCAAGTCAACGCCTCAAACTCGTTGTTGTGCTCCTCAAACCATTCCTGAAGCATTTGTGCTTTGTGTCAGGAGCATTATCCTGCTGGAAGAGCCACAGCCACCAGGGAATACCGTTTCCATGAAAGGCTGTACATGGTCTCAACAATGCTTAGGTAGGTGGTACGTGTCAAAGTAACATCCACATGGATGGCAGGACCCAAGGTTTCCCAGCAGAACATTGCCCAAAGCATCACACTGCCTCCGCCGGCTCGCCTTCTTCCCATAGTGCATCCTGGTGCCATGTGTTCCCCAGGGAAGCCACGCACACGCACCTGCCATCCACGTGATGTAAAAGAAAACGTGATTCATCAGACCAGGCCACCTTCTTCCATTGCCCCGTGGTCCAGTTCTGATGCTCACGTGCCACTGTTGGTGCTTTCGGCGGTGGACAGGGGTCAGCATGGGCACCCTGACTGGTCAGCGGCTATGCCGCCCATACGCAAACAAACTGAGATGCTCTGTGTATTCTGACACCTTTCTATCAGAACCAGCATTAACTTCTTGAGCAGTTTGAGCTCCAGTAGCTCGCCTGTTTGATCGGACCACACGGGCCAGCCTTCGCTCCCCACGTGCATCAATGAGCCTTGGCCGCCCATGACCCTGTGTCCGGTTCTCCACTGTTCCTTCCTTGGAGCACTTTTGATAGATCCTGACCACTGCAGACCGGGAACACCCCACAAGAGCTGCAGTTCTGGAGATGCTCTGACCCAGTCGTCTAGCCATCACAATCTGGCCCTTGTCAAACTCGCTCAAATCCTTACGCTTGCCCATTTTTCCTGCTTCTAACACATCTCAGATGGGTCATAATGTTATGCCTGATCGGAGTATGTTACATAATACAGATATCACTACAGTGATATTTAACCTGTCCGTTATTGCTATGGCGCTTTTGGGGTTATTCATGATCTGTTGGAAGTGCCTTTTTGATGCTTTTACACTTTTAAATGTCCGTTTAATGTTTAATGTACCCATTTAAAAATAAAACGTACGATTGCGTTCATAGAGTCTTTCACTGATTGTTTACAGATTAACGGACGTTACAATCATAATTCACGCAAAGCGTCATGGGAATAAGATGGATAGGAATGTTCATAACTTTGAGCCCGTCCTCTGTTAGCTGGGCACTCGTGACAGACTCTCTTATGAGTAAAACCCACATATCCAGCAGCAGCCAGAGCGCAAAATAAAGACCCTGCCGTTCCTTCGGTTGTGGCTAAAAGCAAAGCAGAGGCATTCCCGAAAATAAAGGGAGAAATGAAAGTGGAGGAAGGAAACAAGGTTCCTGCTCTAGGAAAGAGGAAATAAAGAGTGCGACAGCAAATTCCAGCTGGAGGGATTTGTGTCAGACGGCAGCCCAAAACAACCACGCAAATCAAGAGTGTTTGAGAAGCTCTGGCTTCTGAGTTTGTCTGTGTTTTCAAAGCCAGGCCGAGGACGACAGATCCTACCACTCTGGCGGTCGGGGAGGATTTGGTGAGATACGGCAGCGCCCCGAGATCCGCCGGAGATCTGAGGGGAGATCTGAGCGGAGAGCTTCGCAGACGCAGCTCAGCCATCGGAGTTTCTCCCGGCTCCTCGCCGGACGGTGACGGCGTCCCGACCTTCCTCACGGTGATGAGCGGAGCGCTGACGCTCTGATACTCCACCGTCACGGGAATCACCTTGATGGAGACGGCCTCGGGGAGTTTGGAGGTCGCGTCGGAAGATCTGCTGAACTGCTCGGAAACTTCTTGAGCTTTGGTCGGTTTGTCGTCTGGAGGTTCGCCGGTCGATACGACGCTCGTCACGGCTACGAATCTGTGCTTCTTCTCCGGGACCTTCGGGGGAATTTTGGGAGGTGCTTTAGGAGGAACGTCTTCAGATAAACCTTTTTCAGAAGGAAGCTTCTCGGCTTCAGCTGGAGGAAACTTCTCTTGTACTCCTGTAGAAACCTTTTCCGGTACCTTCGGAGGAATCTTCTCTTCCATCTTTGGAGGAATCTCTTCCGTTTCTAGTGAAATATGAGTAACTTGTTCTTGTACTATCTTTTCTGGTATTTTTGGAGCCATTTTCTTTAGAGGAACCTCTTCTTTTTCTGGTACAATTGGAGGGGATTTTTCTTGTACTATGGTTGAAAACTTTTCCGGTATTTTCGGAGCCATTTTCTTTGGAGGAACCTTAACGGGAGAGGCTTTTTCTTGTACCTTTTCTGGTATCATTTGAGAAACTGTTCCTGGAACTTTATCTGGTTCAAACGGAGGAACCGTGTTTATAATGACCCACCCGTCAGACTCCTACATGTAACACACAAAGATCATGTTAGCTTGAGTAAGAGCAGCGTTAGTCACGCCTGAGACTGACACGCTGGACAGACACGCTTCACACAACGACACACATCACGATTCATTGTGATCATGAAGATCTGATGAGGAGATCGGAGAGAATCAGATGAATGAACCACTCACCACATCAACCTTCCTGTCGTTCAGACCATCCTGCGACTCTGGCGCCGCTGCGGCCACTTCCTGTGTGTCCTCCACCGCTGCTTCCTGTTTGACCTTGAGGAAAAGAAATCAAAAGGATTCATAAATG
>CM031966.1:425105-430105 GCA_018749465.1 Paracanthobrama guichenoti | reverse complement strand
GCGATCACGACTGTCATTATTAATATGTGCTGTTCACATCAATCCTGCCCTCGTATCAAACATCAACCGTGTTCAGAACGTTCTGGCAGAGTTACCTACAGAACGTTCGCTCAATGTTTTCAAAACATCAGCACAAAAACATCCTTCACACATCGTTCATGGAATGTAACATTTTTTAAATGTAACAACTTACTAAAAGAACATTTTAAAAGTAACGTTCCCATAATGTCTGAAGAATGATACAATGCAATGTTTGCATACTCAGTTTATTCAAGTGTTCTATTAGTATATGTCTTTTAAACTAAAAATAAGACTACAGTCTACTTTTTATATACTTACTACTAGTACACATTGATATTAGTATACTACATAAAGTATACTGAAAAATATAGTTGAACATTACTTTTTTCGTAAGGGTAACTGAGAAAAATCTCTTAAAAACATTCAAAACAGAACATATTTTATATTTGTATATTTGTAATGAACGTCATCATGTGTCGGTCTGGAGCTCATGAGGAGATCTGAGAGCAGATGAGAAGTGACGTGAATCACAAACCTCGGTGGCCGTTAAATCTCCGTCTACAGCAGTGTCTGTGAAATCCGTCTGAAATGAACAGAGAGAGAAGCAGAACTATCAGAACCCAGTGAGTTTACAGACATCAGCTCATCCATCACCTCCATTAGTGTCAAATGAAACGAGAGAGGGTAAAACACAGACATTAACTCTAATGAACACTACTAGTGAACACACACAGCTAGAATGATGATGAAGTGATGCTGAAGCTTTGCTCATGTTGGACATTCATCAGGTGCATCTGGAATAATTTGATTTTTTTATGTTTTTGAGTCTCTTCCGCTCACCAAAGCTGCTTTTATTTGATCAAAAATGCAGAGAAAATGTGAAATATTGCTCTAATGTAAAACAGCTGTTTTCTATGTGAATATATAGTAAAGTGTAGATAGGGGTTCAAGAGCGCAGCGCTGAAACTCTACTGTAACATTTTCCAAGGGTCAGCATTCTCCTCTAAAAGTGTTCGGGCAGACCAAACCGTAAGCCGTAGAGACTTGAGACTTTGAGGGCTGGTAGTACTCACACCGTCTACAGCGACACCAAAGCTCATCCCAATCGGCCTGACGGGGGCGCTGCAGCGCTCAAACGTACAGAATCGCTCAGAACTCCTGAACCAATAGGATTTTTTGAAAAACCTACTTTTGCAAACTAGTCCTATGTTTTTGGCCCGATCAGAATCAAACCAGTGCAGAAATATTCTCTGATTGTCAATAGTTATCAAAAAAAAGTAAAAATTTCGGTTCACGGTCCCTAAGGGCCGCCAAAACTTTCAAAGTGGGCGGAGCCACTTTTGCTAAAATGGCTATAACTTGTGAACGAAATTAGATATTTGCCAAACTTGGCACACCTATGTAAGAGCTCATTCTGTGGTCCTGTGAAAAAGGACGTGGCAATTGGCCACTTGGTGGCGCTATAACAGGAAAAAAACTTGAAAATGGCTATAACTACTTCACTGTTAGTCTGATTGACTTGAAAGTCTTTGTCTGAGGTGCCATGATTGTCTGTGCCAGAGTTCCTCAAACTTGATCCTGTAGGCCCACTGTCCTGCAGAGTTTAGCTCCAACCCTGATCAAACACACCTGAGCAAGCTAATCAAGGTGTTCAGGATCACTAGAAAATCACAAGTATGTGAGTTTAATCTGGGTTGGAGCTAAACTCTGCAGGACAGTGGGCCTCCAGGATCAAGTTTGAGGAACCTTGGTCTATGCAGAAACTGATATATCTCCAAAAACATGTCCGCCGTTGGCCAATGAAGTTTGAGCGGCTATCAGACAAGGTAAATGGAGGCCGGTCGGAACAAAACTCGCTGGGTCTGTTTGACTCACGGCCCTAGAGGCCTGTGAGAAATGCGAAAGAAATCGGCACCACCGTGTGCGTAAAGGATTGTATATCGCGTGATTTTTCGCACATGGCCACAGCATTCATAGCGCATGGTAGAACTCCTCATTCTGAACAACTTTGCCTCTAGGACTGCCGCTGTCCGTCAAATCATTCATTAAATATTGGAGATTATTTCAAAAACTAGATTTGGCAAACTAGTCCTAGGTTTTTGGCTCGCCCTCAGTAAAACCACTGCGGCACAATTCTCAGGACTCTCTAGGTCAATAGTTATGTTGAACTTTGGCCTTTGGACAGCTATAGCAGGGTCATTTAAAAAACAGGCATGGCCGAATCTAACCAAAATGCCTATCGTTCCCAAGCGAAAACTCAGAACTTCGCATCATTACGTGAGCACATGACTCTAAAGAAGCATGTACACTTTTATGGAGATCGGCCCATAGGTGGCGCTATAGCTTTAAAATCCATATATTTCCTATGGTAAATTGGCTGTATTGGCTGTAAATGGTCATTTCCATCTATGACTGAGATGGTAACAGGCTTGTAACGGCTATGTTTAAAGGCCTTAAACCGCTTGAACCCTGATAATTGCTGCTCACAGCTATACTATATTCCTGTGAGTCTTCAGTGTCACATGATCCTTCAGAAATCATTCTCATATGATGATTTGAGCTCAAGAAACATTTATGATTATTATCAGTGATGAAAACAGTTTCATATTGTTGTGGAAACTGTGATATATTTTATTTTATCTTTGATTAATAGAATATTCAAAACAGCGTTTACATTGTAACATCATTTCTTTTGATCAATTCAATGCATCCTTGATGAATAAAAGTATCAAATCTTTTGAACACGTGTATATTTGAGTCATTGACGCAGAAGCCTTTAGATAAAAGCATGAGCATTTGTCTGTTATGAGCTGTTATGGATGATGAGGTTTGGATTAAACACATGGTTTGTGGTGTAAATGAAGTGAAGTGGTGTTTTGTACCCGTGTGTCCTGGCGTGCGGGCGTCGGCGGGCTGGGCAGCGAGAGCTCCGTGGCCTTCGTGGTCTCGTCCTCTTCCTCCAGCACGACCACACTCTCCACCAGCACTCGCTCCTCCTCGCGCGTCTCCTCGGCTTTCTTCTCCGGCGTTACTGTGGTGATGAGGTCACTCATGGCGATGCCTTTGGCAGTTCCGTACAAGGCCGTGCCCATCTCTACACACACACACACACACACACACACACACACACACAGAGCTTCAGTTCTGCAACTGCAGCAACCATTTCAGCAATAAGAGAGAACACTGACTGCATTACATTATTGAACTGAAACTTCTTTATCATTGTGATTCCTTTAATACACTCTTAGAGATAAAGGTTCAGAAAGGGTTTTTCACAGCCATGCCTTAGAAGACAAAAGAATCCCAAAAGAATCTTTCAGTGATCCGGCTGTAAAAGAACTAGGGCTGTCAAGCGATTAAAATGTTTAATCTGAATTAAATTACATGATTAACTAATCACAAATTACCCCCAAAAAGATAGTCATTATTGTGTTAAATGGAAAAACCATTGCATAGACAATACAAAAAGCAACAATTTACTAACTTTTAAGACTACAATGTGGCCATAAAATCTTTTTGAAGTGGCATTTATGTATATATGTATATTTACACAGTTTAATACAGGTCAAAGGTGGCATGAATATGAATGAAAAATGAAATGATACTCTAAACATGAAACTAAAACCGCCAAGTCACTATCTTAACGAGTGAGTCATTGAATCATTCATTCAAAAGATTCATTCAAACGGGTGATTCAATCAGGATCGAAGCAAGTGACCGTCTCAATGAATGAGTCACTGAATGAGTGACTCACTCGATTCATTTAAAACCACAGATTCATTCAGTAATTAAACACCACTGTGTGTTTCTCACAGACAAACAACAGTTCTGCTGTGGCTTTGTTTGGAACTATATTGATGAAATTGAGCAAAAACAGACAATTTTGTGTCTAAAATATTAACTTCTCGTTTATTGAACTTTTGTATGAAATCAATATCACATTTGCAATCGTGCTGATATTCGGGAAAAACTGCATTCTTGCTTGTGTGATACTGTTTAACTATATCATATGATATAAATATAAGACATAAGACTGAAACTTGAAACTTGAGTTTGACAAGGGCCAGATTGTGATGGCTAGACGACTGGGTCAGAGCATCTCCAGAACTGCAGCTCTTGTGGGGTGTTCCCGGTCTGCAGTGGTCAGGATCTATCAAAAGTGCTCCAAGGAAGGAACAGTGGTGAACCGGACACAGGGTCATGGGCGGCCAAGGCTCATTGATGCACGTGGGGAGCGAAGGCTGGCCCGTGTGGTCCGATCAAACAGACGAGCTACTGGAGCTCAAACTGCTCAAGAAGTTAATGCTGGTTCTGATAGAAAGGTGTCAGAATACACAGAGCATCTCAGTTTGTTGCGTATGGGCCGGCATAGCCGCTGACCAGTCAGGGTGCCCATGCTGACCCCTGTCCACCGCCGAAAGCACCAACAGTGGCACGTGAGCATCAGAACTGGACCACGGAGCAATGGAAGAAGGTGGCCTGGTCTGATGAATCACGTGTTCTTTTACATCACGTGGATGGCCGGGCGCGTCGCGTGGCTTCCCTGGGGAACACATGGCACCAGGATGCACTATGGGAAGAAGGCGAGCCGGCGGAGGCAGTGTGATGCTTTGGGCAATGTTCTGCTGGGAAACCTTGGGTCCTGCCATCCATGTGGATGTTACTTTGACACGTACCACCTACCTAAGCATTGTTGAGACCATGTACAGCCTTTCATGGAAACGGTATTCCCTGGTGGCTGTGGCTCTTCCAGCAGGATAATGCTCCTGACACAAAGCACAAATGCTTCAGGAATGGTTTGAGGAGCACAACAACGAGTTTGAGGCGTTGACTTGGCCTCCAAATTCCCCAGATCTCAATCCAATCGAGCATCTGTGGGATGTGCTGAACAAACAAGTCCGATCCATGGAGGCCCCACCTCGCAACTTACAGGACTTAAAGGATCTGCTGCTAAAATCTTGGTGCCAGATACCACAGCA
>CM031966.1:417605-420105 GCA_018749465.1 Paracanthobrama guichenoti | reverse complement strand
CTGTCTGTCTGTCTGTCTATCTATCTATCTGTCTGCCTGTCTGTCTGTCTGTCTGTCTGTCTGTCTGTCTATCTATCTATCTACCTGCCTGTCTGTCTGTCTGTCTGTCTGTCTATCTATCTATCTGTCTGTCTGTCTATCTATCTGCCTGTCTGTCTGTCTGTCTGTCTGTCTGTCTGTCTATCTACCTGCCTGTCTGTCTGTCTGTCTATCTGTCTGTCTAGCTGTCTATCTATCTTCCTGTCTGTCTGTCTGTCTGTCTGCCTGTCTGTCATTATCTCTCAGTTTCTGTTAATGTTCTTGAAACTGATGGCAGATCTGAAACACGTCTGAAGAACGTAATGAACAGATGTGAGCGCTTGAGCTCCGTTCAGCAGAACGAGACACTCGAGCTCATCTACAATCATCTACGGAACTCGTTTGCTTCCTACAAAAACACATTTGAATACGGGCACATTGCACAAGAATCAAGAAGGATTGTGGGAAAAATGGCACTATTCACATCTCTAGTGGGTATTTAGATCACGTCTACTGTAGGAAAACTGGGTCACGAACGATGATGAAGCTTTTCAAAACTCGCTCAGTCGTTTAAGTAATCACGTGGTCTCAGATGTTTCTCCTGAAGTTCTTTAGGAAAGAGACTCAAAGGTTCAGTAGTTTTCCTACCATAAAATGAACGAGGATTTACTTTGGTACCTTGGCAAATCTTGAGACATCATTGGGAATATTGAGGTCATTTTCTCAGGAGAAAAATTATTTAAATTCATAAGTGACTGGGAGTAATAACTGAGATTATAAAGAGAATATTCATCAAAAAATGATCATTCTGTCATAATTTACTTCCATGTCGGCCAATCCTTTTTGACTTTTTTTCTCATGTGAAATATCAGTTTTTTGTCCATATAGTGTTGATACATTCTTCAAAATATCGGCAGGATTATTATTATTATTGATGATTATTATAACTGTATTAAGGTAAGTGATGACAGAATGATTTTTCTGTCCTGGACCCACAGGCGCTCATGGTGAACGGGTTGGACCCTCCTGTGAGCTTCTACGGTGGCGTATGAGCATGAGAAAGGAGGAGGTTCTCTCAACAAACGCAAAGGATAAACAGTCTTTGCTCAGACGATGATTCAGTTCATGGTCATGCACAAAGACACACACACACAGAACACACACATATACACCAAGGCATCTTACCTCTCCTTTAGCTGGAGAAAAGCAGTGAAAGAATCGTCCTATCAACTAGATCATCAGTAAGAGGGGAAGAAGAGAAGAGCGGCTGATCTAACCGAACGTCACTCTCTGTCTGCTGTTAGTCTGTGTGATGACTGCATGAGGTGATGGATGATATGAAACATCATCTGTGTGTGAATATCGGCAGAAGGGCTTCAGGACTGCGGCCACATTCACCCAAGCCATATTAAATATGAAGCCATACATAAAACATTCTGCCAATATTCAGAATAGATTCTTAAGTGTTTATACTTCATCCCCAACTATCTTGACTATTTGGTTGCGTGTGTGTGTGTGTGTGTTTGAGTCGAGTGTGTCCCAGTGCGACCCGCCCGAAGCAGAATCAGATTCATACTGAACATCTGACAGATCGACCGACACCAGAAACAATGACAACGAGAAACACTGAACACAAAACACTGATTCATTACAGTTTGAAAGGGTGTGTGTGCTGATGATACAGACACGTTTACATGCAGAAATCACTTAAAGAATCAAATGACATGTGATTAGACTCATGTAGTGTGTGTGTGTGTGTGTGAGTGTGAATGTGTGTGTGCATGTGTGTATGCGTGTGAGTGTGTGTGAGTGTTTGTGAATGTGTGTGTGTGTGTATGTGTGTGAGTGTGTGTGCATGTGAGTGTGAATGTGTGTATACATGTGTGTGTGTGTGTGTGTGTGTGAGAGTGTATGTGTGTGTGTGAGTGTGAGTGTGTGTGTGTGTATGTGAGTGTGTCTGTGTGTGTATGGGTGTGTGTGTGTAAAAGTGTGAGTGTGTGTGTGTGTGTGCATGTGAGTGTGTGTGAATGTGTTTGTGCGATTGAGTGTATGTGTGTGTGTATGTGTGTATGCATGTGCATATGTGTGTGTGTGTGTGTGCGATTGAGTGTGAATGTGTGCGTGTGATAGAGTGTGTGTGTGTGCGTGTGTGTGTGTGTGAGTGTGTGTGTGTGTGTGTGTGTGTGTGTGTGTGTGTGTGTGTGTGTGTGGTGTGAGAGTGTGTGTGTGTGTGTGCGTGAGAGTGTGTGTGTGTGTGTGTGTGTGTGTGTGTGTGTGTGTGCGTGTGAGTGTGTGTGTGTGTGTGTGCGTGTGTGTGTGTGTGTGTGTGTGTGTGTGTGTGTGTGTGTGTTTTTCACGTGTACCTTTGCATGATGTAGGTCGACTCCATACATAGACAGTTTCTTTACATTCTCCAGAAAATGCATCTCAGCTTCGGCCGGCGTCATTCCTCTGGGAGACACAAACACAACCGCACTGCATC
>CM031966.1:407605-410105 GCA_018749465.1 Paracanthobrama guichenoti | reverse complement strand
ATGCAGTTGCTAAAGTGTGCTCTGAGTGGTTGCTACGGTGTTGCTATGCAGTTGCTGAGGTGTTTTGAGTATTTTTTAGTGTGTTCCCTAGGTGGATGCCAGGGTGATGCTATGCAGTTGCCAAGGTGCTCTGAGTGATTTTTAGTGTGCTCTTAGGTGGTTTCTAGGGTGTTGCTATGCAGTTGTTAAGTTGTTCTGAGTGTTTTTTAGTCTGTTGCTATGCAGTTGTGGTTTTTAGTGTGTTCCTAGGTGGATGTCAGGGTGGTACTATGCCATTTCAAAGGTATTCTGAGTGTTTTTATTGTGTTACTAGGGTGTTGCTATGCAACTGCTAAGATGTTCTGAGTGGTTTTAGTGTGTTGCTGACATTTGAAATTCTCTACTAAATACCGTGAAATTAGCAGTGAAATGTTTCAACATGACTGCAAGAGAACAAAAATTACAAATGAGATCACTTTAAAATCTTAATTGTTTCTCAAGACTGCAGTAATTTCAAGTCTCCTCAAATCTGCAATAAAAGGTCAGAGATCTTAATATGAAGTCAAACATTATAGCTCTAGACTCTTACTAGATGACAGCTAGTGACTTGTGTGTTTCGGTTTTATTTCTCATAAGGAAACGACAGTGACTCATCAGAACCTCAACCCGAATCAGAGTCCGCAAGAGATGCGGTTCACTAGCAGCGGACTGCTGGATCACTCAATTAAACTCTGCATGAAGCTGTCCAATCACAAATGAGTTTCTCACTCTTCAGAAGTCTAATAACTGATGCACTGCATGAGTGATGGCCGCCAATCAAACACCTGCATGTGACCTTTAATAACAGAGATGGACAGAGCAGCGGGGACACGGGACACTCGCATCTCTACAGGACGAGACATTCATATTTCAGTACGCCAGACGCTGCAGGAGCCCACATTCATACTGACAAGAGCAAACAGAGCTTCAGTCTACGAGTGGGATGTTTTCCCTCCTCACTGTGAAATCAAATCTGGATTATTAGGGAATGTTACTAATGAGTCACGGGCCATAATTAGAGGACAGAAGACAAATCTACTGAAGGCTTTCAGATGAATTAAAAAGAATTGAGATGGCAATGACGTGTGGAAGCAGATTTTAACACTCGATTCAATAACTGATTCCCAGAAGCACTAGACTGTTCAAGCATGCAACGGTTTATTAGAAAACTACAATTACTGAACTAGACTTTGAAGAAAACTGTGCAAAACTCACCGCCGTGGTGCGGCTGGTTTTCAGGGCGTTGCTATGCAGTTGTTAGGGTGTTCTGAGTGTTTTTTAGTCTGTTGCTAGGTGGTTGCCAGGGTGTTGTTAAGCAGTTGCTAAAGTGTTCCAAGGTGGTTAATAGGGTGTTCCAATGCAGTTCCTAAAATGTTCTGAGTGGTTTTTAGTGTGTTCTTAGGTGGTTTCTAGGGGGTTTCTATGCAGTTGCTAAGTTGTTCTGAGTGGTTTTAGTTTGTTCCTAAGTGGTTTCTATGCAGTTGTCAAGGTGTTCTGATCGATTTTTAGTGTGTTACTAGGTGGTTGCTAGGGTGTTGCTATGCAGTTGCTGAAGTGTTTTCTGAGGGGGTTTTAGTGTGTTCCTATGTGGTTTCTAGGGTGTTGCTGTGCAGTTGCTAGAATGTTCTGAGTGATTTTTATTGTATTACAAGGTGGTTTCTATGGCATTGCTATGCAGCTGCTAAAGTGTGTTCTGAGGGTTCTTAGTGTGTTGCTAGGTGGTTGCCAGGGTGTTGCTATGCAGTTGCTAATGTATTCCTAGGTGATCTTGCTTGGTGGTTGCTAGGGTGTTCCTATGCAGTTCCTAAAATGTTCTGAATGGGTTTTAGTGTGTTCTGAGGTGGTTGCTATGGTGTTGCTATGCAGTTGCTAAGTTGTTCTGAGTGAATTGTATTGTGATACTAGGTGGTTGCTAGAGTGTTGCTATGCAGTTGCTAAAGTGTGTTCTTAGGTAGTTTCTATGCAGTTGCCAAGGTGCTCTGAGTGATATTTAGTGTGTTCTTAGGTGGTTGCTAGGGTGTTTCTATGCAGTTGCTAAAGTGTTTTCTGAGTGTTTTTTAGTGTGTTCTTAGGTGGTTTCTAAGGTGTTTCTATACAGTTGCTAAGTTGTTCTGAGTGTTTTTTAGTCTGTTGCTAGGTGGTTGCTAGTTACTAGTTCACTGTAGTTACACAAACAAGTGACACACTGAATCATTATGAGCACTAGCACTAGTGATGAATGACTTGGGGGTTTCAGCAGCAGCTTCACAGATCTAACTGTAAATGCCTGACTCTGCAGATGTTCAGATGTTTCTGTGGTGCGTCTGTGATAATCAAACAAACCCTTGACAGCACGTTTGTGAGATTTTGAGCATCATGCTACTTTACAAAACTGTACCATGGCAAACACAGTCTCTGCCAAAATACCACAGTAAATATAGCGTCAGTTATACTACCATGTCACAATAAATTTATATAGAATTATCTTCAAACGGATACAGTC
>CM031966.1:387605-400105 GCA_018749465.1 Paracanthobrama guichenoti | reverse complement strand
TCACTGAGCTGCATACAAACATACAGATGCACAGCATTCTGGGTACTGACACTATATTGACAAAAGTATTGGGCCGCCCCTCCAAATCCCTGAGTTCAGGTGTTCAATCCCTTCATGGCCACAGGTGTATAAATCAAGCACTAGGCATGCAGACGCTTCTACACACATTTGTGAAAGAATGGCTCGCTCTCAGGAGCTCAGTGAACTCAAGCGTGGTACCGTGATAGGTTGCCACCTGTGCAATAAGTCCATTCCTGAAATTTCCTCACTACTAAATATTCCACGCTCAACTGTTAGTGGGATTATAACAAAGTGGAATGATGAGCTCAAGAACAGTGTGTAGAGAGCTTCATGGAATGGGTTTCCATAGCCGAGCAGCTCATCCAAGCCTTACATCACCAAGTGCAATGCAAAGCGTGGGATGCAGTGGAGTAAAGCACGCCGCCACTGGACTCTAGAGCAGTGGAGACGTGTTCTCTGGAGTGACCAATCACGCTTCTCTGTCTGACAATCCCATGGACGAGTCTGGGTTTGGCGGTTGCCAGGAGAACGGGACTTGCCTGACTGCATTGTGCCAAGTGTAAAGTTTGGTGGAGGGGGGATTATGGGGTGGGGTTGTTTTTCAGGGGTTGGGCTTGGCCCCTTAGTTCCAGTGAAAGGAACTCTTAAAGCTTCACCAAGACATTTTGGACAATTTCATGCTCCCATCTTTGTGGGAACAGTTTGGGAATGGCCCCTTCCTGTCCCAACATGACTGCGCTCCAGTGCACAAAGCGTCGGTCCATAAAGACATGGATGAGCGAGTTTGGTGTGGAGGAACTTGACTGGCCTGCACAGAGTCCTGACCTCATCCCGATAGAACACCTTTGGGATGAATTAGAGCGGAGACTGTGAGCCAGGCCTTCTCGTCCAACATCAGTGCCTGACCTCACAAATGCACTTCTAGAAGAATGGTCAAAAATTCCCATAAACACACTCCTAAACCTTGTGGAAAGCCTTCCCAGAAGAGCTGAAGCTGTTAGAGCTGCAAAGGGTGGGCCGACTCCATATTAAACCCTACGGATTAGGAATGGGATGGCATTAAAGCTCATGTGCATGTAAAGGCAGGCGGCACAACACTTTTGGCAATATAGTGTGTGTATATATACAGCTCCAATGTGTGTTGCTGAAGTTAAACCTGAGCTTCATCTCTCGTATGACCGCAGCAGTGGCTCTTCTGATCTGAAGTGTATCTGTGATCTTCACACTGTGTTCAGAGGTTTAGATGTGAGGATTGGGTTACAGACTGTGCCATGATGTGTGTGTGTGTGTGTCCTGTCATCACGCTTCAGCTAAATGAGGGCAAGCGCTAAACACGCTCATTAATAACACGCTGAAACTTTTCAAAAAACACTGCAAATATATTCTACAGCTTCAGAACACAACATGAGCTGGAGTTAGAATGTGTGTTTCAGGCCTGAGATGTTCGGATGATGTGTGTGTCTCTGGTTAATCGCTGGAGCGTTTGGGTCAGCGTGAGGCCGAACCGCTCGTCTGACGCTGAGAGAAGCACACGGGTTGATAACAGTGACAGTAGGAGACAGAAATAAACTGTGTGCACATGCTGAAGTTAAAGAAGTGTGTGGGTTGTTTAGTGGTTCTCTGTGTAAAATCATTCTCTGTGGGCAGAACGACAGTCATTACTGTGTGAAAACACACACACTCTTAATGAACATCGCAGCTGCACACGTCTATGTTCATCAGTTTCTGTCCAGGCTGGAGGTTTGATCTGACCTCTGGTGTTCTCCAGAGACGCTGTGCACCTGAGCTCAAGCTCTCATCTGCTCCGTTCAGAGAGTAAAGCTCTACTCGTGTGTGTGTGTGTGTGTGTGTGTGTGTTGTCCTCCTGATGCTCCAGGTTCAAGTCTGTACATCATGAGACATGCTGGAAATCATTCTGACTAGTCCTTCGGTTTGTAAAAACAAACAAACATGAATGTTATGCACTGTAACTCTCTTATAAACAACAGTGCTTAAAGTGCTTGAATTTGACTTTGAAATTGGAAAACTTGAAAAGAGACATTTTTTTTTAATGAAACAATATTTTCATGCAATATTCAAGCTGCAGCCCATCTGATAGAGATATAAAGATATTTTGCATGAGTGTGATATTGCTCATATAAATATCAAAGTATATGATACAGATTTCATTCTTCAGGTCCCTCATATATTAATAAACTCAGTTTGAATAAGAAAAGCGATATCTTTATCATAGTATCCTTTCAGTGGTTAAAGTTGCCAAAGTCATTGCATGTGCTGCACTTTATTTGTACCATTTTGTTTTATTAGTATACCTTTACATGCACATGAGCTTTAATCCCATCCCATTCCTAATCCGTAGGGTTTAATATGGAGTCGGCCCACCCTTTGCAGCTCTAACAGCTTCAGCTCTTCTGGGAAGGCTTTCCACAAGGTTTAGGAGTGTGTTTATGGGAAGTTTTGACCATTCTTCTAGAAGCGCATTTGTGAGGTCAGGCACTGATGTTGGGCGAGAAGGCCTGGCTCGCAGTCTCCGCTCTAATTCATCCCAAAGGTGTTCTATCGGGATGAGGTCAGGACTCTGTGCAGGCCAGTCAAGTTCCTCCACACCAAACTCGCTCATCCATGTCTTTATGGACCGACGCTTTGTGCACTGGAGCGCAGTCATGTTGGGACAGGAAGGGGCCGTCCCCAAACTGTTCCCACAAAGATGGGAGCATGAAATTGTCCAAAATGTCTTGGTATGCTGAAGCATTAAGAGTTCCTTTCACTGGAACTAAGGGGCCAAGCCCAACCCCTGAAAAACAACCCCACCCCATAATCCCCCCTCCACCAAACTTTACACTTGGCACAATGCAGTCAGGCAAGTCCCGTTCCCCTGGCAACCGCCAAACCCAGACTCGTCCATGGGATTGTCAGACAGAGAAGCGTGATTGGTCACTCCAGAGAACACGTCTCCACTGCTCTAGAGTCCAGTGGCGGCGTGCTTTACTCCACTGCATCCCACGCTTTGCATTGCACTTGGTGATGTAAGGCTTGGATGAGCTGCTCGGCCATGGAAACCCATTCTATGAAGCGATGAAAATCGAACAATAAAAGTGAATTCAAAATATTAATAAACACTACAATAATATATTAATGATACTAAAATAACATTTATGGGAGGTTCTGGAAGTTTCCTCAATTCAGCTTTAAAAGTCACAAATCCAAAAAAATTAAGAATTAATTTAGGAAAATTAGAAAGCTTTACATTCCTGAGGAAAAGAAAATAGATATTTGAACATACAAAGTCAAAACGACCCAGATGTGCGTCAAGAGCTGAATTATTCTGGAAGCTGCTCTTTAAAACAGCAGCACAATCATTTGCATGTATATGATGTTACAGAACGCTCCTCTTCAGCTTCTCATCGTATCGAAACCTAACGTCAATCAGTGAGTCTCGCGTCAATCAATGAATTCTGCCGCTGCACTAATGTGGAAACATGCCGAACATCAGAATCATCCAATCACAGACTTCACTGCAGAAGATCCAGAAGCTCAGAGATGATTTCAAAACCATTAACATTAACATGATCAGCAGCAGCTCACACTCGCATTTGAGTCTCGTTCTGTGTAAAATGAGAAGAAACCTACAAATCTCCAGTTCATTACTAGAGATGTTCTACAAGAGTAGAGCAAACACGACCTGATGAACGTATCAGTCTCATCCAGTGAGCTGAACATTCACTCCAGCTGGAAGATGTTCAGATTCTTCTATAATTTATGCAATAAATGCATCCAGAAGCTTCCATTAATCGACATAATGGAGCTCTGGACGTGCGTCCGGCTGAAGAATGGGCTCCGAGTTATAATAGGCCATCAATACTGATTATCTGGCTTTTGCAGAGCTCAAGTTTCTGGCGTCGGAGCTGCACATCTTCAGTGGAAACCCAAAGAAAACAAGAGCTCAGACAGATCCAGAGTGAAGGGAGGGCCACTCACAGTCCTCTTTTATTAATCTCTCTGTGTTGTAAAACTGGAGCGTTTGTGGATTTTAATCCAGAGCAGATCAGCAGATTAAATCTCAGTCAAAGAGGTTAAAATCAGGACACACGGGATGGGACGACCAGCCCAGATGTTTATTCTGCATCTGTTTATTCCCAGCCGACAGGGAAGGTTCTCCAGTAACGTTAATATAACGTCCGTTCAAAGTTTAATAACGTTTGCAAAACGTTAGCACAAAAACATTATTTATACATCATTCATGGACGTTTTTTGTTAACATTTTATTTGGACATTCTTCTAAAGTTTTAAAAATATTAGTTACTGCTCGCGTTCAGAGAACATTCAAATGTAACGTTCCCGTAATGTAACGTTCCCGTAATGTTTGGGGAATGATGAAACGTAACGTTCCCGTAATGTTTGAGGAATGATGAAACGTAACGTTCCCGTAATGTTTGAGGAATGATGAAACGTAACGTTCCTGTAATGTTTGAGGAATGATGAAACGTAACGTTCCCGTAATGTTTGGGAATGATGAAACGTAACGTTCCGTAATGTTTGAGGAATGTAATGTAACGTTCCCGTAATGTTTGGGGAATGATGAAACGTAACGTTCCCGTAATGTTTGGGGAATGATGAAACGTAACGTTCCCGTAATGTTTGAGGAATGATGAAATGTAACGTTCCCGTAATGTTTGGGGAATGATGAAACGTAACGTTCCGTAATGTTTGAGGAATGATGAAATGTTTGGGGAATGAAACGTTCCCGTAATGTTTGCGGAATGATGATGATGCGTAACGTTCCCGTAATGTTTGAGGAATGATGAAACGTAACGTTCCCGTAATGTTTGCGGAATGATGAAACGTAACGTTCCCGTAATGTTTGAGGAATGATGAAACGTAACGTTCCTGTAATGTTTGCGTAATGTGTTTGAGGAATGATGAAGCGTAACGTTCCGTAATGTTTGAGGAATGATGAAACGTAACGTTCCCGTAATGTTTGCGGAATGATGAAACGTAACGTTCCCGTAATGTTTGAGGAATGATGAAACGTAACGTTCCCGTAATGTTTGCGGAATGATGAAACGTAACGTTCCTGTAATGTTTGGGGAATGATGAAACGTGCGTTCCTGTAATGTTTGGGAATGATGAAACGTAACGTTCCCGTAATGTTTGGGAATGATGAAACGTAACGCGTTCCCGTAATGTTTGAGGAATGATGAAATGTAACGTTCCGTAATGTTTGGCGGAATGATGAAACGTAACGTTCCCGTAATGTTTGAGGAATGATGAAAGCGTAACGTTCCGTAATGTTTGCGTGAATGTTTCCGTAATGTTTGAATGATGAAATGTAACGTTCCGTAATGTTTGAGGAATGATGAAACGTAACGTTTGAGAATGATGAAGCCCCGTAATGTTTGAGGAATGATGAAACGTAACGTTCCCGTAATGTTTGAGGAATGATGAAACGTAACGTTCCCGTAATGTTTGAGGAATGATGAAACGTAATGCCCGGAATGATGAAGCGTCCGTAATGTTTGAGGAATGATGAAATGCGTTCTGCGTTTGCGGAATGATGAAACGTAACGTTCCGTAATGTTTGAGGAATGATGAAAGCGTAACGTTCCGTAATGTTTGAGGAATGATGAAAGCGTAACGTTCCCGTAATGTTTGAGGAATGATGAAGCGTAACGTTCGTAATGTTTGCGGAATGATGGCATCCGTTCGTAATGTTTGCGGAATGATGATGATGAAACGTAACGTTCCCGTAATGTTTGAGGAATGATGAAGCGTAACGTTCCGTAATGTTTGCGGAATGATGAAAAGCGTAACGTTCCTGTAATGTTTGCGGAATGATGAAACGTAACGTTCCCGTAATGTTTGCGGAATGATGAAACGTAACGTTCCCGTAATGTAACGTTCCCGTAATGTTTGCGGAATGATGAAACGTAACGTTCCGTAATGATGAAACGTAATGTAACGTAATGTTTGCGGAATGATGAAACGTAACGTTCCCGTAATGTTTGGGGAATGATGAAACGTAACGTTCCTGTAATGTTTGAGAATGATGAAGCGTAACGTTCCCGTAATGTGTTTGCGGAATGATGAAGCGTAACGTTCCCGTTTGCGGAATGATGAACGTAACGTTCCGTAATGTTTGAGGAATGATGAAACGTAACGTTCCTGTAATGTTTGAGGAATGATGAAACGTAACGTTCCCGTAATGTTTGCGGAATGATGAAGCGTAATGTTCCGTAATGTTTGGGGAATGATGAAACGTAACGTTCCGTAATGTTTGAGGAATGATGAAGCGTAACGTTCCGTAATGTTTGAGGAATGATGAAGCGTAATGTTCCGTAATGTTTGAGGAATGATGAAAGCGTAACGTTCCGTAATGTTTGGGGAATGATGAAGCGTAACGTTCCGTAATGTTTGAGGAATGATGAAGCGTAACGTTCCGTAATGTTTGGGGAATGATGAAGCGTAACGTTCCGTAATGTTTGAGGAATGATGAAACGTAACGTTCCCGTAATGTTTGAGGAATGATGAAGCGTAATGTTCCCGTAATGTTTGGGAATGATGAAGCGTAACGTTCCGTAATGCGTTCCGTAATGTTTGAGGAATGATGAAACGTAACGTTCCGTAATGTTTGGGGAATGATGAAGCGTAACGTTCCGTAATGTTTGAGGAATGATGAAGCGTAACGTTCCCGTAATGTTTGAGGAATGATGAAACGTAATGTTCCTGTAATGTTTGAGGAATGATGAAGCGTAACGCGTTCGTAATGTTTGAATGATGAAGCGTAACGTTCCGTAATGTTTGAGGAATGATGAAACGTAATGTTCCCGTAATGTTTGGGGAATGATGAAACGTAACGTTCCCGTAATGTTTGGGCGTGAATGAAAAACGTAACCCGTAATGTTTGAGGAATGATGAAACGTAACGTTCCCGTAATGTTTGAGGAATGATGAAACGTAACGTTCCCGTAATGTTTGAGGAATGATGAAACGTAACGTTCCCGTAATGTTTGAGGAATGATGAAACGTAACGTTCCCGTAATGTTTGAGGAATGATGAAACGTAACGTTCCCGTTCCCGTAATGTTTGAGGAATGATGAAACGTAACGTTCCGTAATGTTTGAGGAATGATGAAACGTAACGTTCCGTAATGTTTGAGGAATGATGAAGCGTAGCGTTCCGTAATGTTTGAGGAATGATGAAACGTAACGTTCCCGTAATGTTTGAGGAATGATGAAACGTAACGTTCCCGTAATGTTTGAGGAATGATGAAACGCAACGTTCCGTAATGTTTGAGGAATGATGAAGCGTAACGTTCCGTAATGTTTGAGGAATGATGAAACGTAACGTTCCGTAATGTTTGAGGAATGATGAAGCGTAACGTTCCCGTAATGTTTGCGGAATGATGAAACGTAACGTTCCCGTAATGTTTGAGGAATGATGAAGCGTAACGTTCCCGTAATGTTTGAGGAATGATGAAACGTAACGTTCCGTAATGTTTGAGGAATGATGAAACGTTCCGTAATGTTTGAGAATGATGAAGCGTAACGTTCCGTAATGTTTGAGGAATGATGAAACGTAACGTTCCCGTAATGTTTGAGGAATGATGAAGCGTAACGTTCCCGTAATGTTTGAGGAATGATGAAACGCGTTCCGTAATGTTCCCGTAATGTTTGAGGAATGATGAAACGTAACGTTCCCGTAATGTTTGAGGAATGATGAAACGTAACGTTCCGTAATGTTTGAGGAATGATGAAGCGTAACGTTCCCGTAATGTTTGAGGAATGATGAAACGTAACGTTCCGTAATGTTTGAGGAATGATGAAACGTAACGTTCCGTAATGTTTGAGGAATGATGAAACGTAACGTTCCCGTAATGTTTGAGGAATGATGAAGCGTAACGTTCCCGTAATGTTTGAGGAATGATGAAACGTAACGTTCCGTAATGTTTGAGGAATGATGAAACGTAACGTTCCCGTAATGTTTGAGGAATGATGAAACGTAACGTTCCCGTAATGTTTGAGGAATGATGAAACGTAACGTTCCCGTAATGTTTGAGGAATGATGAAACGTAACGTTCCCGTAATGTTTGAGGAATGATGAAACGTAACGTTCCCGTAATGTTTGAGGAATGATGAAACGTAACGTTCCTGTAATGTTTGAGGAATGATGAAACGTAACGTTCCTGTAATGTTTGAGGGAATGATGAAACGTAACGTTCCCGTAATGTTTGGGGAATGATGAAACGTAACGTTCCCGTAATGTTTCCTTTAATGTCCACATAACTAAGAACCCCTGAATGTTCAGAGAAACCCTGCTGATGTACTGTAAGGTGAATATGTTTTTGTTAGCTGTGATTAGTGGAAGGGTCAGTCAGACTTCTGATCTATATTTGGTTGCAAACACAAGCAGAGATGATGATGATGATGAAGATGATGATGATCTTATGACTTTTAGGCAGAATGAAACACAGAACTCACCGTTCAGATCCACCCAGGCCGATCCAGCATCACAGTTCAGGTTCGGATGACAGGGAAGAGAGAAATACGACAGCACGTGATTTATTGGCACTGGAAACACAATAGAGTCAGACTCGGCTCGGTTCCGTCCCGACTGGACTGTTGCGCGCGTTCTGGAGGCGCGCCGGACCATCTGTGGTGTCGGCCGCGCGCACAACATTCCTGTCTGGATGGAATCTGTCATTCAATATTCCCATGGATTCAGTTACAGATATAAATAACCACTAACACACGCGTTCTGCAGAACACACAGAGAGCCCGAAACAAACGCGCTCGTGTGAACGGACACGTGCATTAATGAAGCTTTACTGAGAACAAACTAAATCCTGCTGTAGAGACACAACCGCATCACACACACACACACACACACACACACTTCTGTAGATCAGAGAGAAACACTCGTACCTTTTAGTGATTCACTTCCACTCGCTCAACTCCTCAAGCCCTCCCGACGCAATAATCCCGTGAGTGTGGAGATGAAGATCAGATGAGGATGAGGATGAAGAGGAGCTCCGGTGGACCGGACCGGTGCTGAGAGAAAGATGTTCAGCAGCAGACACTGACCACACCCACTTATGCTAATCAGCCTCCTCCCCGCGGCCCTGATTGGCTCGCGCTGCTGTCAGTCAGATGATGAAGCGGAAGATATCAAAGGGCATGTTAATTCAGCGCTGCCTGACATTGATTTGTAATTATTTATGAATTATTCATGATTTTGTGATTTTTGTACACCATTGTTTTCATATTTTTTTTATTTTAGTACATCACGCTAAACTAAATGAGAAATGTTTCCTTGGCAACAGCTGAACGTACAGGCCCATTTATGTTAATGTTTATTTCATTTCAAGTAATGAAAGTTTTTATTAATATTTTGTTTTTATTTATTGCTTTTCTATTTTAATTTTAGTTAAAGCTTTAGTCATTTTGAGTGTTTTGACATTTTCATTAGTAGTTAACTGTTTTATTTTTAATGTCTAAACACTTTTTGTTTAATTTTAATTTAATTTAATTTTAGTACATGAAGTTAAACTACATGAAAATGAGAGATGTTGTCTTTTTATTTTATCTAACATTTATTTTTATTTCAGGTAAAGAAAATGGTGCTGTTATATTTTTAATTCATATTTAATTAATTTTAGTAGTAGTTGTTTTTAATGTCTAAATACTTTTTGTTTAATTTATTTAATTTACCTTATTTATTTAAATTTTATTTATTTTTAATTTAATTCATTTTAATTTTATTTATTTTAATTTTATTTATTTATCTTATTATGTTTATTTATTTGATCTATTTTATTTATTTTTAATTTAATTTATTTATCTTATTATATTTATTTCTTTTTATTTTATTTCTTTTTATTTAATTCATTTTTATTTTATTTATTTGTTATTTCTTTTTATTTATTTGATCTCCATCCATCCATTATCTTCCGCTTATCCGGGACCGGGTTTTTTTAATCTCATTTTATTGTATTATGAATTGATATATTTCCCGTTTAACTGGAGGTTCGGTGGTGTCGTGTGCAGCCGAACGAGCCTCGGATCAATACCCGAGCTCTTCCTCTCAGCTCATGCGCCTCTGTCTTCAAATCTATAATTCCCTTTGAGTGGATGATGACTTTATTAGCATCGTTTCCAGAAGCTTCCCAAAGAGCTCATCCCAGCATATCCTGAGTGAATCCCAGAGCATGCGTGCTATCATTCCTTCAGTCGTCACTGATCTTCCTTCGGTCTATTCTGTAGTGGAAAGGCCTTTAAATGTCTATATTTCTTCTTGTTAGTTAGCATGCATTAGCTTGCAGTAGGGAATGTGTTTTTATGGAGCTGGTCTGAGTGATAACCGTGGTCCGGCCTGACTGCTGAGCTCAGGGACAGGTCGGAACACTTTAACTGAGGAAAACAGCATCCGAGCAAACCCGCCATCCCAAAACCTGCCAAATAAATTCATCCCAGAGCTCGTCTGCAGGCCGCTCGGGAATCGTAGGTGGTGAAACATGCGGATCCTCCGGTCAGGATTTGGCACTTTTACAGAACTCAAACTGGATTATCTACAGACAAAAACAGAGACAAGTCATGTCTGATAACGGATCAATCCCAGACTTAAAAGCATTAATATTGATCAGCCAGGGCACTTTAACTCAAACTCAATGGGAATTTGTTTTGTAAAGTATGTAATCATATTTTTCAGCACAAATCAATACAGACAAGCAGAACTGTCGAAAATCATCTGCATTATGATCATGAATAACGCAGAACGCGGAGCACTGTCGCCCTCTGGCGGTCAGGACGAGCACAGCAGCGGCTGCATCATCTAAAGCGAATATACTACAGGTATTTAAATACACGTTGCATTGTTATTTATATATATTTATATATTATAATAAAATTTATATATAAAATCAAACCATTTCACATTTCCTAGCTTCTCAGAAGTGGATTCTATAGTGATGAATGAGACTACATTAAACACATTTTCCGTGCTCCCATTTGCTCAAATAACAAAAGAAAAATGATTTCACAACTAAAAATACAGAGAGAGCTTAATAACGGCCGTCGGAAGAGAGAAATACGTCAACTTTATCGTCAGCGTTAACTAGTTTCTTGTAATGTGATGTAAATCTAATATAATACAAAGTATAGTGTTATAAATGTAATTCACTCCTTTATTTGCTTGATAAACGTCTTCTTTAAAATATCGTGTCTATAGTGCATTTTCATTGCTACTTTATTGCTACGGGGCTGTTGAATGCTTGAATCTGATTGGCTGACGTTCTAAACGCGCTATTATTTTCTGGGAAACACGGCTGAAGTAGTTCCAGGCAGATCTTGACCGCATTACAGTTCCATATCACTCCGCCACATGATTTCAATTATTTCAAATGTCTTTATAACAGCAAAAGCACTGACCAAGCAAATACACATAGTAAACATGATGAAAACGACACATTGTTTCCATGTTTTTCCCAGACAATTATGTTTAATTCAAGCGGCAACCTCCCGGTCTCTGGAGTCCAACACTGAAGTGACTTAAACTGCGATTCATGGACTGGCCACTATATCTCTGTATCTCCCTCATGTTAAAATGCCCAACTTTACAGCAGAAACACACGTTTACAGTCTGGGACAGAAAGTGCTTTTGATCTGTATAGCTAATGTTGCCCCTCATGACAGCGGTGAGGGGTGAATTTCTTTATAACTCATCCGTTTAAATGATTAAGCCTTAAAGCTCTGCATAATTAAGGGCGTGGCCACTTGAGTGACAGGTGGATTGCCGCTATGGTTGAGCTAGGTGGGTGTGGTTTTAGCAACCTCAGCTCCACCCACATCCACACACTCGTGCAGAAACGTGTTGTCACCGCTGCTCTGATGATTTTATCAGTAAAATAGTTTAGCAACTTAAAGGTGCAGTGTGTGAATTTTAGCGCCATCTAGTGGTGAGGTTGTGAATTGCACCCGTCCACCTTTCAGAGCACACAGAGAAGCTATGGTGGCCGACACAGGACAAAGATGTGGTCGTCTGAGACAGCAGAGAGTAGCTAGTGCTCTGTAAAGAAGTTTGTCCCTTTAGGGCCACCGTAGAAACATGATGGGACAAAATGGCGGCTTCACTGTAAGGGGACCCGCGGTGTGTGTAGATAGAAACGGCTCATTCTAAGGTAATAAACACATAACATCTGAAAACATAGTTATGTATATTATATTGCATTTCTGTCAGTAGATCCTCATAAATACTACACACTGCACCTTTAAAAGCTACATGACGTTTCTCACTAGCGAGGTGATAGCGGCGCTGTTTTTACAGTTTCATATTAATAGACGCTGCTGCCAAACACTGCTGAGACACACAGACTGAGGTAATACACATGCACTCTCTCGCTAATAACTGCATTAGTAACTGCATTAGTAACTGCATTAGTAACTGCAGTAATAACTGCATTAGTAACTGCATTAGTAACTGCATTAG
>CM031966.1:352605-380105 GCA_018749465.1 Paracanthobrama guichenoti | reverse complement strand
TCTCACACACACACACACACACACTGACACTCACTCACACACACACTCACTCTCACACACACTCACTGACACTCACTCACTCATACTCACTCACTCAACTCTCACACACACTCACTGACACACTCACTCTCACTCACACACACACTGACTCACACTCACTGACTCTCACACTCACTCACTCACTCACTCTCACACACAGACTCACACTCACTCACTGACTCTCACTCACTCACACTCACTAACTCACACTCACTGACTCTCACACTCACTCACTCACTCACTCTCACACTCACTCTCACACACAGACTCACACTCACTCACTGACTCTCACTCACTCACACTCACTAACTCTCACACTCACTGACTCTCACACTCACTCACTCACTCTCACACTCACTGACTCTCACACTCCCTCACTCACCCACTCACTCACTGACTCTCACACTCACTCATACTCACACGCACACACACGCACTCACTCTCACACTCACTCACTGACTCTCACACTCACTCACTCACTCCTCACTCACACTCACTGACTCTCACACTCACTCACTCACTCACTCACTCTCACACACAGACTCACACTCACTCACTGACTCTCACTCACTCACACTCACTAACTCTCACACTCACTGACTCTCACACTCACTCACTCACTCTCACACTCACTGACTCTCACACTCCCTCACTCACCCACTCACTCACTGACTCTCACACTCACTCATACTCACACGCACACAC
This sequence comes from Paracanthobrama guichenoti, assembly GCA_018749465.1. Taxonomy (NCBI): domain Eukaryota; kingdom Metazoa; phylum Chordata; class Actinopteri; order Cypriniformes; family Gobionidae; genus Paracanthobrama; species Paracanthobrama guichenoti. The sequence goes on along the minus strand of CM031966.1, from coordinate 379,361 downwards.
ACGCACTCACTCTCACACTCACTCACTGACTCTCACACTCACTCACTCACTCCTCACTCACACTCACTGACTCTCACACTCACTCACTCACTCACTCACTCACTCTCACACTCACTCTCACACACAGACTCACACTCACTCACTGACTCTCACTCACTCACACTCACTAACTCTCACACTCACTCACTGACTCTCACACTCACACACTCACTGACTCTCACACTCACTCACTCACTCACTGACTCTCACTCACTCACTCACACTCACTGACTCACACTCACTCACTCACACTCACTCACTCACACTCACTGACTCTCACACTCACTCACTCACTGACTCTCACACTCACTCACTCACTGACTCTCACACTCACACACTCACTGACTCTCACACTCACTCACTCACTCACTCACTGACTCTCACTCACTCACTCACTCACTCACACTCACTGACTCTCACACTCACTCACTCACACTCACTGACTCTCACACTCACTGACTCTCACACTCACTGACTCTCACACTCACTGACTCTCACACTCACTCACTCACTGACTCTCACACTCACTCACTCACTCACTGACTCTCACTCACACTCACACACTCACTGACTCACACTCACTCACTCACACTCACTGACTCTCACACTCACACACTCACTGACTCTCACACTCACTCACTCACTCACTCACTCACTGACTCTCACTCACTCACACTCACACACTCACTCACTCACACTCACTGACTCTCACACTCACACTGACTCACTCACTCACACTCACTGACTCTCACACTCACTCACTCACTCACTGACTCTCACACTCACTCACTCACTCACACTCACACACTCACTGACTCACACTCACTCACTCACACACTCACACTCACTCACTCACACACTCACTGACTCTCACACTCACTCACACTCACAGACTCTCACACTCACAGACTCTCACACTCACAGACTCTCACACTCACAGACTCTCACACTCACACACTCACTGACTCTCACACTCACTCACTCACTGACTCTCACTCACTGACTCTCACACTCACTCCTCCACTGACTCTCACTCACTCCTCTCACTCACTCACACTCACTGACTCTCACACTCACAGACTCTCACACTCACAGACTCTCACACTCACAGACTCTCACACTCACTGACTCTCACACTCACTGACTCTCACACTCACTGACTCTCACACTCACTGACTCTCACACTCACTGACTCTCACACTCACTGACTCTCACACTCACTCACTCACTGACTCTCACACTCACTCACTCACTCCACTGACTCTCACACTCACTCACTCACTCACTGACTCTCACACTCACTCACTGACTCTCACACTCACTCACTCACTCACTCACTGACTCTCACACTCACTCACTCACTGACTCTCACACTCACTCACTCACTGACTCTCACACTCACTCACTCACTCACTCACTGACTCTCACACTCACTCACTCACTGACTCTCACTCACTCACTCACTCACTGACTCTCACACTCACTCACTCACTGACTCTCACACTCACTCACTGACTCACTCACTCACTCTCACACTCACTCACTGACTCTCACACTCACTCACTCACTGACTCTCACACTCACTCACTGACTCTCACACTCACTGACTCTCACACTCACTGACTCTCACACTCACTGACTCTCACACTCACTGACTCTCACACTCACTGACTCTCACTCACTGACTCTCACACTCACTGACTCTCACACTCACTGACTCTCACACTCACTGACTCACACTCACTCACTCACTGACTCTGACTCTCACACTCACTCACTCACTCACTGACTCACTCACACTCACTCACTCACTGACTCTCACACTCACTCACTCACTGACTCTCACACTCACTCACTCACTGACTCTCACACTCACTCACTCACTCACTGACTCTCACTCACTCACTCACTGACTCTCACTCACTCACTCACTGACTCTCACACTCACTCACTCACTGACTCTCACACTCACTGACTCTCACACTCACTCACTGACTCTCACACTCACTCACTCACTCACTGACTCTCACACTCACTCACTCACTCACTCTCTCACACTCACTGACTCTCACACTCACTGACTCTCACACTCACTGACTCTCACACTCACTCACTCACTGACTCTCACACTCACTCACTCACTCACTGACTCTCACACTCACTCACTCACTGACTCTCACACTCACTCACCACTGACTCTCACACTCACTGACTCACACTCACTGACTCTCACACTCACTGACTCACACTCACTGACTCTCTCACACTCACTGACTCTCACTCACTGACTGACTCACACTCACTGACTCTCACACTCACTGACTCTCACACTCACTCACTCACTGACTCTCACACTCACTCACTCACTGACTCTCACACTCACTCACTCACTGACTCTCACACTCACTGACTCTCACACTCACTGACTCTCACACTCACTCACTCTCACACTCACTCACTCTCACACTCACTCACTGACTCTCACTCACTCACTCACTGACTCTCACACTCACTCACTCACTGACTCTCACACTCACTGACTCTCACACTCACTGACTCTCACACTCACTGACTCTCACACTCACTGACTCTCACACTCACTGACTCTCACACTCACTGACTCTCACTCACTGACTCTCACTCACTGACTCTCACACTCACTGACTCTCACACTCACTCACTCACTGACTCTCACACTCACTCACTCACTGACTCTCACACTCACTCACTCACTCACTCACTGACTCTCACACTCACTCACTCACTGACTCTCACACTCACTCACTCACTGACTCTCACACTCACTGACTCTCACACTCACTCACTGACACTCACACTCTCACACACACACACAGTGTCTGAAACGCCAGTCTGTGATCCAAAGCATTCCAGATTTATGAGTTTAAGTTGGAAATGTCATTTTCAGATCATGCTAAAAAAAAAATCAATAAATGGATTAAAACTGAAGCATGAATATAATTTAGTACCATAAAATCCCCTAAAAATACAAAATATTAAATAAAAAACATCAAACTAAAATATAGTACATTTATTTAATTGAAATAAAAAGGAATACGTGAAGAGCGCCAGAGGGTTCACAGATGAACGTTACTGGAAGAACGCGTTCATAACTTTGAGAGAACGTTCTAGGAATATTCCCAGTTAGGCACAGGAGGACATCTTTTGAAATGTTGATCTTAACCAAACTGATTCGTGTCGAACGGTATTTAATGTTTTAGACCAAATAAACATCCCAGAATCCGTCAAATCCATACTTACTGATGGCCTACTCTGCGGTTTGCCCTCCAAAATGATGTCACTTCCCACGGGATGATGACGTTCAGCCAAGGGATTTTACAAAGGACTGGCAGGATGGAAAGGTATATTGAGACAGGAAACAACTTTTGAAAGAAAACATGCTTACATTTGAAAGCTCTGAATGAGGAAAACATCTGAAGTTCACCTACTATGCTTTAATCTGGATAGATTGTGAGTTTAATGTTGTCCAGTGTATTCAGAGACACAGATACGATGCACAGGAGGAAACCGTTTCTGTTTTTTGGCTTGCTTGAGTTGAGCTCTTCATTCATCCACAGAGAGTGTTTAATATTTTCAAGACTGGCATATCCATAAACGGATGATTTCACTGATACCACATCAGAAACGTACCACACACACACCATGGAGAGATTCTGGAGTATCAAACACACTCTTAAACATAAAGCCTCTGTGTTGGCATTGATGGCTCCACCTTTAACATCCGTGAAACTCGAAGAATCTCGTCACACTAAGATGGTCCGAGCTATCCCTGGGAAACCCTCTTCTGGATGCTTTATTTTAAGAGACAGGTCAGATACAGCTCTAGCGCCTGCTGTTGTTTTCAGCTGCAGTCAATGTGTTTATTAAAGAGCAGAATATGATTGTTCTATCAAAGGCAATGGAGACATAATGACTGAACTGACTAGGGAAGCTTTAGAAGAGTTTACCGTTATATTTTAACACCGTAACAAAGACAAACTCCCACATGAGTGTCTGTTCATTAAAGGATCAGTTCACTTCAAAATGAACATTTCCTGATCATTCTCTCGCCCCCATCTCATCCAAGATGTTCATGTCTTTCTTCAGTCGAAAAGAAATTACGTTTTTCCAGGATTTTTCCTCCACATAATGGACTTCAATGGGAACCAACGGTTGAAGGTCCAAATCAATGCAGTTCTCTGCAGGCTCTGCACGATCCCAGAGGAATAGGGTCTGATCCAGACAAACCATTGGACATTTTCAACACAAATAAGTTGGAGGAGAACATGAGATGTAGTCTCTCGGCACTGGGTCGGTACTCGTGCCGTCACACGTCAGGAAGAAGCAACACCGAAGTCGAGCGTTTGAGGTTAACAAGTATATAAATGTTTATTTGTGTTGAAAATGTCCAATGGCTTGTCTGGATCAGACCCTGTTCCTCTGGGATGAGAACTGCATTGATTTGGACCTTCAACCGTTGGTTCCCATTGAAGTCCATTATGTGGAGAAAAATCCTGGAAAAACGTAATTTCTTTTCGACTGAAGAAAGAAAGAACATCCTGGATGAGATGGGGGCAGTGAATGCATCCTTCAACATCACGAGCTGCAGAACACACTGCGTTCCATTCAACTCAAGACGGTCTGAATTATCATAGGACAGAAGTCGGACTTCTAACTGACACTGGGAACAGTAATAGTATGTGCACTGTGATGGTTAGTGCATGTTTATCTGACCCGTTTCGGACCACACAACTCCAAATGAGTCATTAAAAGCCATCGGTTTTAACTCTAAACGCTCATTTCCCCAGAGCCTACTTGATTTCTCCTCGTTCAAACATCTGGTTTTGGATGGAACGCGGCATTAATGCTTCTCTTGGGCCGTTTTAAAGATTAATCTTTAATTAACTGACCCCAAAACCCATCTGAGAAACTCTCATGATATTTTAAATATACTGTAATGGACATTACATCTCAGACATTACTACATGAACCACTGTGCTAGCTAGCTAACGTCTGGATTTGGTTCGTTCGAGTTAATTTAGGTAAAAAAACAAACAAAAAGTAAGTAAAAACTGACAGCATACAAGTGTTAGCTAACATCTCAGAGGCAAAATGCAAACATAAATATTTCCCACACAAGCAGGGAACATTTCAAATGAGATATTGCTATCAAGTCAATCTCTAAAAATAATCAGTAATTTGGTGGTTAAAAAAAAGTGCAAGTAGACGACAGTATAAAACATGCTGCTCAGACAGCCAAACTTCACCGATAAACTAAACAGCCACAAATATTCTACTACTGGAAGTTTAAAGTAATGTTTTAATCTAGTGGAGCATAGCTGTGCTATCATGCTGAGAGTCTGAGACTGGTACTTCCATCTGGTTTTTGCTTGTCGTTCCTTTAGGAAACAGTATTAAAGACTGACCTTTGGGTCTAACATATTAACATCATTTCAGGCAACGTCTGCGCTCTTTCTGAAGACCATCGCTGCATTACTTGTACGGTGCGGTCACATTTACCATTGTTCTGCAAAATCCAGCCATTTCAATAGGAATCCACGTGGGGGCGAGAGATTTCCCCACGCAGGTTTTGCAAATTCGTCATGTTGACCATCAGAAAGTGGCTTGGTTTTTTGGTGTGAGCTGCTCTTCACGCATCGCTACACTAGTAATGGACGATGAACCTTTTGCTGAAAATACTGAGGACCATCAAATGGACAGAGTAGACATTTAACAAGAATTTAGCTAGAAATACATGGCCTTTGTGATGGTCCTAGACTCTAGTAATGTGAAATCCATGTGGGAAAATTGTCCAATTGTGTCGATTCCTATTGAAACGACTGGATGTCACTTGTGAAAATTTGCTGAAATTACTTTCTGAGGACCATCAAATGGACATAGTAGAAGTTTAACTAGCCTTTGTGAGGGTTGCACCTTGGCCTTTTGGATGGTCCTAGACCCTACCAATGCGAAAACCATGTGGGGGATTCCTATTGAAACGACTGGATTTTGCTTGTGAAAATTCGCTGAACAACTTCCGCCAATGTGACCATACCTTTAGTTTCATATCAGCCAAGAGTCTCGAGCGAATCACCTAGTTAAATTTCTACACTGTCCATTTCCACATCCTCTAAAGTGGTGTCCGACTGAGAAACCATTATGAGTTTTTGTTTCTTTGAATACTGTCTGACCACACCGCTCTCCTCTTGGTCCGTCTGATTGTGATGCTCTTGGTCCTTTTCCAAAACCTCAACAGAACTCCCACGACTAAACATCGCATTGTCCGTGGACTCGAAGGACTCGCCGCCCAGGCCCTCGAGTTTGGTGTAGCCTCCGCCGCCGAGGCCCTCCAGTCGAGGGCAGCTGAGACGTCTCAATCGCACCTGCCGGTCTGTAGGGGTAGATGCACAGATATCCAGATCGATAGACCTGGAGTAGTCCGACAAAGCGCTTAAAGACAGGTGAGATCCTGTGGCCTTGCGTCCCGGTGAACACGGTGGAAGCAGTTGAACCTGGGAACCCTGCAGAGAAACTCGAGGTGCTCCTTGCAAACTGCCGCTACTCCTGTAAACCTCCACCGAATCCTGCGGAAGCTCTGGATGAGTTCGAGCCGGTTCCACTTTGGCCTTTGTGATGGTCCTAGACGCTACCAGATCCTCCAAACGTCTGCAAATGGCCTCGGCGTCCAAAAACTCTCTCTTGGCTTCTCCGGTTTTGTCCGACCCCCTTCTTTCGGACGCTGCTCGGTTGTTGAGCTTCATCATTGGCAGGGTGAAAGCATTGACTGAAGTGGACACGATGGTTCTGGTTTCCCACTGCTTGAGCTCAGGTGGGATTCGGTTCTGATCTTGATAGATACTGTAGACGGTGTCCGTAAAGCTCTGCTTTTCCAAAGACGAGACTCGTGGGATGGTGGTAGACACACGTCGGGATGAGATTATGCTACTTGCGTCGTGCCGACCGGAGCCTGGAGAAGGCCAGGAGCCTTTATGAGGGGCTCCGTAGGATTTGTTCTCTTTCGATTGGCAGTAGTTCACGAAACCGTTCAGCGGCCCGGACTCCTTGTTCCGCAAACTATGAATGTCAATCACCGTTGAGTAGATGTCTCTGAGGTTAATGATTTTGGTCTTTTTATCTCTGTTTTCGTGAAGTACTGCATTAGCACAAATGAATAGGAAGATCCCGATGCCCATAATTAAAGGTCCGAACACCTTCAGCTTGTCTGAATACAAGTATCTGTTTATAAACGTAGCAAATGCTCCTAGTTTAGGCGAATCCTGCTCAGCAGTCCCATTGGAGCCATTATAGCTCCTGAAGTCTTTATCTAGTAGATCCCATCTGACGGTCACATTGACTAATTCACGGTCTCGGCTCTGAGCACTATGTGTGTTCACCAATCCCGAATACAGCACATTCTCTCTGGGCCAGTAGCCCAACACCGCCATGGCGACGCCAACCAGCAGCACCAGAATCCCAATGGCAGCGACCAGTCCAGATACGGAGCACAGCTTCAGCTTTCCTTTAACCACAACCACTTCGTTCTTCCTCTTTTTCTTCGCTTTCCTCTTGCGCTTGTTTTCAGCGTGGTTCTTAGCTCGGAGGGAGTCCTGTCGCCTGGCAGATATCCGCAGCAGACCCCCTGTGGCAATCATGATGGTGCTCAATTAATCATCCTGGAAAAGATGGGGAAGAACATTAGTGTGGGCTGGAAAAGCCATGAGATCTAGACACATACTAACTAAATATAGCATGTAGCATGTGCATATACAAGCAGCAACAAATAATCTGAACACAAACACATACAAATAAGTTTGGAATTAATGTTTTTGAAATCAAAAAATGCTGTAAAAATTGTGAAATACTATTACACTTTAAAATATCTGTTCTCTGTGTGAATATACAGTAAAGTGTGATTTATTCCTGTGATCAAAGCTGAGTTTATCATCATTACTCCAGTCTTCAGTGTCACATGATCCTTGGATGAGGAGGACATTTATGATTATTAACAGTACATTTTTGTGGAAACTGATACATTTTATTTCTCAGGATTCTTTGATGAACAGAAAGTTCAAAAGAACCGCATTTATTTGAAATAGAATCTTTTGTAACATTATGTCTTTACTGTCACTTTAATGCATTTAATGCGAATAAGGTATTTCTGATTACTGAACAGTAGTGTATCAGTTTCCACAAAAATATTAATCATAAATGTTTCCTGAGCAGGAAAACAGCATATTAGAATGATTTCTGAATGATTGTGACACTGTAGAGTAAAAATGCAGCTAAGATCACAGGAATAAATGACATTTTACATTATATTCGCATAGAAATCAGCCATTTTGAATAGCAATAATATTTCACAATTTTCCTGTATTTTTAATCAAAGAAATGCAGCCTTGGTGAGCAGAAAAGACTTATTTTTGCTTGTGAGTATCATCCTTTTTCAGTGAATGTCACACACCAGCATTGGCTGTGCTCCTATTGGATCCTCATTAGATGGACGTTCCCGAAGCTCGCTGATGAAAGCTCTGTCAAATCCGGAAGGCTGAACACGAGAGAGGACGAACACGAAGCAGGCGAGGCGAGGCTCCGTCCCAGGCGAGTGTTCACTGGACTCTCCGGCACGCTGAGTGGGAGCGAGAGGCTGCTTCCTGTGAACGGCATATGGACGGTGTGGGTTAATGCAGCACAAACACACAGCAGTGATAGCGATCACGGACGCATGACAGATGACATGATTCACTTCAGACTCCAAACATAAAGAGGAAAAGCATCTGCTTGGTGTTGATTTGACATAGAAGCTGATTCTGTCACTGTGGGAATGAATGAGCGAAAATAACATCACTGTCTGTCAGGAATGATTCACTTACTGATGTCAGCGGGTAAACATGATCTATAGGCTTTTGAAGGTCCTGTCCAGACTCAATCAAATAACACTGAATTAAAGCTTTAAATTCACATGGGATCAAATAAAGAAGTAACCAGTTGTGACATGCTGTGTTTGAATAGGAGACATCTCAGGGCGGGGCAAGCTGTCACTCACATGAGATCAACCAATAGCAAGCCAACCCCATTCAATCCATTCCAAACGGACAAAATCAAGCCCCGCCCTACATTTGTGACACGTGCTGGCAAATGAGTCAAAATATTCATTCATTTCAACATAATTTATTCTGAAGCAATATTGTCATTTTTCCTCTAATCATTTTAAATATATTGATCACATTTTAGAATTTAAAATGAAAGATGAGGCATATATTAAATTATAATAATAAGACACTGGGACTGTTACCAATCAAATTAAATCATTTACACTGAAAAATTACAACTTTTGAAACTACTGAAATTGTTTTAAATATATTTTGAATATAAAAATAAGAAATGTTGGAAAGAGTGACACTTTTAAACACAAAACTAAACCGCCAGTAGGAGGCGCAGTGACCGTCTTAATGAGTGACTCACTGAGTCGTTCATTCAAACGATTCGTTCAGGAATGAGGCAGTTGTTTATGAATGAGTGACTGAATCTTTGACTCAACCGATTCGTTCAAACGGCTGATTCATTCGAGAGTGAGGCGGTTGTTTATGAGTCATTGACTCAACCGATTCATTCAAACGGCTGATTCATTCGAGAATGAGGCAGTGGTTTATGAGTCATTGACTCAACTGATTCGTTCAAACGGCTGATTCATTTGAGAGTGAGGCGGTTGTTTATGAGTCATTGACTCAACCGGCTGATTCATTCAAGAGTGAGGCGGTGGTTTATGAGTCATTGACTCAACCGATTCGTTCAAACGGCTGATTCATTCGAGAATGAGGCGGTGGTTTATGAGTCATTGACTCAACCGATTCGTTCAAACGGCTGATTCATTCAAGAGTGAGGCATTTGTTTATGAGTCATTGACTCAACCGATTCATTCAAACGGCTGATTCATTCGAGAGTGAGGCGGTGGTTTATGAGTCATTGACTCAACCGATTCATTCAAACGGCTGATTCATTCGAGAGTGAGGCGGTGGTTTATGAGTCATTGACTCAACCGATTCGTTCAAACGGCTGATTCATTCAAGAGTGAGGCATTTGTTTATGAGTCATTGACTCAACCGATTCATTCAAACGGCTGATTCATTCGAGAATGAGGCGGTGGTTTATGAGTCATTGACTCAACCGATTCGTTCAAACGGCTGATTCATTCAAGAGTGAGGCATTTGTTTATGAGTCATTGACTCAACCGATTCATTCAAACGGCTGATTCATTCGAGAGTGAGGCGGTGGTTTATGAGTCATTGACTCAACCGATTCATTCAAACGGCTGATTCATTCGAGAGTGAGGCGGTGGTTTATGAGTCATTGACTCAACCGATTCGTTCAAACGGCTAATTCATTCAGTAATGAAACACGGCTGAGTGTTGCTGTGAGACGCGCTGTGGTTCTATGGAACTATTTTCGCTGCTGAAACAGAACAAAAACAGTCAATATTGCATCTAAAATGTAAGCGACTTAATATTAATTACTCGTTTATTCAGCTGTCCTATGAAATCAGTGTCACATTTTCAGTCGTGATGGTATTCAGCGCTCTCGGTCGTGTGATGTTGCTTAACTATCGTATCCCAGCAGGAACACAACGCCATAAGACATTGATATTTGGTTGCGACGTCAGGTGATCAAAATTCAATGTCAGCTCAACGTCTAATGCCAACGTTAACTTGACGTCCAAAACCTAAGTCAGCTAACGTTGATATTTAGTTGTTTTTAGGTTGTGTTGTAAAGTAACCAAAATCCAACGTCTGAAGCCAACGTCAGGTTGACGTCAAATACTGACATGAGGGTTAGTGACCCAAACCCAACGTCTCTGACGTCATAATGGCAACGTCCACACAACGTCAAATTCTAACATCATCAGATATTGATCTTTTGTTGGTTTTAGGTTGGGGTATTAACTAACCAAAATACAACGTCAAGTCAATGTCATATTGACGTCAATCGCCAATGTTAGACAGACGTTGCATTTTGGTTGAAAATGAAAATCGGGTTGACATCCGATCCCAACGTCATATTGATGTCAACATCCAACGTCAACCAAAATGCAACGTCTTGGACATTGGGGACCAACGTCAATCTGACGTCCGGTGCCTGCTGGGATGTTATAAATATAAAAACCTAACATTTTGAATTTTTACCGCAGTTGAGTTTCTTTGTGTGTTTCTTTCATTTGTTTCCATTTCTCCTCATGAGGCTGTGAGAGCCTCAACAGCTCGACCTTGTCACCGTCAGTACATCATATATTATATTAATATCCACTATCGATCGCCACTTACTCTAAACGCAGAATCATTCTTGTGTTTTGGTGATTCCCTAGTTATTGTTATTGATGTTTTAATCAGGATACTTGTCCGGTCGGGCAAGTAAAATTCTCTTTCACTTGCCCCTTCAAAAAATCCACTTTTATGCCCTGTTATGCATGATTTGTTTGAAAGCTACACCAGTTTGAGAAAAATCGAGGTAAAGTTTCCTGAATGTTCCAAAACAAAACAACCTAGCAACCATCCCTTACAATCCCAGGTAATAACACCACATTTGACAAACACAAAGTCAACACCAAATATCTATAGGAAAAATATATACTCAACAATATTCAACCACAACTGTCTGAATAACACTGAGACAGCCAGCCTATATATTCAGACCACACGGATCTAATATAATGTTACACATCAGGTGTTTCTCCCCAACAGTCACCCAAGCGTTCATAAGACACAACAGATGATGTTTCGAAATACTGTAATTCTGTGTGTGTGTGTGTGTGTGTGTGTGTGTGTGTGTGTGTGTGTGTGCACTGTCTGAGAGTGTTTTCATGGACAACTGAAAGGTACACCTCTCTGAAAACGTACAAATAAAGATGTTTAATTTCTATTTGGAGCATTGAGATCACTAGACAAGGGGTTAATGAACTCATTTTTTGCCTGTAGCACAAAATTATCCCACGCGCATTCCCACTTATTTTACCAGCACGGGTCACATTTGTTCTTGTTCCAGAAGCGTTTCACTCGGATATACGGTGCAACAGAGAAGACAAGACGAGCCTCACTTCCCTTTCATGGTGTCGTTCTAAATAAACTCCCAAAGATTCAGATTTATTAGCCTTTCTCAAGGGTCTGACACAAACACAGCCTCATTAAAGCTTGTAGAGACTATTCAGTCCAGAGGAACACACTGTGTGTTTATTACATGCTCTTAATCACAACAGACTTTGCAGTGGCCATCCTGAACCCATCCACTTTTCTGCAGTACAGCCTAATAATTTATGGCACCAATTAAATCTTTATGTTGTCTTCCGAAAGGGACTTCCGGAGGAAAATACAAATTTGAGTTTCCAGCACCAGGGTTCATTAGTTCTGAATCATCAGGGGAGAAAAGAAAAGTGCATTGGTTTCTCACGGAGTGTCCATTTCTCGTCACGTGTGCCGCCGTGCTCGTTCAACGCCTCTCGGCGCATTAGATGGACATTGATTTAACATGAATCAGCAGATACGACGTGATAATGACCCTCCAAGGCTTCATAAACCTGATGAGAATAAACAAACATGAAGCATGTAATTACGTGTTCTCGTCAGTCATGAATCTATCAGCCAGTAAACAGAACATCCGTTGACTTTGCAATGATTCTAGAAAACGAGATTTAACTCTTACATTGCACCGGCTGAATGATGGTGCACTTTTATTGTCCCTCAGTATATGGCACCTGACATCCCACTTGATTACAACACAGCCAGGAGAAATGCGAGAGAAATATTCACTTTCCCTCCTGTCAAAGCAAACAAAAATGCTTTTATGAGTGTTTATGGACCTGCAGTAAATTTACTACTAAAAGTTTATGGCTGGTCAATCTGTGGAAATGCACTGCTCGTCTTTAAAATCAAGACGAATTTACTTGTATAGCGCATTTCACAAAACACATTGTTTCAGAGCAGCTTTACAGAAAATCCTGATGTTAATGTTTATTATATCTTAATGCCTTATAGTTGCATTTAGCAGATTAGAGCTGGACAATAATATAGACCGGTGAAGTGAATAACACTGATGATCTCTCCATCACCTGTTAGTGGGTGGGATATATTAGGCAGCAAGTGAACATTTTGTCCTCAGAGTTGATGTGTTAGAAGCAGGAAAAATGGGCAAGCGTAAGGATTTGAGCGAGTTTGACAAGGGCCAGATTGTGATGGCTAGACGACTGGGTCAGAGCATCTCCAGAACTGCAGCTCTTGTGGGGTGTTCCCGGTCTGCAGTGGTCAGGATCTATCAAAAGTGCTCCAAGGAAGGAACAGTGGAGAACCGGACACAGGGTCATGGGCGGCCAAGGCTCATTGATGCACGTGGGGAGTGAAGGCTGGCCCGTGTGGTCCGATCAAACAGACGAGCTACTGGAGCTCAAACTGCTCAAGAAGTTAATGCTGGTTCTGATAGAAAGGTGTCAGAATACACAGAGCATCTCAGTTTGTTGCGTATGGGGCGGCATAGCCGCTGACCAGTCAGGGTGCCCATGCTGACCCCTGTCCACCGCCAAAGCACCAACAGTGGCACGTGAGCATCAGAACTGGACCACGGAGCAATGGAAGAAGGTGGCCTGGTCTGAGGAATCACGTGTTCTTTTACATCACGTGGATGGCCGGGTGCGTGTGCGTGGGAAGAAGGCGAGCCGGCGGAGGCAGTGTGATGCTTTGGGCAATGTTCTGCTGGGAAACCTTGGGTCCTGCCATCCATGTGGATGTTACTTTGACACGTACCACCTACCTAAGCATTGTTGAGACCATGTACAGCCTTTCATGGAAACGGTATTCCCTGGTGGCTGTGGCTCTTCCAGCAGGATAATGCTCCTGACACAAAGCACAAATGCTTCAGGAATGGTTTGAGGAGCACAACAACGAGTTTGAGGTGTTGACTTGGCCTCCAAATTCCCCAGATCTCAATCCGATCATAATGTTATGCCTGATCAGTGTATACATATATACACACACTGATCAGGCACAATCTGGCCCTTGTCAAACTCGCTCAAATCCTTACGCTTGCCCATTTTTCCTGCTTCTAACACATCAACTCTGAGGACAAAATGTTCACTTGCTGCCTAATATATCCCACCCACTAACAGGAGCCGTGAGGAAGAGATCATCAGTGTTATTCACTGGTCATAATGTTATGCCTGATCGGTGTATATACCTTAGATACAACATTACATAATATATTACCGTTTAAAAATTTTCAACAATATAATCAACCGTACAATCAAAATATTATAGCCGATATTTGCTGTATATTTCTTTATGTGAGTGCACTGTAAGTCTACAGCAAGCATAATAACAGCGTCTCTTCCTCACTTTAATCATTTTCTTCGGACAAAACATAATGGTAAAGTTTATATGGCTGTACAAAGCTTATGAATATTTAATGACAGATTGGATATTTGCACCTGAACATTCTAGCACCGCATTATTTCACTGAAAACCTTTATCACCACAAGTCAGTGTTTATAGAGCAGGGTTAAAAATCATGCAAAGCCAATTTATAATTGGATTAGCAAAGATTTCTAGTGTAAATGCATTACATGGCGCTGCGGTCACTAATGTTACGTCTCGTATTATATTTACACTGCTCGGCTACCAACAAATGGATGTTTCTTTCATAAAGAGCCCTATTCTGCTGTTCTCCATCTGTCTCTAGTGTTCAGTTCTTCTCTCTATCAGAGTCAGTGTTCCTGAACTCCTGAAACGCCTCCATTGTAGTCTTGAGAACCAACACGTCACAATATTCCTCATTATGATAATTAATGCGCAGAATAAAGGGGCGGGGCCTGGCTGAGTTAGTTAGTCGTGTGTTGAAACTGCCGGTTATGGTAAGGGGCGGGGCATTTCCCAAACACCAATCACAACACACCGCTCCAGCCGACCAATCAGAGCACAGTGTGCTTTTCAGAAGGAGGGGCTTCATAGAGACAGGAACTAAACAGAGCGTTACTGACAGACTGGGAAGAGAGGAGCCGCAACAATGGAGAATATGAGGAATAATCAACACTCAAGCGATGAATGTAGAGCCAGAAACAACAGCAAGACTTTGAGGGCATAATATTAACAAAACAACGCTCAGACGCTGATGTTACAAAACAAACTGCTTCTAAGAAACAAGGCTTCTGTGTTGGCACTGCTTCTGTTTTTCCAGCCGCAAAGATTTATAGATTTGATGAATTCCTGAGCGTGTTTGGCAACGAAGGACTCCACGTTTAATCAAATAAAGCTGAAAACGCTCTTGACGGTCCAGACAAACAGACGTTCGCGCAGGCCGCGGGAGTTCAAAGGTGTGTGCGGATCCTTCCACATCAAAGCAAACAGCAGAGGATCTGTGCGAACAGAGAAATGAGCGGCGGGATCCACAGAGACTTCACACATCCATTGACATCTCAAACACGGGCGAGAAGGATTTATGGATCACAATGACCTTTACATTCATATCTGAAGGGCTGGATGAAGGGCAGCAGAGATGGAAATAAACATCATGAGGACAAGACACAAAATGACAGCGATCGCGTAACACTGCCAGAATGAGTTCGCTTGTAAGACTAGAGACGTAGCAGAAATTAGATTTCCCGCCGGCTCCATCATCACGCAGTCGGTGCAGGGAAACATAAAGGTAATGGAGCTAAAAATGACGGCTATTACCATCCGATTCCACTCACAAACGCGGGGAGCACAAGTCAACTAACAATGCTCCGCAAATAAACAAATTTCACCAAGCATATGCTGCTGACATTCATTCGTGGGCGGAAAATGAATGATATGCTGTTCACAAAGGCAAAATCCATCTGAAATATGTGCTGCTGGCAAAAGCAGCGTTTCACTGATCTGAACCCATGCTTCTCCTCCTCTAGATCTGCTGTGCGAGTTGCAGTCTGTTTCTAACAACTTACAATCAATAAAGCAACAAGAAACAAGATTGCAGTTTGACTTTAAAAGGATCAACACATCCATTATTGAGCTCACTGTTTAATTGAAACGAATGACTGTGAGGGACAGATGCAGTTTATTCAATAGGGTTTAATTTCTCATTGAAAATATGTGCCCCTGGAGCCCAACACCAGTCGCGCCCACGGGTGCCCATCTGTGGCCATAGCCAACAATGCATCGTATTGTTGTGCCAAAAATCATCAGGATATTACGCTCCATGAAGATATTTTGTAAACTTCCTACCGTATTATTAGTAGTGATATGCATTGCTAAGGACTTCATTTGGACAACTTTCTTAAAGGAGATTTTCTCAATATTTAGATTTGTTTGCACCCTCAGATTTTCAATAGTTGTATCTCGGCCAAATACTGCCCTATCCTAACAAGCCACATCGTTGGAATGTTATTTATTCAGCTTTCAGATGATGTATAAATCTCAATTTTAAAAAATTGGGGGACTTGGACTGTAATGGGGAATCTGCGCTTTAATGCAAGGCCAGTTGCAGCAAATCCCTTAAGTGAAAGAAACCTGTGGTTATGGGTTGGTTTCAACCGCCTGCCGGTCTGTAATGTATGCTAAGAACCACTTAGTGGTTTACAGCATACACGCCAGTTCTATTGCATGTGGATTAATGCATGTCGATCACTTTACGCTGCACTTGTTATTCCAGATATTTGGTCAGCTTGAACAGATTCTCATGCGCTTTGCTGCACACTGGAGGCATTAATGAGCTCTGAAAGCACAAACAACATCTCATGCATTCCTGCATTAGTTATTGCACTGACAATATCAAATCATAAACTCTACAGTCTTACGCATAAAACACTGTTTGACCAGCACAAAGTCAACCGCATACGTGCCACTAAGGTTTCTGGTGAAATTAATTGGGAGTTATTCACTGGACAGGTGAATATTCACAGGTATGTTTCATATTTTAGAGTTCTTAGCATCCTAGAAGACCTTTAAAGTAAAGTGTAATACACAGAACATAACATGCATTGATCATATATGACCTGAGCGCCTTTGGAACATGGACAGGTTCACCTCAGATACACGGTACTCAGCCCTTCAAATCAATAATGATCAATAATGAATAACCCTACCTGCTCTTCAGTGTCTAACGGCTCGGTGATATTCGATGATGAGCAGATTTATAGTCAATTAAGCTATAATGTTCGTATTTAATAGTTTTCTGTAATGTCACCACACGCTTCTGATCTCTATATAGACACGGGGATCATGAAAAGAGGCGAATTTTAAATGTAAATATTAGAGTTTTATTGATATGACATAAAATGGGGATTATGGGCTACTGCTCGGATGAACAGCTTCTATTAAAAGGGATTTTTGTCGAAGGAATGAAACGAAATGACGAATAAAGGTAATTTAAATCATAGTGCTGTTCAAAATGAACGTAAAACTGAACAGAAACTGGAAAATTATGGGGTTTATGCGTAGAAAATAACGTGCGTAACAGCTCGTGACATTCGGTACATTTAACGAGCCCTAAAAATACACAAAACACGAGATACAGACAGTCATGCGTTGATATATTAATAATTTATATCATCCATCGATAAAGCAATATCCATCGACACAGTGAAGGAACAATAAACGATCGCTTACCGTCAAATATGGCTAACAAATTCGCATTCGGGCATTTAAACGAAAACTTTCTCCCTTCAGAAGAGAACATTTTGCGCGAAAAGTTCGTTATTTCCAGTCAGGAATATTCCCGCGCTCCTCTCGGCCGTTTTAACCGCCCTCGTCTCGCGCTCTTCGGTGGGGAGTGTCGCGCGCGCGGGTTTTCTGATCCACGGAGTTTTGTGCTTCAGGTTCGGGTGATGCAGCTGATGTGCTTCTCGGGTGTTGTTGCTATGATACCGCAGCCCGAAATCCAGAGGAAGTGCTGCAGGATTTGAATAATTGCCTTCTAAACTGTTTAACCCCATGAATGACGGCGCTCGTGATGCTCAAACGCGCGTAACGCCATCAGAGCCGGTCAGCAGAGAGAGAGAGAGAGAGAGAGAGAGAGAGAGAGAGAGAGAGAGAGAGAGAGAGAGGGAGAGGAGGAAGAGACAGAGAGAGAGAGAGAGAGAGAGAGAGAGAGGAGAGAGAGAGAGAGAGAGAGAGAGAGAGAGAGAGAGGAGAGAGAGAGAGAGAGAGAGAGAGAGAGGAGAGAGAGAGAGAGAGAGAGGGGAGAGAGGAGAGACAGAGAGAGAGAGAGAGGAGAGAGAGAAGAGACAGAGAGAGAGAGAGAGAGAGAGAGAGAGAGAGAGAGAGAGAGAGAGGAGGAAGAGACAGAGAGAGAGAGAGAGAGAGAGAGAGAGAGAGAGAGAGAGAGAGAGGAGAGAGAGAGGAGAGACAGAGAGAGAGAGAGAGAGGAGAGAGAGGAGAGAGAGAGAGAGAGAGAGAGAGAGGAGAGAGAGAGAGAGAGAGAGAGAGGAGAGAGAGAGAGAGAGAGAGAGAGTAGAGAGAGAGAGAGAGAGAGAGAGAGAGAGAGAGAGAGAGAGAGAGAGAGAGAGAGAGAGAGAGAGAGAGAGAGAGAGAGAGAGAGAGAGAGGAGAGAGAGTAGAGAGAGAGAGAGAGAGAGAGAGAGAGAGAGAGAGAGAGAGAGAGAGAGAGAGAGAGAGAGAGAGAGAGAGAGAGAGAGAGAGAGAGAGAGAGAGAGAGAGAGAGAGAGAGAGAGAGGGAGAGAGAGAGAGAGAGAGAGAGAGAGAGAGAGAGAGAGAGAGGGAGAGAGAGAGAGAGAGAGAGAGAGAGAGAGAGAGAGAGAGAGAGAGAGAGAGAGAGAGAGAGAGAGAGAGAGAGAGAGAGAGAGAGAGAGAGAGAGAGAGAGAGAGAGAGAGAGACAGAGAGAGAGAGAGAGAGAGAGAGAGAGAGAGAGAGAGAGAGAGAGAGAGAGAGAGAGAGAGAGAGAGAGAGAGAGAGAGAGAGAGAGAGAGAGAGAGAGAGAGAGAGAGAGAGAGAGAGAGAGAGAGAGAGAGAGAGAGAGAGAGAGAGAGAGAGAGAGAGAGAGAGAGAGAGAGAGACAGAGAGAGAGAGAGAGAGAGAGAGAGAGAGAGACAGAGAGAGAGAGAGAGAGAGAGAGAGAGAGAGAGAGAGAGAGAGAGAGAGAGAGAGAGAGAGAGAGAGAGAGAGAGAGAGAGAGAGAGAGAGAGAGAGAGAGAGAGAGAGAGAGAGAGAGAGAGAGAGAGAGAGAGAGAGAGAGAGAGAGAGAGAGAGAGAGAGAGAGAGAGAGAGAGAGAGAGAGAGAGAGAGAGAGAGACAGAGAGAGAGAGAGAGAGAGAGAGAGAGAGATGGTGACGCACACTTACCTGTGATGTGACGTGTGGTCACTAGTTTTGTCGCGTTGTGCCACTTCCTGTTGGTCAAACATGCAAGAAAAAAAAAACCCAAACTCTTCATGCGGCATTTGTTCATAAGAAAAACAAAACATTCACCAGTAAAAACAAAAGTACAATGGCAAAGGAACATGCAGTGCTTTCCCCCTTCAAGATGCAAGAGAACACACCGGTCCTAAAACACTGGACAGCCTTATTCAGAACATCCTTCCTGAGGAACACTCCCATGATCAAAATGCTGATCAACTCATTACAGGCCAGTAATTGTTCGTAAACATCTGTTAGAAGAGGAGCGTATGGGGTTAAATCGATACCATTATAGGATCAATATCATTCCAGAGGTTAGAGATCAATAATCAGCTCACGGGATCGAACTTACCCGATCTGAATCACGACACTATAGTTCTGTTGGGCTAATTTACAGATTAAATTGAATTCATAATTGATGAATTTCACAGCTGTTATTTTCCTGCTCATCACTGTGAAGCTTCTTTGAAACAAACATTCTGTAAATGTTCCTAATTTGGTTCCATGATGTGCCGATCAGGCATAACATAATATTGTGTTGGTCCCCACAGCAATGCTTAGGTAGGTGGTACGTGTCAAAGGAACATCCACATGGATGGCAGGACCCAAGGTTTCCCAGCAGAACATTGCCCAAAGCATCACACTGCCTCCGCCGGCTCGCCTTCTTCCCATAGTGCATCCTGGTGCCATGTGTTCCCCAGGGAAGCCACGCACACGCACCCGGCCATCCACGTGATGTAAAAGAACACGTGATTCATCAGACCAGGCCACCTTCTTCCATTGCTCCGTGGTCCAGTTCTGATGCTCACGTGCCACTGTTGGTGCTTTCGGCGGTGGACAGGGGTCAGCATGGGCACCCTGACTGGTCAGCGGCTATGCCGCCCCATACGCAACAAACTGAGATGCTCTGTGTATTCTGACACCTTTCTATCAGAACCAGCATTAACTTCTGGAGCAGTTTGAGCTCCAGTAGCTCGTCTGTTTGATCGGACCACACGGGCCAGCCTTCGCCTCCCCCTACGTGCATCAATGAGCCTTGGCCACCCATGACCCTGTGGCCGGTTCTCCACTGTTCCTTCCTTGGAGCACTTTTGATAGATCCTGACCACTGCAGACCGGGAACACCCCACAAGAGCTGCAGTTCTGGAGATGCTCTGACCCAGTTGTCTAGCCATCACAATCTGGCCCTTGTCAAACTCGCTCAAATCCTTACGCTTGCCCATTTTTCCTGCTTCTAACACATCAACTCTGAGGACAAAATGTTCACTTGCTGCCTAATATATCCCACCCACTAACAGGAGCCGTGAGGAAGAGATCATCAGTTATTCACTGGTCATAATGTTATGCCTGATCAGTGTATAATCCACCACACAAAAGAATCTTTAGATTATTAAAATGCTCTTTAAGAACTCATCACTCAAAGGTTCTTTAGGGAACCAAAAACGGTTCTTCCTTCACTGTGAAACCCTCTTTTGTAAGAGTGTAAGGTTTATGATTGGAATATCTGTAACGCATTCACAATCTTGGCAACACCAGCATATTTGATTGGTAACTCTTCACATCATCCGTAATCATCGCACCCAGAGTGCTTCCTGTAGATGTTGAGCTCAGGATAAAGATGAAACGCTTCTAAACCAAGAAGGTTGAGGCGGCCGAGATCCTCAGAGATGCTTATTATCCAGCCCTCCACGGCTTTGAAGTTCTCTCTGCTACATCTCGCCTCAAGACACAATCAAGGAACGCAGTGTTCGGAAACGCTCACCGATGGCCGAGTGCATTTAACAAGCTCCAGCGCTCCTCTGGGATCTGTCAGGAAACGGCTTCCCTCTCCCACTACAGCCGAAGGATCTCACCGCACACAAACGTGTCCAACAGCGCGGTCATGTGTCCGCGGGACATCTTATTCCCACAGCGTCTAAGGAAAGACCTGCGTCATCAGATTCTCCCATAATCCTCCAGAGACGCCTCATGAGACGGGACGAGTCCGACCTGAGGGCTATTTTCGTTTACTGCTCACATGGAAAATAAATCTCTGATGGAAAAGGCTAAACTCATATAAATGGGGCAAGTTGTCACAAGACTCAGCATGTTGATTTATCGAATCCTAAAAGGTCTAAAATCAGGATAATACTGTGAAATAAAACGCCAATAGCATCCAATAGTAGCTGGTTATTGCAAAAACGCATACATTAAGTTGAATTTTACATAAATGTCACGTTTAACTAGAACCTGAAAGGGAATGGAAGCCAAAACTGACAAATCTAAGCCAGTTAAGAAAAATATTGAGGTGTCATTGTTACAGTGTAATTATATATTTATGTTCTGAGTAATATTGATTAACTACATGTGCTTACAACAGGGTTAGGTTATATGCATAATTTATAGTTATTACTACAGTAACTACATAAAGTGTTACCAAAATTGAGGTACATTTAAGTACGGAGTAAAATTAAATAATACTCATTTAGGGTTTGATTAAGTTGCATGTAATTATGCATAATTTATTACTACAGGAAGTACATGTTACGTGTAACAAGGACACTGTGTTACTGGTTACACTGTGTCCTTGTTACACGTAACATTACTGTACAGTAATAACTATAAATTATGCATAATTACATGCAACTAACCCCAAACAAAACCCGAACCCTATAGTAAGTACATTGAAGTACTGAGCAATATTAATTAACATCATTTACTTAGGGTTTGATTAAGTTGCATATGCATCATTTATTATTACAGGAAGTACATGTAACAAAAACACTGTTACCGGTCACTTTATTTGAAGGTGTCTTTGAACACTGTAACTATACATTAAATACTGAGCAATATTACCTTCATGTACTTAGGGTTAGGGTCTGGGGTTAGACGCATGTAATTATGCATAATTTATAGTTATCACTGCACATGTAACAAATGACACTATAAAGTAAAGTGTTACCATGTTAGCTAATAATACTGTCACGGTCAAACCATGTAAATATATTTTCTTTCCTGCGACAGAGAAGTCATTATGAACGAGAATTCAACCATTAAAGGAATAATTCACCAAAAATGATCATCTAAACTCACGTGTATGATCTAAGAGTCTTTCAGTGCAAATGAAATGTGCTTTATAATATTGAGCAGCTCTTTCTTCTGTCAAACCACAGCCAAAGCCGAGTGTTTTCCTGTCAGATCTACTCACATCTCGTGTGCGTCCAGCGGTTAATCATGAGGGATGAGCACTGAAGGACACTGTCAATCACAAAACATCATTAGATTGCACCAAAACACCGTCAGGATGATCCGACGGCTGTAAACCCTCTGACGTGAGGGGATTTACGCCGCTGTGCCTGTTGTTAGAGCTGATGTTCTGGCGTGTTTTGTCTGTCGGAGATTCACACCCTAATAATTAAATTCACATTTCCTGAAACAGCCGCATTATTATTCCCTCTTACTGAACATCTGCTGTTACAGCAGACTCTTTTAAAGTGACCGTGTTTCTGTCACATTTGCATGAAGAGCCTTCAGGTGTTTCCTCAGCGAGCGGCCGATCACCGAGCCAAACACAAACATCAAACACACACGGTTAATGATTACTCCTCACAGCAGCAGCCTTCACCTGACGTCCTCACTCAAACACTCGAGATTCAGGCACTTCTGTTAGAGCTTCCCATCATGGGATCATTTTATGGATTTACTTCTGGTTCATTTTAAATTTTCATTAAATAGTTGAATTAAACAGCTCATAAACAAACTTGATATTATACAATCATTGAAGACCTTTCTCCTTAAATAGAACCTTTTTGGCGTAAAGTGTTCTTTAAAATTGAGTCGATTGAGTTCTACACTCACCTAAAGGATTATTAGGAACACCTGTTCAATTTCTCATTAATGCAATTATCTAATCAACCAATCACATGGCAGTTGCTTCAATGCATTTAGGGGTGTGGTCCTGGTCAAGACAATCTCCTGAACTCCAAACTGAATGTCAGAATGGGAAAGAAAGGTGATTTAAGCAATTTTGAGCGTGGCATGGTTGTTGGTGCCAGACGGGCCGGTCTGAGTATTTCACAATCTGCTCAGTTTCTGGGATTTTCACGCACAACCATTTCTACAAAGAATGGTGTGAAAAGGGAAAAACATCCAGTATGCGGCAGTCCTGTGGGAGAAAATGCCTTGTTGATGCTAGAGGTCAGAGGAGAATGGGCCGACTGATTCAAGCTAATAGAAGAGCAACTTTGACTGAAATAACCACTCGTTACAACCGAGGTATGCAGCAAAGCATTTGTGAAGCCACAACACGCACAACCTTGAGGCGGATGGGCTACAACAGCAGAAGACCCCACCGGGTACCACTCATCTCCACTACAAATAGGAAAAAGAGGTTACAATTTGCACAAGCTCACCAAAATTGGACAGTTGAAGACTGGAAAAATGTTGCCTGGTCTGATGAGTCTCGATTTCTGTTGAGACATTCAGATGGTAGAGTCAGAATTTGGGCGTAAACAGAATGAGAACATGGATCCATCATGCCTTGTTACCACTGTGCAGGCTGGTGGTGGTGGTGTAATGGTGTGGGGGATGTTTTCTTGGCACACTTTAGGCCCCTTAGTGCCAATTGGGCATCGTTTAAATGCCACGGCCTACCTGGGCATCGTTTCTGACCATGTCCATCCCTTTATGACCACCATGTACCCATTCTCTGATGGCTACTTCCAGCAGGATAATGCACCATGTCACAAAGCTCGAATCATTTCAAATTGGTTTCTTGAACATGACAATGAGTTCACTGTACTAAAATGGCCCCCACAGTCACCAGATCTCAACCCAATAGAGCATCTTTGGGATGTGGTGGAACAGGAGCTTCGTGCCCTGGATGTGCATCCCACAAATCTCCATCAACTGCAAGATGCTATCCTATCAATATGGGCCAACATTTCTAAAGAATGCTTTCAGCACCTTGTTGAATCAATTCCACGCAGCCTTTAACACCATAGTTCCCACCAAGCTAACCTCCAAACTCCTGGATCTCGGCCTGAATCCTTCTCTCTGCCACTGGATTGAGGACTTCCTCACTGGCAGGCCTCAGGTGGTGAGAATAGGCCAGTCCACCTCCACCTCCATCTCCCTGAGTGTGGGAGCTCCACAGGGCTGTGTCCTGAGCCCCCTGCTCTACTCTCTCTACACGCATGACTGTTTGTCCACACACAGCTCCACCTCTATCATCAAATTTGCTGATGATACTGTTGTCCTGGGCCTCATTTCCAACAACAATGAGACGGCATACTTGGACGAGGTGGAGCATTAACATCATGGTGCCAGGACAACTGTCTCTCTCTGAATGTTGGCAAGACCAAAGAAATGATTGTGGACTTCAGGAAGAGACAGCAACGGACATACTCCCCCCTCATGCTCAGCGGGTCACCAGTAGAGAGAGTGAGCAGCTTCAAGTACCTGGGAGTAAACATCTCCGAGGACCTGACCTGGACTGCTCACATTCAGACACAGGTGAAAAAGCCAGGCAAAGACTGTACCACCTGCGCCAGCTGAGGAAATTCAGGGTTTCACCAGCTATCCTGAAAACTTTCTATTTAGGGGCGATAGAAAGTGTATTAACTCAGTGCATCACAGCGTGGTATGGGAACAGCACCAGTCATGACCGCAAAGCCCTGCAAAGAGTCGTGCACTTATCCGGCGTATCTCAGGGTCAGCTCTCCCGCTCTGCAGGACGTCTACACCAAACGCTGCAAAGGTAGAGCTACCAAGATCATCAAGGACTCTAATCACCCTGCAAACCCTCATTTCACGCTGCTGCCATCTGGTAGCGCTTCCGAAGCCTGATGGCCAAAACTGAGAGACTCAGGAGGAGCTTCTTCCCCAGGCCATCAGACTCCTGAACTCAGTCACTTAACATCACGTGACTTCACGTCAGGATAAACATCGATACACTGACATTGCACTGCACTTTCTGTTCTCGTTGTTACTGTGTAACAACCTGTCATAAACCTGTTTGCACATTATACTCTTTATACATTTGTTAACCACATATTTATAAGTCTACAGTTTACTCACTGCACAGTCTACTTCAATTATTTTATTCCACTTTATCCTTATTTTTACCTTTTTTCTCTTGACTTGATTATTTATAATTCTACAGATATAGACATATATATATATATATATATATATATAGAACTTTTTTTTTAATTCTATTTCTATTATAATTTCTTCCTTGTGTTTTTAACTGTGAATTTGCACTGTCCATGGAGCGGACCTGTTTACATTTCACTGCCGGTTGTATATTCTGTATATAACTGTGTGTGTGACAAATAAAACTCTTGAATCTTGAATCTAGAATTAAGGCAGTTCTGAAGGCGAAAGGGGGTCAAACACAGTATTAGTATGTGTTCCTAATAATCCTGACAGGTGAGTGTATATAGATCCTTTTTGGCTTAAAGCGTTCTTTAAAATCGAGAGAAATCGAGAGAACCCTTGAGTCCGATAAAGCACCCCAGTAAAGTTTTATTTCTATAATCTGTATTGAAAAGCATTTTTAAAAACAAGCAGCCTGGCACATGATAAGTGCTTTATAAATCAGTGAATAAATACTGTTGACATGATCGGTTGATTTACCCACGACCGCTCGTCCAGATGGTTAATGAACATCTGAAGGTCGTTGAGCACGAGCACACGAACTCAAACTGAACAGCATTCACTGATTTCACATTCATATTCAGACACTGATCCAGATGCACCAGATCTGGCGTTCGGCCGCGTCGGGTCAGCGGATTCTTCTGCTTCGCTCTGGTTGAGCTGAACTCTATTAATAAACGCCGATAAATCAATGTGTTCTTCCACTAATGCTGCTCCCGGAGATAAGGCGACAGACAGACATTTCTTGTGTCCCCATGAACCACGCTGAGAAAAAACATGTGTAACATCCACCAATAATTGAATATAAAGAAGACAGATGACAGTATGAGGAGATTTGCACTGTTTATTAGGGTGCTGATGTGGACTGAGTGAGTGTAAGAAAAAGTGTTCATAAATATGTTCAGAATCAATAAATCAATCATTGTGGATGAATGGACTGAACAGCAGTGAACTAATACAGCAATGCAATGAAAACACAACTGATCATCTTCATTCTGGGTGTAAAACTGAACTACAACACGCAACATGGACGTACAATCCTGACGTTTGGCTAAATGAAATAAACGCTCAAAATGAGACAGAAATCACATTAATGTCAAAATTCATAGCAAATATATATCGTTTGCTTTGTGCATTATAGCAAGTCTTTAAATAATCATCAGAAAATCCCCTGATGAAACCAGAATTCAGATCACGTGAT
>CM031966.1:335105-347605 GCA_018749465.1 Paracanthobrama guichenoti | reverse complement strand
GAGAGCACAGGAACAGAACAAGAACTCCTGGCAGGATCCATTAGATGTTCTGACCGCTGCCAAATGATCTGGTCATGTCCATTTAGAGCGCTTGTGTTCGTCTGATATGCTAATGGCTTTTCCACAGTTAAAAGACCTCGAACGACAGCAGACAGTCAGACACACGAGAGACGCTTCCACAAACACACCGAGTTTAACACTGTGGGGCTTGAGCAGAACTCACCGGCGTGACGCCTTCAGCACTGCATTATGCAAATATCATCTCTAAAGATGCCAGTATCAGTCAATCAGCTACAAACTCCACAAACCACCATTCAAAGGTTTGGGGAAATCGGATACATTTATAATGCTACTTTTCAACATTCTATTCATCAAAGAATCCTGAGAAGTAAAATGTATCAGTGTTTGTCACAAATGTCACAACTGTTTCTGAAGGATCATGTGACACTGAAGACTGGAGTAATGATGACTTTGATCACAGGAATAAATTACACTTTACTATACACTGGTCATGGTGTTGGTCCCCCTTTTGCTGACCCGTCGAGGCATGGACTCCTCTAGACCCCTGAAGGTGTGCTGTGGTATCTGGCACCAAGATGTTAGCAGCAGATCCTTTAAGTCCTGCAAGTTGCGAGGTGGGGCCTCCATGGATCGGACTTGTTTGTTCAGCACATCCCACAGATGCTCGATTGGATTGAGATCTGGGGAATTTGGAGGCCAAGTCAACGCCTCAAACTCGTTGTTGTGCTCCTCAAACCATTCCTGAAGCATTTGTGCTTTGTGTCAGGAGCATTATCCTGCTGGAAGAGCTACAGCCACCAGGGAATACCGTTTCCATGAAAGGCTGTACATGGTCTCAACAATGAGCCTTGGCCGCCCATGACCCTGTGTCCGGTTCACCACTGTTCCTTCCTTGGAGCACTTTTGATAGATCCTGACCACTGCAGACCGGGAACACCCCACAAGAGCTGCAGTTCTGGAGATGCTCTGACCCAGTCGTCTAGCCATCACAATCTGGCCCTTGTCAAACTCGCTCAAATCCTTACGCTTGCCCATTTTTCCTGCTTCTAACACATCAACTCTGAGGACAAAATGTTCACTTGCTGCCTAATATATCCCACCCACTAACAGGAGCCGTGAGGAAGAGATCATCAGTTATTCACTGGTCATAATGTTATGCCTGATCAGTGTATATTCACACATATTCACACAGCTGTTTAAATAGTACAAATATTTCACATTTGTACACATTTTTGATCAAATAAATGCAGCCTTGGTGAGCCTTTAAATATCTTACTGACCCAAAACCTGTGAACAGTTGTGTATATTGAAAAGAAACTCATTTAGATCATTTAGTTAACGAACTGCTGCTTTAACAAGTGACATCAAGCACATCTCGCACACCATCCCACAATCCCTCAGCCTGTTTGAGGAGCGAGCGGCTGATATTTACACAGCCTGCAGTTCAACACGCACTGTGTGTGTTTATCTCTGCGCTCTGTTCATCCTCATGGCCCGGGGTCAGAGTTTCAGCCGCACCTGGTTACTATGACAACCATCCCATCATGTCCCCGGCGGCATGAAGAGGCTCGATTTCACCTCTGCAACCCACCATCGCCATGACAAACAGTCTGAAACTACTGTGCGGTGACAGCCAGTAAACCACTGGAAGTGTTTATACTCTCCGAGTCAGATCACATGACCTCTAGTGTCTGCGCTGCCATTGGTCGATGCCACATCACATCATTTGCATAAACGGCTGCTCAACTGTGACATTACGAAAGTTGCAGCTCATGAACCCAGTAAATCAACTCGCTGTCAGTATGGATAATTACTGTGGCGAAGGTTGATATTATAAATCTACACTGTTTAATGCAATATTCATACAACATAGATGCAAAGATGGATGACTTTCTTGGAGACGTAATCATTGAGATTATATGGTTCAAACAGGAACAAATAAACCATTATAGGACCTGCACTCTAATACTGACTATCAACAATATATTTACATTCACGCATTTAGCAGATGCTTTATCCAAAACAGCACAAAAACTTTGGAGAAATAAAGGCACGATATACTTCAAGAACAAACAAAGTTAATTTCTGGAAAAGTTCACACTCCGGCTGTTAAACACCCCTGAACTCCGATTGGTCTGTGTGGTGACGATGTAATATGTGGGTGTGGTTCTGAGGCTCCGCATTCTCCGGTTCATTCCTTCTGTTCAGATGTGAGTAAAAACATGAACACACTGAAGAACTGCTTTAGAGTAGAAACTGAAGCTGTAATTCTAATCGAAAGCGACACTGACACTGTTTTTTATCTTTAATACTGTAAAGCTGCTGCTTTAAAGCAATATATTGTATAAATAAAGATGACATGACTGTTGTGCACTGGAGTGCAGTCATGTTGGGACAGGAAGGGGCCGTCCCCAAACTGTTCCCACAAAGATGGGAGCATGAAATTGTCCAAAATGTCTTGGTATGGTGAAGCATTAAGAGTTCCTTTCACTGGAACTAAGGGGCCAAGCCCAACCCCTGAAAAACAACCCCATCCCATAATCCCCCCTCCACCAAACTTCACACTTGGCACAATGCAGTCAGGCAAATCCCGTTCTCCTGGCAACCGCCAAACCCAGACTCGTCCATGGGATTGTCAGACAGAGAAGCGTGATTGGTCACTCAGAGAACACGTCTCCACTGCTCTAGAGTCCAGTGGCGGCGTGCTTTACTCCACTGCATCCCACGCTTTGCATTGCACTTGGTGATGTAAGGCTTGGATGAGCTGCTCGGCCATGGAAACCCATTCCATGAAGCTCTCTCCGCACTGTTCTTGAGCTCATCTGAAGGCCACAGAAGTTTGGAGGTCTGGAGCTATTGACTCTGCAGAAAGTTGGTGACTTCTGCGCACTGTGACCCTCAGCATGCGCTGACCCCGCTCTGTGATTTTACGTGGCCTATCACTTCGTGGCTGAGTTGCTGTTGTTCCCAATCGCTTCCACTTTGTTATAATCCCACTAACAGTTGAGCGTGGAATATTTAGTAGTGAGGAAA
Organism: Paracanthobrama guichenoti; assembly: GCA_018749465.1. Classification (NCBI taxonomy): domain Eukaryota; kingdom Metazoa; phylum Chordata; class Actinopteri; order Cypriniformes; family Gobionidae; genus Paracanthobrama; species Paracanthobrama guichenoti. The sequence goes on along the minus strand of CM031966.1, from coordinate 344,551 downwards.
TGTCAGGAATGGACTTATTGCACAGGTGGCAACCTATCACGGTACCACGCTTGAGTTCACTGAGCTCCTGAGAGCGAGCCATTCTTTCACAAATGTGTGTAGAAGCGTCTGCATGCCTAGTGCTTGATTTATACACCTGTGGCCATGAAGGGATTGGACACCTGAACTCAGGGATCCCAATACTTTTGGCAATTTAGTGTATATCAGTACAGAGGTATTTAAAACTTCTTTTTACCCCTAAGTAAAGAACGAAACATCAGGGCTTTAAATGATCTGCTGAATGAGACGTGACAGACACACATGAATCACACACACACACGGTCGGGTGTTTCTTACCTCCTCTACAGTCCAGTGTGCGACACGACTGGCCTGAACGCCGGCCACCCCGGGCAACAGCTTACAGTGCTGCTCCCAACACAGCGGCAGGTCGCGGCTCGGGTGAGCCGACATGGCGGACAGGAAGACGGACTGATGCAGGGCCTGCTGGAGACTGTCCATGTTCCGCTCTGAGGAAAAACATTTACAGTGGGAAAAACACAAACACGTTTACTGAACAAAACACAATACTTAAAGGGATAGTGGCTCTTCTGTAACTTTACTTACATTACGAAACTTTATTTTTAAGAGCGTGGCCATTGGAAATAAGTTTCCAATTAAAATTGTTAAAAAGTTCTACATAAACAAACATGAATGACAGGCTCAACAGACTCATATATATATCTTCTATCAAACTGGTTCAGATAAAACCTCCTTTTGCTGAAACACCCTGTGAACCCTTTTTCCATTAGCCACACATTAACTTTCACACACACACACACACACACACACACACACACACACACACACACACACACATCATGTTCACACTGCAAGCGCGTCTCCTGCTGCATTCAGATGAAACCGGCGGCAGTAACTGGATAAACTTCTGCGGCTTGTGTTTGGGTCATTTGACTCTAAAGTTCATTTCTACATTTAAAAATAAACCATAAATTCTGTTTGATTATGGAGATCAGAAGCATTTTATGTTTAATGACAGATTCTGCCTGTTTATTTCTCGCTGTCTGTGATTCTGTGGACACACACATGGACTCTGCTTGCTGAGATCTCACTAGAGTCTCGCTCAAATGTTCCTGGCAGCTTGAGGCTGCCCTTCCACTCTCCGCAAAGCACGATCTGACCAAAAGAGCTGCTAAACGGACGGCAGATCCTGTTAGTGCAACTCCAATGAGTCACTTAAATGTGTGTAGAAGAGAAAACAGGTTAGAGCATGTGAGAATCATGTAAAGTAAGGATAAAATGCAGAAAGAGGATAGAAAAGATTATTAGCTTCAGATCACTCACACACACTCACTGACTGAACACACTCACTCACTGACTGAACACACTCACTCACTGACTGAACACACTCACTCACTCACTGACTGACTCACACTCACTCACTGACTCATACACTCACTCACTGACTGACTCACACACACTCACTGACTGAACACACTCACTCACTGACTGAACACACTCACTCACTGACTGAACACACTCACTCACTGACTGAACACACTCACTCACTGACTGAACACACTCACTCACTGACTGAACACACTCACTCACTGACTGACTCACACTCACTCACTGACTGACTCACACTCACTCACTGACTGACTCACTCACTCACTGACTGACTCACTCACACTCACTGACTCACTCGCTCACCGACTCATACACTCACTCACTGACTGACTCACACACTGACTCATACACTCACTGACTGACTCACACAATGACTGACTCACACACTGACTGAACACACTCACTCACTGACTGAACACTCACTCACTGACTGACTCACAGACTGACTCATACACTCACTCACTGACTGACTCACTCACACTCACTGACTCACACGCTCACTGACTCACTCGCTCACTCACTCACTCGCTCACCGACTCACTGACTGACTCACACTCACACTGACTGAACACACTCACTCACTGACTGACTCACACACTGACTCATACACTCATTCACTGACTGACTCACACAATGACTGACTCACACACTGACTGAACACACTCACTCACTGACTGACTCACACAATGACTGACTCACACACTGACTGAACACACTCACTCACTGACTGACTCACACTCACACACTGACTCATACACTCACTCACTGACTGACTCACACACTGACTCATACACTCACTCACTGACTGACTCACTCACAGACTCACTCACTCACTCACTGACTCATACACTCACTCACTGACTGACTCACACAATGACTGACTCACACACTGACTGAACACACTCACTCACTGACTGACTCACACTCACACACTGACTCATACACTCAGTCACTGACTGACTCACACACTGACTCATACACTCACTCACTGACTGACTCACTCACAGACTCACTCACTCACTGACTCACACTCACACACTCACTCACTCACTCTCTCACACACACGCTCTCACACACTCGCTCTCTCACACACTCGCTCTCTCACACACTCGCTCTCTCACACACTCGCTCTCTCACACACTCGCTCTCTCACACACTCTCTCTCTCACACACACACACACACACACACACACACACACACACACACACACACACACACACACACACACACACACACACTCACTCTCTCACACACTCACACACATTCACACACATTCACACACACACTCACTCTCTCACACACACACTCACATTCACACAAAACTATTTGTATTTTTGGGCTTTTGATGTTTTATGTCCTTTGAATTTGTCATGTCTGTTATAAATAAAGGAATGAACGAATGTCAACAGAAGCAGCGTCTGATATCATCACTGCAAAACAATCAATCTCACGATATGTTTTCTGGAATAACTCGTACAAGGACGTCACTGTCTTCATCTGATGACATTCACTCAGATCCGCACTGCCACCTGTGTCCCGTTACACAAGCCGTTGCCACGGTGATTGTCACACTGCATCGTCGTCTGAGTAACTGTTTGCAATCTGTTGTGTCACATGATCAGGTGAGATCGGGTCTGGAGACGAGGACACAAGCGGACGGTGTCGGGGAGGATTAAAGTCTCATAGCGCTCGATTCGCTGCAGGACACAAAAGAGCAGCACACACACTCACACACATGCACGCACGCACAAACACACACACAAGCACAAACAAACACACACACACACTCACACAGACACACACAAACACACAGTTGCACACTCACTCGCTCGCTCATCATGGTACTCACAGACATATGCACGCGCACACACACACACACTACATATGAATGGTCTTAAAAGCAGGCTTTGTTTTCTTTACATGATGATAAAAATCTAAAGTAAATTCCCTTGCGACGTCTCCAACTCATTATTTGATCAAACTGATAAGACTTTATACAAACTGTTTTAAAAAAATAATCAAACTGATGAAACTGAACGATCATCGCCTGCCAGAAACACTAAATGCTGCGTTTGACAGCGAAAGATAAACACTCCCTGTCAGTTTCCCTCACGTCTGTCTCAGTCTCGGATCACCCCAGCTCTTCCAACAAATCTCCTCAACACCAAACAGCACTTTCATCTTCTGATGTTCAACCCTACACATGAAGAATAACTGTGTGACATTTTCACACACACATCATGACATCTAGACACGCATCTTCCCTCACAATCCTTCAAACACTCAGAGAACATGCGGCTCTTTCTAGAGGAATACATAAAGCATATCACTCACATCCAATCTGCCAAAAAGCAGTAAAATCAAAGCATTCTGCCTTACTCACACTGTTCAAGAGTTGATTCTCATGATAAACATGGACAAAGTTTCAAAACACGAGTTGGACTTATTTCTGTGCCAAATACACTCCTTCAGGATTCAAACAAGTTTTCTTAGATTATAGCCCTGTATGACATCATAAAGGGCGGAACTCCTTATATGGGCACCTCTCCCAGATGAGTGCACACACACACACACACACACACAATCACCCAGAGCAAGACCAAGATCACATCCATCAACATGTGTGTGTATGTGAGTGAGTGAGTGAGTGTGTGTGTGTGTGTGTGTGTGTGTGTGTGTGTGTGTGTGTGTGTGTGTGTGTGTGAGTGTGTGTGTGTGTGTGTGTGTGTGTGTGTGTGTGTGTGTGTGTGTGTGTGTGTGTGTGTGTGTTTGAGCGTGTGTGTGTGTGTGTGTGAGCGAGCGTGTGTGTGTGCGTGAGCATGTGTGTGTGTCTTTAGCTCCGCCCACTGCACGCCTCCACGAGCTCGGCTGTTTCCAGAAAGAATCGGTTCAGTGTATCTGTCTTTTATAAATATGATAAACTAAAGACTCTTGGGAGATATGAAGGATCAACACTACTCTAGAGATACTCAAGATTAACATGAGACTGCAGAAACTGTGTGTGTTATGACCCTTTAAAGTCCAGTTATATTAGCCGCACAAAATTATGACAATCAATTATGAAAGTCAAAATAAAATGAATAAGCAGGATAATGTCAGTCAGTGGCTCATTATTACTAATAAATCCCTTCAGGAGGCACTAACGGATGTTTGTTCTGAGATAATGACCATCGACTGCACATCATGCCTCATGTTTATAGTGTTTAGCTAAAATTATGATTTGGGAAACGTTCATGAAAGTGTATTTGTTATTTGTGACACCTTTAGCATCATTAAACTCGCCAGTGTGAGAACGACTCGTTTCACACACACTCAACGGCCACGGCGTTTAACTCTGAGCTGGAGTCTCATTATAAAGATCCGGCGAGCAAGAGCGTTTTTATCCTCATCACAAACCACTCCAGACACTCATTATCTCACTTGACAAATAAAAGCTTCTTCTCCAACACTGAGAGCCTCTAACGACACAGGAAGCTCAGCGTGTCACTTCCTGTCACAGAAGTGTCTTCTGCTCATGTCAGTGAAGGGTGATCAAATGAAGCTGAGAGGAAATCAATGAGAGCATCCTCAGCCGTCATCCGTCATTGGAAGAGTGACCTTCACACTTAATGTCACAAACACTCTTTTAAAAACCTTTGAGAATGTTTTGTGTCAAACTGAGAAAATACTCCAGATGCCACAGAGGTTACTAATGCTGTTAAATCACATGTCTAGGTTCCTTCAGCAACACACTTGAAGCGCTCAATCACAGTGTTACAGTGAAAGCCTACGGGATCATCTACACCTCAGCATTTTGGACTTCATTAACTTCAAGGCATATTTGCTGCATTTTGGGTGCCTGTCTATGATCTAGTTCTAATCTAGGCAGCACATGAGGGTTTGAGACACAACTGTATACACTCACTATACTGTACACTCACACTATACTGTACACTCACACACTATACTGTACACTCACACTATATTGTACATGTACAGTACATGCACTATACTGTACACACACTATAAGTACACTCATACTGTACATGTACAGTACAAACTCTATACTGTATACTCACACTATAGTGTACACACCCACTATACTGTACATGTACTGCAAACATGCACTATACTGTGCACACTCACATTCGAAATTCGATTATTCGAAAGATTGGAGTCATCACGCCGAAGACGGGTTAAATCATCACCATTATAACCACCGGCATCATCAGCATCATCATCATTATTACCAACAGCATCATCACTACCAGGTGGTGGTGATGATTATAATGTGGATGCTGGTGGTGATGATGGTGGTGGTGTTGATTTATGATGTGGATGCTGGTGGTGATGATGGTGGTGGTGTTGATTTATGATGTGGATGCTGGTGATGATGGTGGTGGTGGTGTTGATGATTATGATGTGGATGCTGGTGATGGTGGTGGTGGTGTTGATGATTATGATGTGGATGCTGGTGGTGGTGGTGGTGGTGGTGGTGATGATTATAATGTGGATGCTGGTGGTGATGGTGATGATGGTGGTGTTGATGATTATGATGTGGATGCTGGTGATGATGGTGGTGGTGGTGTTGATGATTATGATGTGGATGCTGGTGATGATGGTGGTGGTGGTGTTGATGATTATGATGTGGATGCTGGTGGTGTTGATTATGATGTGGATGCTGGTGATGATGGTGGTGGTGGTGTTGATTATGATGTGGATGCTGGTGGTGGTGGTGATGATTATAATGTGGATGCTGGTGGTGATGGTGATGATGGTGGTGTTGATGATTATGATGTGGATGCTGGTGATGATGGGGGTGGTGGTGTTGATGATTATGATGTGGATGCTGGTGGTGGTGTTGATTATGATGTGGATGCTGGTGGTGGTGGTGGTGTTGATGATTATGATGTGGATGCTGGTGATGATGGGGGTGGTGGTGTTGATGATTATGATGAGGATGCTGGTGGTGGTGGTGTTGATGATTATGATGTGGATGCTGGTGGTGGTGGTGTTGATGATTATGATGTGGATTGTGGTGGTAATAAGGGTGACAATGCTGATAATGCCGGTGGTAATAATGGTGATGATGGTAGTGATGATGCTGATGATGGTGGTGGTAATAATGGTGATGATCACCAGCATCCACATCATAATCATCAACACCACCACCACCAGCATCCACATCATAATCATCAACACCACCACCCCATCATCACCAGCATCCACATCATAATCATCAACACCACCACCATCATCACCACCAGCATCCACATCATAATCATCAACCACCACCACCACCATCACCACCAGCATCCACATCATAATCATCAACACCACCACCACCAGCATCCACATCATAAATCAACACCACCACCACCAGCATTCACATCATAATCATCAACACCACCACCACCATCACCAGCATCCACATCATATCATCAACACCACCACCATCATCGCCACCAGCATCCACATCATAATCAACACCACCACCACCATCACCACCAGCATCCACATCATAATCATCAACACCACCACCACCATCACCAGCATCCACATCATAATCATCAACACCACCACCATCACCACCAGCATCCACATCATAATCAACACCACCACCATCATCATCACCACCAGCATCCACATCATAATCATCAACACCACCACCATCCACATCATAATCATCAACACCACCACCATCACCACCAGCATCCACATCATAATCAACACCACCACCATCATCACCACCAGCATCCACATCATAATCATCAACACCACCACCATCACCACCAGCATCCACATCATAATCATCAACACCACCACCATCATCACCACCACCAGCATCCACATCATAATCATCAACACCACCACCACCATCACCACCAGCATCCACATCATAATCATCAACACCACCACCATCACCACCACCAGCATCCACATCATAATCATCAACACCACCACCATCATCATCACCAGCATCCACATCATAATCATCAACACCACCACCATCATCACCACCAGCATCCACATCATAATCAACACCACCACCACCATCATCACCACCAGCATCCACATCATAATCATCAACACCACCACCACCATCACCACCAGCATCCACATCATAATCATAATCATCAACACCACCACCACCATCATCACCACCAGCATCCACATCATAATCAACACCACCACCACCACCACCACCACCAGCATCCACATCATAATCAACACCACCACCACCATCATCACCACCAGCATCCACATCATAATCAACACCACCACCACCATCATCACCACCAGCATCCACATCATAATCATCAACACCACCACCATCACCACCACCAGCATCCACATCATAATCATCAACACCACCACCATCATCACCACCAGCATCCACATCATAATCATCAACACCACCACCATCATCACCACCAGCATCCACATCATAATCATCAACACCACCACCACCACCACCACCAGCATCCACATCATAATCATCAACACCACCACCATCATCACCACCAGCATCCACATCATAATCATCAACACCACCACCATCATCACCACCAGCATCCACATCATAATCAACACCACCACCACAATCATCACCACCAGCATCCACATCATAATCATCAACACCACCATCATCACCACCAGCATCCACATCATAATCATCAACACCACCACCACCATCATCACCACCAGCATCCACATCATAATCATCAACACCACCACCACCATCATCACCACCAGCATCCACATCATAATCAACACCACCATCATCACCACCAGCATCCACATCATAATCAACACCACCACCACCATCACCACCAGCATCCACATCATAATCATCAACACCACCACCACCATCATCACCACCAGCATCCACATCATAATCATCAACACCACCACCATCATCACCACCAGCATCCACATCATAATCAACACCACCACCACCATCATCACCACCAGCATCCACATCATAATCAACACCACCACCACCATCACCACCAGCATCCACATCATAATCATCAACACCACCACCACCATCATCACCACCAGCATCCACATCATAATCATCAACACCACCACCACCATCATCACCACCAGCATCCACATCATAATCATCAACACCACCACCACCATCATCACCACCAGCATCCACATCATAATCATCAACACCACCACCATCATCACCACCAGCATCCACATCATAATCAACACCACCACCACCATCATCACCACCAGCATCCACATCATAATCATCAATGGAAGAACAGAAAGTGCTCAGAATTCATTAAAAAAGATCTTCATTTGTGTTCCAAAGATGAACAAAGGTCTCATGGGTGTGAAATGATATGAGGGCGAGCAATTAATGACAGAATTTTCATTTTTGGGTGAACTAAGCCTTTAACACTATGAATGAACAAAAAAAACTGCTCTTTGTAACAGAGAAGTGAGAAGAGCTCTTCTGAAAAGCACATTATTTATCATCTAATGTCTTTTGATCCTCTTGTCAGGAATGATTCATAGACTGAGAGCAGCCAGAGCGTCCAATCAATCACGGGCTCCAGTTTCTGAACACACGAGAGGAAACGAGAACCTGGAGACTTTCACCTTCACACGACACCAAACCGCTTCACGCGGGTCCATACGGATGACTTTACTTCTGCCATTAATCAAACCTGACTGAATCAAGGTCATACATTATTACACCATAATTCAACACAGATTTGTCTGTTAGACAGACGTATAGATGTTCGACTGCAGCTCATGTCAAAGACAGAACTGCGACTGTAAATATTTACAGTGAAGAGGAAGATCAGATGTCCCTGGACTCCATCAGATCCAGACCATCTGCTCCTCTTCTGATCCTCAAGGACACGATGAAGCAGAATCAGCCAAAACCGGCCAGATCACAAACCTCAACTCACATCAGCTGTGTTTTTATTAACGTTAACAAAGATTCATAAACACTATAATGTATTGCTTATTGTTGCTCAATGTTAGTTTATGCATTAAAGGGTTAGTTCACCCAAAAATGTAAATCCTGTCG
>CM031966.1:305105-325105 GCA_018749465.1 Paracanthobrama guichenoti | reverse complement strand
AAATACAAAAAATTTTTTATTTATTAATTATATAATTTATAAAATGTATTTATAAAAAATGAATTAATTTATTTGTAAATTAAATATTATTATAATATGTTAAGTTATATACATATGTTGTAAATTAAACAAGCAAAATTTAAGATGAATGCAAAAGTAAAAATAAATAAAAATGACAAATAAATAATTAACGAAATAAATGGATACAAATACATAAATAAATAAACAAGCAAAATTTAAAATGCATGGAAAATTAAAATAAAAATATTTTAAAAATACAAAATAAATAAAAAAATATATAAAATGAATAATAAGTAAGTAAATAATATATATATACACACACACACACACACACACACACACACACACACACACACACGGGTGTCGAGTGTAAAAATATGTGGACGGGTCCCCCTGAAATCTTTACTGGAGTAGATGTAAACGCTCACTAATGTCTGATTGGGACAAAATGCCAACAGTCACCACATCATTTACAGAGACAGCAGTGCAGGGCAGAGACGCACGAGAGAGTTGAGACGCCCATCACATACCAGATCGGAAATACCAAATCAATAAAAATGAAGAAAACATTCGAAAAGTGGGAATAAAGCATCTAACGTGCGTTTAATAAAGTGTTTATTGGTTAGGGGTCGGTGAACAGAATTATAGATGGTAAAAGGTCTTAAAGTGGGTGGGTCTTGTCCCGCCCACATACAATGGTCCCAACGCCCATATATATATATATATATAAAAATTTAAATATATGTAAATATATAAATGACATGTAATGACAAACTAATATTAAAATGAAAACTAATAGAGAATTAAAGGGCTCTGTTGAGTCAGCGCGTCTCAGTGAATGGAGCATGTTTGTTTGCTGGTTTCCTGCGGTCGGCTGGACTCCTGGCAGCAGACGCGGTCTGTCACGACTCCAACCCTCTGAACACATCAGCGCTCTGAGATTCTCGCCCATTTCAAAGTCTACACAGAATTAGCAGTGTAATACGTCTGTTTATTGACTGAGCTGAAACACTGCTGCTTTCAAATTAAACCTGCAGCTGCTGACGCACTTTACTGTGGATGAAAAGCTCTCGGGCCGCAGCGTTTGACAGGGATCCTCTCGCAGCTCTGGCCGGACGCCACCGCTCGCACTGCGCACAGATAATGCAGTTTCACCAGCACTCGCTCTCGCTCTCGCTCTCCTCTCTCTCTCTCTCTCTCTCTCTCTCTCTCTCTCTCTCTCTCTCTCTCTCTCTCTCTCTCTCTCTGCGGCGCTGAGTCGCCGCTTCACTGTACGGATGTGAGGACACACACCGCGAGAGGAAAGCTGCTCTGAACCGCTGTTTGACTCGCTTCCATTGCTCAGAAAAATCATCAATGCTGTCGTGCTGCATTTACACACGAGAAATTATCCTGCTGAACGTAGCTCTTTCTTTCATGTCAATCCAAATGAACCCAATTACATTGTTTAGATTCTAAATATTCTGTTTATATGAACCCTAAATGTTGCAATCGGATTCATATTTGTGACCCCGCACCACAACACCATAAGGGTCAATTTTCTGAAACTGAGATATATACATCATCTGAAAGCTGAATAAATAATCTTCACTGATGTGTGGTTTGTTAGGACAATATTTGGCCGAACTATCTGAGGATGCGAATAAAATCTAAATATTGAGAAAATCTCCTTTAAAGTTGTCCAAATGAAGTCCTTAGCAAAGCATATTACTACTAATAATACATTTATGATATACACTCACCTAAAGTATTATTAGGAACACCTGTTCAATTTCTCATTAATGCAATTATCTAATCAACCAATCACATGGCAGTTGCTTCAATGCATTTAGGGGTGTGGTCCTGGTCAAGACAATCTCCTGAACTCCAAACTGAATGTCAGAATGGGAAAGAAAGGTGATTTAAGCAATTTTGAGCGTGGCATGGTTGTTGGTGCCAGACGGGCCGGTCTGAGTATTTCACAATCTGCTCAGTTACTGGGATTTTCACACACAACCATTTCTAGGGTTTACAAAGAATGGTGTGAAAAGGAAAAAACATCCAGTATGCGGCAGTCCTGTGGGAGAAAATGCCTTGTTGATGCTAGAGGTCAGAGGAGAATGGGCCGACTGATTCAAGCTGATAGAAGAGCAACTTTGACTGAAATAACCACTGCGTTACAACCGAGGTATGCAGCAAAGCATTTGTGAAGCCACAACACGCACAACCTTGAGGCGGATGGGCTACAACAGCAGAAGACCCCACCGGGTACCACTCATCTCCACTACAAATAGGAAAAAGAGGCTACAATTTGCACAAGCTCACCAAAATTGGACAGTTGAAGACTGGAAAAATGTTGCCTGGTCTGATGAGTCTCGATTTCTGTTGAGACATTCAGATGGTAGAGTCAGAATTTGGCGTAAACAGAATGAGAACATGGATCCATCATGCCTTGTTACCACTGTGCAGGCTGGTGGTGGTGGTGTGTAATGGTGTGGGGATGTTTTCTTGGCACACTTTAGGCCCCTTAGTGCCAATTGGGCATCGTTTAAATGCCACGGCCTACCTGGGCATTGTTTCTGACCATGTCCATCCCTTTATGACCACCATGTACCCATTCTCTGATGGCTACTTCCAGCAGGATAATGCACCATGTCACAAAGCTCCAATCATTTCAAATTGGTTTCTTGAACATGACAATGAGTTCACTGTACTAAAATGGCCCCCACAGTCACCAGATCTCAACCCAATAGAGCATCTTTGGGATGTGGTGGAACGGGAGCTTCGTGCCCTGGATGTGCATCCCACAAATCTCCATCAACTGCAAGATGCTATCCTATCAATATGGGCCAACATTTCTAAAGAATGCTTTCAGCACCTTGTTGAATCAATGCCACGTAGAATTAAGGCAGTTCTGAAGGCGAAAGGGGGTCAAACACAGTATTAGTATGTGTTCCTAATAATCCTTTAGGGGAGTGTATTTACGGTAGGATATTTACTAAATATCTTCATGGAACATGATTTTAATATCCTAATGATTTTTGGCACAAAGAAAGCATGTCAAAATGTTTTTTTACATTTGTAATCCAAGTTTAAATAAAAATGTAGTAACTCGGCTCAGACTGACCAAAAAGTGGAGTGCACTTGATATTATTCACTAGGGATCACTGAGTGCACTTGGCAAGTGGTGGTCATTGACAAACCTGTCGTCCACATGGCTCATCTCAACCTTCCCATCCTCCTCCTCCTCCTCCTCTTCATCAGGACACAGGCGTTTGGTCTTCTGCACAAAGTGCACTGGGACGAAGGTGATCTGCTTCTCTCCTCCGAGCCGGTCGGGCAGCACCACCTCCTTCTTCATGTTCATCTCAGAATATGGGCAACCGAAGGCACTGAGAGAGACGGAGAGAGAGAGGACAGACCATGATTCCACTGCAGAGCTTCTCTGATGATGAGGGCGGGGCCACCTGTCACTCACATGAGATCCACCAATAGCAAACCACAACCATCCAATCAATTCCCCACAGACACAATCAAGCCCCGCCCTACATTTGTTCTTGTTTGAGAAGCGTTTCACTCAGATATATTCCAGATATATTGTGTTATAATGCGGATGGTAATGAATTTGAATCAAGGTTATTATTGTTAACTAAAAATACTAAAATCATGTTTGTCGATCAGGCATAACATTATGACCTCTGATACACTGATGATCTCTCCATCACCTGTTAGTGGGTGGGATATATTAGGCAGCAAGTGAACATTTTGTCCTCAAAGTTGATGTGTTAGAAGCAGGAAAAATGGGCAAGCGTAAGGATTTGAGCGAGTTTGACAAGGGCCAGATTGTGATGGCTAGATGACTGGGTCAGAGCATCTCCAGAACTGCAGCTCTTGTGGGGTGTTCCCGGTCTGCAGTGGTCAGGATCTATCAAAAGTGCTCCAAGGAAGGAACAGTGGAGAACCGGACACAGGGTCATGGGTGGCCAAGGCTCATTGATGCACGTGGGGAGTGAAGGCTGGCCCGTGTGGTCCGATCAAACAGACGAGCTACTGGAGCTCAAACTGCTCAAGAAGTTAATGCTGGTTCACTTTCAATGCTTATGAATCAGAGGTCATTCAATATTTTTACATTTAACATTATTGATATACTATTATAGTTTTTGTTAATATTTTGTTAACATCATTCCACTGTAAAACTGATGTTTATGAGCGTCGCCCCACATGACTGAGTTCTGAACTAAATCTGATGCACTTTTCTGCTCTGATCTGTTCATCTGCTGACGGGACGTTTTCCATTTCCAGCGTCCGTCTCTCTCACAGCTGGACGAGCATCTGCCAGACACCGATCCTCTCAGAGCGAGGAAAGACGCCTGAAACTAAAGGAACACACGGAAGGAAACACCCTGCGTCTTTTCTGCGGTGGAGCGGAGACTTGTTTAAGAGCCGCAGGAGATTCTCAGGTCAGTGTATGGATCTAAGAATAGAGATCCGCTCACTGCACTGCGAGAAAACACTTCACACTCAAACACACGGATCCACCGGTGTGTGTTAGATACAACTGGACTGACTGCATTAAAACAGAACAACCAGTACATCTTGCACTTAACATATTATAATATTATTTATTTATTCATTGCGGCATGAGCTCAAAGTCACAGTGCATATTCACATGACTTTATGTTTCCCATCCTACACTATGAGAGATAATGAGTTCATCTATAATAAAGATTGAATTATGAAGCTCTAGTAGACGAGGCGGGAGAAGATTATGAAGTAGCTTTAATTACTCATTATAATATGCATGTTAAATTATGTATCTATAGCAATATATTTCAGCTCACACAGCTCTTGTTTAATGTAATAATGGCTGTGAGTGTCTCGTATAAACAGAGTCTGAGCATCAAACTCGTTTAACTCTAGAGGACGTTTATTAAAGTGATGCAAACCACTGAATACTGAAACGACTGTGACGTTCTGCTTAAACTGCTAGTTTTGAGATAAACTATGCAAATAGGATGCAAATGAGGTTTTAATGAAACCCAGTTCAAAATGCCATTTCTAAGCGGAGAGGATTTTGCTGAAGCGCAGCTTTAAAATGGTTCCTTTCTTATGCTGTCTGTAATCAGAAGTGGCTTTCTAAAAAAAGACAGTATCCTTTCACTATATGTGAACAATTGATTCAGCGGTGATTATATGCCTGGGAAAGGTGAGCTACAGGAATAGCAGCTGCTGATTGCATCCCAGCCACTCCGGGCAGGATGTGAAGGAGAGATCGGAGGGTCCGTTATATTGTGTGGGTCGGGTCACGCTCTATTCCTCATCCCACCTGAGCTCGTTTAGCACTCGTTTATGGCTCGTTTGTGAGCAGATGCTACTGAGAGTAACACAAGTTTTGCTCTTATCTTAAAGACGGCAGGTTCTCTGTAGCTTTGGTCAAGTTTTCCTCATCCTCGGCTCCTATTATCAGTGGGGTACCTCAGGGTTCAATACTGGGCCCGCTTCTTTTTAACTTATATATGCTTCCGACTGGGAGTATTATTAGGAAGAATAAGGTTTCTTTGCATTTTTATGCTGATGATACTCAGCTTTATTTGCTGTTGATCCCTTTCATGCCTTCAGATGGTCTGAAATGAGGCTGCAAGGCTGCTGACTAGGGCAGAAATATGACACCTATTTTAGCGTCTCTCCATTGGCTTCCAGTCTATTGTACGATCCAATTCAAGATGTTGTTGTTTGTTTTTAAAGCTCTTAATGACCAAGCTCCATCTTATCTTAGAGACATTATTATCCCCATTACTGTTTTTAAAACTAGGCTAAAAACGCATCTTTACTCCCATATTTATTATATCGTTTTATTGTACTGTATTCTTACATCTGTTCAGCACTTTGGTCAGCCGATTTTAAATGTGCTATATAAATAATTTACTTGCAACAGCTCTAAACA
The DNA here is from genome assembly GCA_018749465.1 of Paracanthobrama guichenoti. Taxonomy (NCBI): domain Eukaryota; kingdom Metazoa; phylum Chordata; class Actinopteri; order Cypriniformes; family Gobionidae; genus Paracanthobrama; species Paracanthobrama guichenoti. The sequence continues at coordinate 319,161 of CM031966.1, read as the reverse complement.
CTGAACAGATTCGATCAAAACCCCGAGCACACGTCGAGCTCTGGCACACGGCAGCAGGTTTAACAGGAAAAACGAAGGATTTGTTCAAGCCGTGACTTTCATCAGACAGAACAGAGGCATGCTGGGATTGGGACAGACTGACTGTTGGCTGAGAGTCTCAGCAGATGAACAGAGTCCAGGAGAAACCAGTCCTCACAAACTACAGTAACACAAACATGCCTTGAATAAAGCTTTAGTTCAGCTAAAAATGAATGTTCTGCCTTCCTGTAGCTCAAACAGTGGATCATAGTTCCCAGGAAATGCATGAACTGATAAAGCGTACATCTTGAAAGCAACATAAGTCGCAGTAAAAGAGGGCATGCTTGTTAATGTGAATGCTTGTTAAGGGTGTCAGTGAGTGTCTCACCTATGGTGTCCGGTGTATTTTGCTCCTTTGATGTGTCCGACGCCCCTGCAGCCCGGAGTCGGGCACACGCCCTGCGTCACAGAGCTCTTCACGTCTGAAAGCCCTGCATGTGCTTCAAAACAACAGCACACATGCTCAAGACACGCCATGAATGAGTGCAGTGCATCAGCCTGCATTTGACTGCATGAAACATTAATGTAACATGTTTGTGCAGCGTTACTCTCGTGACCAGAGGCTATTTCAGTTCCTCTCTCTCACACACACACACACACACACACACACACACACACACACACACACACACACACACACGTGCACACACACACGTGCACACACACACGTGCACACACACACACGTGCACACACACACACGTGCACACACACACACGTGCACACACACACACACACACACACGCACACACACGCACACATGATAATAACGCTTCATATATCATACTAAACACAGTAAAACTTCACATCTCTTAGGTCAGCGAAGTAATTCATCATGTGTTCTACTGGTGTGGCATAATGGGAACAGACTCACTCACTCACACACACACACACACACACACATTCCTATCATAATGAGGACATTCCATAGGCGTAATGTTTTTTATTATTATTACACACACGCGCCCACGTGCCCACACGCACTCGCACTCGCACACACACTCACACACTCGCACACACTCTCGAGCACACTCACGCACACACTTTCACTCACACCCACTCGCACACAAACACTCGTGCGCATGCGCTCACACACACACACACCCCCACTCGCACACACAGTACGTATGGTTGCACTAGCTGAACTGACCTAAACAAGCCTGATTTCAGCTGAAGCGTGAGTGTGTGTGTGTGTGTGTGTGTGTGTGTGTGTGTGTGTGTGTGTGTGCGTGTGTAACTCGTGCCTCACCGAGCGGCGGTTCCAGCGGGTGACCTGTCCTGGAGCACCAGCCCACTGGATGAAGATCCGGCAGGTCTGAATCCACCCAGAAATCAAACTTCTCATGCCAGCCGTCGAAATGCACCTGCGGAAGAACGAGATCCTTATTCCACGACCAGCACAACAAATCAAACACACGACGAGTTTCTCAAAGCTTCATCTGAAGTCAGTCATTCATGAAGTGACAGTAAAGACATTTATAATGTTACAAAAGATTCAAATAAATGCTGTACTTTTGAACTTTATATACATCAAACAATCCTGAGAAATACAATGCATCACAGTTTTTTTCATCACTGATAATAATCATAAATGTCATCATATGAGAATGACTGGTGAAGGATCATGTGACACTGAAGACTGGAGTAATGATGATAAATTCAGCTTTGAGGTTTAAATAATAAACTGTAGATTTAACATAAATCAAACTTGGACATCTATAGTGATCTTCCTCACTTTGACTCTGTAGTCTTCGGTGTCGGTGATGGTGGCCACGCGGATCAGCATCGGGTTCCGTCTGTCCACCGCCTCCAGCTTCATGTGCGGCAGGAATCCGTGTGCCGCTCTCTACAGGAACACGACAGCATCAGAACGCAGTCACAACTCTTCACACACGCGGTCATGAAACGCATCCTCACCACACAGAAGGCTTGAGCCGGAGCGGCAGATGCGCTCGTGTCTTCCATGTAATCCTCCCAGATGAAATGCTCTGGATTAGGGTGTCCTAAAACACAGACACTCTTAATCACACACCTGTACATATGGCTTACAGAGACTCAACTAATCACATCTTTCACACACAATCACTGCACTCTTAAAGGGACAGTTCACCCAAAAATGTAAATCCTGTCGTTAGCTCCTCACAAGACCGTCGTTCATCTTCAGACACGGATGAAGATATTTCTGATGAACTCCGAGAGCGCTCTGACCCCTCCATAGACAGCAATGGCCACTTTCAAGGGCCAGAAAGGAAGTAAAGACATGGTTAAACTAGTCATGTGACTCCAGTACAGACTCCATTGGTCGGCGCTGATCACGTGACGCATGGTGAGTCGGCGTTGGTAACTCTGAAGCGCCGCACTGTATTTACTACAGGAGACACAGTCGAGAAGAGACTGACCTGATGTGTGTGTTTGCGCACTAAAAGTATTCTCATCTCTTCATCACATTAAGGCTGAACCGCTGGAGTCACATGACTAGTTTAACCATGTCTTTACTTCCTTTCTGGCCCTTGAAAGTGGCCATTGCTGTCTATGGAGGGGTCAGAGCGCTCTCGGAGTTCATCAGAAATATCTTCATCCGTGTCTGAAGATGAACGATGGTCTTGTGAGGAGCTAACGACAGGATTTACATTTTTGGGTGAACTAACCCTTTAAAAATACAGGTTCTTTATTGGCATTAAACACAGATGGCATGTGCTGTGGTGAATTCAGGTCATGTCAGATCAGATCGGATTCACTTTCGCTCGGCTGATTTCACCTCCAAACACAGTGATGGATCATTCCCATCACATCTGTGAGGAACAGACCAGAGCTTTCCTCTCTTACACTCCTCAAAAGTCCTAATAAATGCTTTTGCATGACATATTACACCCTTTCTGGCACTACTAGAGCAGGTTTTCCTGCTTGAATGTTGATTATTTCCTCATATTCTCCATTGTTGCGGCTCTTCTCTTCCCAGTCTGTCAGTAACGCTCTGTTTAGTTCATAGACTGTATAAAACTATGGACGTAGTGTCCGTGACATTTTTTATAGCATGTTAAATTTGCCATTTTTTGGGGTGAGCAAAAACACACAGTTTTTGTGTGTGTGTCTTTAAATGCAAATGAGCTGCTGCTCCCCGCCCCCTTTCAGGAAGAGGGCGGAGCTTCAAGAGCTCGTGCAATAACAACAGAACATGTCAGGAACTAACGGTGTTCAGTTCGAACCGGACTCGGACGATAATGCCCACAGAGCCAGAGAATATCTGCAGCATGGAGACAGCACAGGATAGTTTAGTTGAATTACGGTTATAACTTATGTTGCCATCTTGCTTTTATCCCTATTAGTACAAGCCTGCTGTAGCCGACCTCGTCCAAATGTTGGACAAAACTTTACTGATGCGTTTCTGAAGTTTATTGTTCATCACACAAAAGATGAAGCGTCTAAAAATCACTGGAAGAGCTGAATAAAACACGGTACAGGAAGTGCACTGAAGTCTTAACTCTCTCTCTCCTGTATTATCATCAGCACACACAGCGAATTACACAACTAACAGTGAGCACATACATACAGACCGTATGCCTTTTCAGGGGGTGCTTAATAAACTGGTAAACTTTATATCCGTAAAACAACTTCCTGTCTCTATGAAGCCCCTCCTTCTGAAAAGCACAATGTGCTCCGATTGGTCGGCTGGAGCGGTGTGTTGTGATTGGGAAATGCCCCGCCCCTTACCATAACCGCCAGTTTCAACACATGACTAACTAACTCAACCACGCCTCGCCCCTTTATTTTGCGCATTAATTATTTAAATGAGGAATATTGTGACGTGTTGGTTGGGGTTTGATACCCACCCTGAGGTGCAGTGAGCGGCCGGCCGTGATCCTGACACCAGCCCACCGGGTGAATATGAGGGCTGCTCGCGTCACACCTGAGGAAATAAAACATCATGCATCACTTTCAGCCGTGCAACCAATAATGTGAGGCGTGTTTATTGATCCAGCAAATGGAAGAGGGTGTTTGAAACAGGGTGCAAGGGATATAAGAAGACATAATAAAACTGTCTGAATGTGCAGCGTCTGTGTGAGAGCTTCCCCTGCTGGACACGGGCGGTAATAACACACAGATCAGACTCCATGTTGTCTCTGCTCTGATCCATTTATAGCTGCTCTGTGAGCGGACGCGTCTCTCTGTGTGGGACGGACTCTAATTTTACCTCCTCTTCCTCTCCAGGGTTTTCATGAGCGAATCCCAGCAGTGATGTAACACAGAGAGACTGAATCAGTCATTATAAACACATGTTACATAAGCAGAAGTGGACATGCATATTAAAGTGATACTACACTAATACACTCCCTCCCTCCATTAAACATCCACAGGATATGAGAGACGCTTCCCTTCATCATCTGTACATCAAACCTGCACCTCTTATGAATCATCATCATTACACAAATGACCTACATTCTTTCATCTCGTCTGATCTTATAATGCATTGAATATTCATTTTCATTAGGGGTTTTGCATATTCACCCGTTTAACCACTGTCTGTCTATCCATACATCCATCCATTTATCCATCCATCCGTCCATCCATCCATCATCCAGCTGTCTATCCAGCCACCCATCCATCCATCCATCCGTCTATCCATCGTCTATCCATCCATCCATCCGTCCATCCATCCATCATCCAGCTGTCTATCCAGCCACCCATCCATCCATCCGTCTATCCATCATCTATCCATCCATCCATCCGTCCGTCCACCCATTCATCCATCATCCAGCTGTCTATCCAGCCACCCAGCCAGCCACCCATCCATCCGTCTATCCATCGTCTATCCATCCATCCATCCGTCCGTCCACCCATCCATCCATCATCCAGCTGTCTATCCAGCCAGCCATCCATCCATCTGTCTATCCAGCCAGCCATCCATCCATCCATCCAATCTATCTGATCCATCCATCCATCCATCCGTCTATCCATCATCTATCCATCCATCCATCCATCCATCCATCCATCTGTCTATCCAGCCATCCATCCATCTGGATTTCCAGCCATCCATCCATCATCCATCCATTCGTCTATCCATCAATCTATCATCATATGATCCATCTGTCTATCATCCTACCGGATCATCTGTCCATCCATCCATCCATCCATCCGTCTATCCATCGTCTATCCATCCATCCATCCGTCCGTCCGTCCACCCATCCATCCATCATCCAGCTGTCTATCCAGCCAGCCATCCATCCATCTGTCTATCCATCCAATCCATTTGATCCATCCATCCATCCGTCCGTCTATCCATCATCTATCCATCCATCCATCCATCCATCTGTCTATCCAGCCATCCATCCATCATCCATCCATTCGTCTATCCATCAATCTATCATCATATGATCCATCTGTCTATCATCCTACCGGATCATCTGTCCATCCATCCATCCATCCGTCTATCCATCAATCTATCTGATCCATCCATCCATCATCCTATCTGATCCATTTGTCCATCCATCCACCCATCCGTCCATCTATCTGATGTCTCGTCTATCCATCAATCTATCATCATATGATCCATCTGTCTATCATCCTACCGGATCATCTGTCCATCCATCCATCCATCCGATCCATCCATCCATCCATCATCATCTCTGATCCATCCGTCCATCCATCCATCCATCTGATCCATCCATCATCCTATCTGATCCATTTGTCCATCCATCCACCCATCCGTCCATCTATCTGATCCATCCATCCATCCGATCCATCCATCCATCCATCCATCATCCTATCTGATCCATCCGTCCATCCATCCATCCATCTGATCCATCCATCATCCTATCTGATCCATCCATCCATCCGATCCATCCATCCATCCATCATCCTATCTGTCCATCCATCCATCCATCATCCTATCTGTCCATCCATCCATCCATCATCCTATCTGATCCATCTGTCCATTCATTCACCCATCCGTCCATCTATCCATCGATCTATCTGATCCATCCATCGATCTATCTGATCCATCCATCGATCTATCTGATCCATCTGTCCATCCATCCATCCATCCATCCATCCGATCAGTCCGTCTCTTAAGAAATATCATAGTATATATATATCATTGTAAGCACATTGTGCTCCTGCCAGCACATTAAAGATCTTCATGCACCATGGTATTACCATGATATGTGGATTACATTGCATTTTCCCTTATAACAAAATACAGAAGCCATTAATATGCAGCATGTGCCTTTAGTTTTATTAATGATTCCTCACAATTCCTCACAATGAATTCCTCACTGAATTATGACACACTTGTCTTTTTAGAGTTGCTTTTCAGCTGACATTGACATTGTTTTATAATGGATGAATTTTGCACCATTAAAGCTGTTTTTTCACTGTGAAGCTGCTGTAGAAATAAAGCGACTCGACTCACCAGTAGTCATACGTGTCGTCCCAGTTGTCGAAGTGAACGAGGAATTGGTTGTCCACGATGTCCGCCACCGTGGCCACACACACCAGACACGGGTTCTTCCGGTCCACCGCCTCCAGCTTCATGCCCACTTCAAACATCGAGGCGCTGGAAGTCTGTGTGAAGACAAGCCCATGATGAAAGAGCTGGGTAACATCTCCATCTGATCTCTGTCACACATGAGCCGTGAAAAAGCAATCAAACTCCAGCCTCAGAGAGACACGGGGGACTTACGCTGCTTTGGGATTTGAAGAGATTCTTTGGTGCAGCTTGAGCGTTACAGGCCTCCAGATACTTCTCCCAGTCAAACTCGTTTGGCTTGTAACCTGAAAAAATGCATTAAACAAACAAGAGAAAAAAGGCAAAACAACAGGCACGACATGAACATCAGCCGGTGTGTTTAGGATAGCAACGGAGATCTAATAAGAACTAACAAACCTTTGGGTGGATGAAGTTTGCGTCCCGTGGACTCGCACCATCCGGCTGGTTTGATGTCAGGAGAGTCGGCATTTACCCAGAAGTCATAGCACTCCGAGTAACCGTCGATACGGAGGCGTAGACGGAAGCCAATCACCTTCAACAACAAGCAAATCAACAGTAATCTCAAAAGAAACCTAATACCTCAAACCTCAAACTCCTTCCAGGCCGTTGCTCCAATTTTCATCATCATCAGACAACGGCGACAAAAAGATATTAGATTCAAGAGGATTCATCAAACCGTTCTCGAATAACACGCCAACGAATTTGACGAAGTGCACGCCAAAATGGACATGAGGCTTTATCCCCGCAACTCTTTGGCGTATTCTGACCAAACTTGGCGTGTTATGCCAACCATGACCTGAGGCGACCTGCAGCGTTTCGGCGCAGTGCCATCTAGTGGTCCAGAGATACACAAATTGGCTATTTTTGCTTATAACTTCTGAACGGCAAAAAAAAAAAAAAATACAAATCACGAAACTGGTCTCTTTAGATTCGGGCATCACGGCGAGTCATTTTCTCATCGTTTTAGAGTAAAATGTGTTTTGGAAAATATATATTTCATATAAAAATCGAAAACAGTATTTGTGCACATTTTTCATAACTATAAAATATAAAATTGTATAACTTCAAGTTCACTTTTATAAACTCTTTTCACTTCAGCAATAATCTGCCAAGTGTCTTCTTTAAGAAGAGATCAACCTGACATCTGTGCTCTAAACGAAGCATTCAAGATTTACCACAGGTTAAAGGCACAATATGTAATGTTCCGTCTCTTCCTCAACACAGAGGCGTGTCTTGACTCTTGAGTGGGCGGAGCTTTTATTCTGCCGCGAGCGCTTCCTCTTCTTCCGCTCATGCGTGTGTGTTTGATCATATCACACACATGTGAGTGTGTTAAAGTGACGGCGTTGGCTCGGCGCTACTATGAGACACTTGTTCACACTGCAGTGAGCGAGATCATATTAGGCATGGTAAAACATGGCACTCTGTGCGGTAAATCAACAACACCAGATTTACACAATCAGACTAACTGTGTTGAGCTGGAGAACAATCATTAGTTTCTGTCCATCACTGATCCAAACAGTGTCTAATAAAACACATCAGATATTAAAGCGGCTTTGTGTTGCCATGGTTACTACACAATAACACCGGAGGGGAACGCGGGGATGATGTCACTGATAGGCGACGCACACACACGGGCCGTGTCCTGGTTACAATCACTGATTTCTCTGGATTTAAACATTCTTGGACACATTTGGGATAATGACACAAGTCAACACAATATATAACACTGCTCTAGTGGATATTGGGTATTTTATTCTAAAATATTACATATTGTGCCTTTAAGTTGGAAATTTCATTTTCAGGTCCATGCTGTGGATGAAGTGAATAAATGGATTATGAACTACTGCATAAATATAATTTAGTACCATAAAATCCCCTAAAAATACAAAATATTAAATAAAATAATTTCAGTGAAATAAACAATTTAACAGTACCAGAGAGTTAAACCATAATACATTTACTTGAGATGCAAAATGACGTCTTAGTTCATGAAAAATGTATCAAAATGAAGTGAGTTTATGATTAAAAAGGCAAAAACATGCAATTGTAGTTAAGCATTCTGAATATAGCGTGTTCTCTGAAGTATCCTGTGGTGAAGTGAGCGTTCTGACCTCGGCCACGGACAGCACACAGAACATGGACGGATGCAGCGGGTCGATCCCTTCCAGCCTCATCCCGACCTTAAACCCGCTCCTGCTGTTTGGGAACGCCTGGGACTAGAGGAGCACAAAGAAAAGAGTTCAAAGACATGAAGAACCTGACGTCCCGTCGCATCCCTTCAGGAACAAACCACATCATTCTGACTTCGACTCGGCCGTTTCACAGCCACCAAACCAACAACTGAGACGTGCGATGCCATTGGTCTGCTGGTTAGGCCAGTTATCCAATCACAGCCTCTGTTGAGTCACATGAGGTTCTGGGGGATTTATTCAGTAAACGTGTTTCCAGCGTAGTGCATGTTCTTATCGCATATATAATGAGCAGCTTTAGTTTTATGCACATAATGGCACTTCTATCCAGCGTTCTTTGTGTGAGATCTCAACATGTGCATGAAAGAGGCGGACGGAAAGACAGCTCTTGATGTTTTTATGTTGTTAGAAAGTGAAACCATCCGCACAATATGTGGTTTCATTTAATATTTATATCCTCCATTACAAAAACAGCCATCACGTTCATGCACGTTGAGTTTTATCAGTTCATGCATTCCCTGCGAATCAACCCAATAACTTCAGCATCATAAGAGCCGGTCGGGAAGCATGAGCATTCGGAGAGCAACGAGATCTAAAGTGTGTGTGAGAGCCGAACGGACAGAAACCTGCTGACCGGCGGAGCTTCAGTCGAGTCCGTCTCTCGCCTCACGTGTCCAACGCATTCTTACGGATGAGCTACGCTGAGCTCGGTCTCCAGCACAGGACAGGAAGTGATGCGCTACAGGAACACGGCTAACAGCGGATTCAACCGATTCTGCTCAATCTTCATACCCAGTCGTTTCATCGCTATAAAATATGTCTGGATTGGGTTTTGCACTGTTTAGTGATCAAAAGGCACGTCTAATTAAACCATATGGAGGATGGAACCTGACAAAAAATAAAATAAATAAATAAATAATGCAAATAAACAAATCCACAAAATCCTACATAAATAAATAAATTATATATATATATATATATATATATATATATGAAATAAATAAAAAAATATGTATTTAATTATATATTTATTTATGCACAATTTTGTGAATTTATTTGCATATTTATTTATTTGTTGTTTTTGCAGGTTTCGTCCTCCATAATAAAAAAGCTCTATTTAATTCTATTTAAATGAAATCCTGAAACTTATACAATTTAAAAAATTTTCACCCCTAAAATTCCATATTCTCCATTTTAATATTTATATTCGTGATTTATATTAAATTTTAGTAATCAAAATGCACGTCTAATTAATTGAAATCATGAAACTTGTACAATTTAACAGCAGCTTATTAATTATAAAACTGCTTATTAAACTTAGCCCACTGTATTTTACATTTTCATTTTTCTGGATTGTTGAAATTTGTCTAAATATTTAAATCATGGAACTTTTACATTTTGGTTACTCTTTTAATAAATTTAATAAATTAATTTGACATGCTTTATGATTACTAAAATTATATTTAACCATTTTATTTTTAAACAATCCAGAAATGAAAATGGAAAATACAAAAATTGAATGAAAATTTTGATTTTTAATAAATTGCTGTTAAATTGTATAAGTTTCATAATTTCAATTAATTAGATGCAATTTTTGAATTGAACTGAATTTAAACACAATCCAGAAAAATGAAAATGGAATTTGAAAAAAACTGATTTCATAAAGCCTTAAAAGCCTTTGTCCTGTGTGGGCCACCGTAGCTTCTCTATGTGCTCCGAAAGGGAGGTGGCCGGTTGCAATTCACAACCTCACCACTAGATGCTGCTAAAATGTACACACTGCACCTTTAATAACTTAAAATCCGTGATTCCGTCCACGTTTTTCATGTCATCGGCTATGTCACTACATGTGCTAACAGACACAATCCAGGTTGATCATGATGAGATGAGAGCTGACCCCAGATCAGACGCTGTACCTCAGTGAAGAGCTGCAGAGGAGCCGCTTCGGCTCGCTCGTCCTCCAGATACTGATCCCAGGACCACGGCTTCTTCTTCCCGCTCACTGCCCACAAACACACTCAATTATTCAGAGCAAACATCTGCGCTCTCAGCGGATGCTAGGGAGCGCACTAGCAATAACACTCGGATCCGGACACAGGGGCACTGTTAAATACTGGGAGCTGGTGGTTTTTGCTGCTGTTGAAGCCGTCAGCCCACAATACTTCAACTAACTTTTTAAATAATTAGGTTTAACATCAGAATTAATCAGAAAAACTACATTACCCATGATGCCGTGCAAAATTCCACCAATTAGAGTCAAAACACACCAAAAGAGCGAATGAGGTAATCTTCCTACGCTCTCAAAATACTTAAATATAGATATGCATATTTTGCAATAAACTTAAATATCAAACTATTTTGCCATGCTTCATGGGATTGTAGTTCTTTCCCGTTCAAATACTTCAAAAGTTTGTAAAGTTGATGACTTTTTTAAAATCCCTATGGGAAACATTAATAGTATTAAATATGACTATTTTCAGTTTTCGGTTCTACCTTGTGAAGTGGAAACTTTATTCTTCATCTTGACGTCGTCTTTCGGTCGCTCCTGAGGAGGAAGCAGAAAGTCTCGTCACTGATTGGCCGGCACTGATCTGAAGGTCAGAGGTCACGGTACTCACGCGCAGACTGTACTCGTCCGATACGCTTCTGGGGTTCACACTCGGTTTCTTCCTCTTGCGGTCGTCACTCTGCATCATTAGAGATCGACTCTACGGACACAAACACACCTCGCGGTCAGAGCGCAAACTCACTCTTCTGATCATTTATGTCATATATGTGAAATATTATTGCAATGTAATCAGCCGTTTTCTGTGTGAATATACAGCACATCCGGAGAGTATTCCCAGCGCTTCACTTTTCCCACATTGTGTTATATTACAGCCTAATTCCAAAATGGAATAAATTCATTATTTTCCTCATTTCTACAAACAATATCCCATAATGACAACGTGAAAGAAGTTTGGTTGAAATCTTTGCAAATGTATTAAAAATAACAGTATTCCCAGCCGTTGCCATGACACTCAGCACTGAGCTCAGGCGCTCCTGTTTCCACGGATCATCCTTGAGATGTTCCTACAGCTCAACTGGAGTCCACCTGTGGTCAGTTCAGCTGATTGGACATGATTGGGAGAGGCACACACCTGTCTACATAAGCTCCCACAGTTACCAGTGCCTGTCACAGCACAAACCAAGGGATTGTCTGTAGACTCCGAGACAGGATTGTATGGAGGCACAGATCTGAGGAAGGGGACAGGAACATTTCTGCAGCTGAAGGTCCAATGAGCACAGTGGCCTCCATCATCCGTACATGGAGAAGTTTGGAGCCACCAGGACTCTTCCTAGAGCTGCCGCCTGGCCAAACGGAGCGATCGGGGGAGAAGGGCCTTAGTCAGGGAGGTGACCGAGAGCCCGATGGTCAGTCTGACAGAGCTCCAGCGGTTCCCTGTGGAGAGAGGAGAAACTTCCAGAAGAACAGCCATCTCTGCAGCTCTCCACCAATCAGGCCTGTGTGGGAGAGTGGCCGGACGGAAGCCACTCCTCAGGGAAAGGCACATGACAGCCCATCTGGAGTTTGCCCAAAGGCTCCTGAAGGACTCTCAGGACATGAGGAACACAATTCTCTGATTTGATGAAACAAAGCTTGAACTCTTTGGCCTGAATGGAGGAAACCAGGCACCGCTCATCCCCTGGCCAATCCCATCCCTACAGTGAAGCATGGTGGTGGCAGCATCATGCTGTGGGGGATGTGTTTCAGTGGCAGGAACTGGGAGACTAGTCCGGATCGAGGAAAGATGAATCCTTGATGAAGACCTGCTCCAGAGCGCACCTCAGACTGGGGTGAAGGTTCCTCTTCCAACAGGACAACGACCCTAAGCACACAGCCAAGATAACACCGGAGTGGCTACAGGACAACTCTGGGAATGTCCTCGAGTGGCCCAGCCAGAGCCCAGACCTGAACCCGATTGAACATCTCTGGAGAGATCCGACGCTCCCCATCCAACCTGATGGAGCTTGAGAGGTCCTGCACAGAAGAACGGGAGAAACTGCCCAGAAACAGGAGAGCCGAGCTTTAGCATCAAACTCCAGAAGACCTGAGGCTGTGACTGGAGCCAAAGGGGCTTCAGCAGAGCACTGAGGAGAGGCTGGGAACACTGATGCTATTTTTAATAAATTTGCAAAGATTTCAAACAAACTTCTTTCACGTTGTCATTATGGGGTGTTGATTGTAGAATTAAGGAAAATACTGAATTTAACCCATCCTGGAATAAGGCTGTAACACGAAACGAGCGTGTGTGTGAGCTGCAGGACGTTCATGTTTGGCTCTTCTGAGGATTCGACTCCTGGCTAACTCGAGCCTCCTGACGGTGTGTAGACCTCATTAGGGCTGGCCTGCAGTGATCTGGATTTCCCAGAAGGCCGTTCAGTCCGACTGCGATGGATAACACCGCTTCCGTCGCTAAAGAGAGTCGCAGTGCGTCTGAAGCGCAGAGATCAGGAGCTCCAGAATTACTCGTAGTTGCAAACGCAAATAATACTGTAATTCAAACTACACACATGCACTGTCACTCGTGTCTGATATGTCGAAGATTGAGTTATGAATTATGTGAATGACAGCATATTTTCAATGAAAAACATGTTGAGTGGTTTGCTGGACATCACTGAGTCGTCTCACATTAATACACGGACAGTGGTCAGATATTAAACGTGCAGAACCTCCCGCTCACACCGCGACAGACTAATGAGAAGAGCTGCAGGGGACGAAAACTGCCAATTATTATTAAATAAAAGATTAAAAAATAAATATTACTATTAAGTATTTAAAAATATTTTATTACAGAATATCTACTAATTACTAACATGTCTCTATTTCATTTCCAACATTAAACCATTACACCACATAACTATCATTTTTAAATTATTAACTAAATAAATATTACCATTGTCATGTAAAATAATTGAGTATTTAAAAGAGAAATTATATATATTTATTTTATTTACAGTACATCTAATATTTTATTTAATAATAATTTAATAAAACATCAGTCATGTGGTTAACGGTTTACTGTTTGAAAATTAAACAAGGACAAATATTAGTAGATGTGCTGTAAATAAATATTTTTTTACTAAATGAGAAATATTACTATAGTAATGTAAAATAAATTCACATTTAATATAATAATATTATTTTTCACAGTACATCTACTTATATTAATGTCTTTTTTTTATTCAAACATTAAACCATAAACCATTTACTGTCAGGAAACAGCCGGAGGTCCTTAAAGTTTCATTTGCTGACCAGAT
>CM031966.1:297605-300105 GCA_018749465.1 Paracanthobrama guichenoti | reverse complement strand
CTGTCATTCAGGAATAAGACTGCATGAGTGTTTGATTCAAGATCCCAGTCTGTTAGTGATTAATCATGCAGCTCTAAACTAACATCCCAAACAACCCAGAGCAGCTTCAACATCTAACTTCTATTCTGAATCTCAGTTTCCTCTGCATGGAAACAGTGAGCAACATCTTCCCAGAATTTGATATAATGCATTTCTAACAGGGAATCTCCCAGCATCCTTCACTCCCTTCAGAGAAACGTGCATCGATGTCAGCAGAACTCAGAGCCGGACGGCTGCCATTCTTGCTCTGCTTTCCTCTCATTGAAATCTCAAACAATGGAAATATCGTGGTGTGATTCAGTCATTTCATCCTTCAGACGAGTGTGTTTCTCTGACAGAAGCTCAGATACAACAGAACAACAGATCGTTCACTCACAAAACATCACTGATCATTCCTCATTCAAACCATTCAGAGTTTTTCTTATGTGGAAAGGAGAAGTTTTAAAGTCCAAATCGTGCAATTACAATAAATCCCAAAAAAACACCATAAAGCATCATAACAAAACCACAAATGACTCATTTCAAGAGAACTGAGTCATATGAGAGAAATAGAGTCAGTTTGATATACACTATATTGCCAAAAGTGTTGTGCCGCCTGCCTTTACATGCACATGAGCTTTAATGCCATCCCATTCTTAATCCGTAGGGTTTAATATGGAGTCGGCCCACCCTTTGCAGCTCTAACAGCTTCAGCTCTTCTGGGAAGGCTTTCCACAAGGTTTAGGAGTGTGTTTATGGGAATGTTTGACCATTCTTCTAGAAGCGCATTTGTGAGGTCAGGCACTGATGTTGGACGAGAAGGCCTGGCTCGCAGTCTCCGCTCTAATTCATCCCAAAGGTGTTCTATCGGGATGAGGTCAGGACTCTGTGCAGGCCAGTCAAGTTCCTCCACACCAAACTTGCTCATCCATGTCTTTATGGACCGACGCTTTGTGCACTGGAGCGCAGTCATGTTGGGACAGGAAGGGGCCGTCCCCAAACTGTTCCCACAAAGTTGGGAGCATGAAATTGTCCAAAATGTCTTGGTGAAGCATTAAGATTCAAGATTCAAGAGTTTTATTTGTCACATACACAGTTATATACAGAATATACAACCGGCAGTGAAATGTAAAGTTCCTTTTACTGGAACTAAGGGGCCAAGCCCAACTCCTGAAAAACAACCCCACCCCATAATCCCCCCTCCACCAAACACTACACTTGGCACAATGCAGTCAGGCAAGTCCCGTTCTCCTGGCAACCGCCAAACCCAGACTCATCCATGGGATTGTCAGACAGAGAAGCGTGATTGGTCACTCCAGAGAACACGTCTCCACTGCTCTAGAGTCCAGTGGCGGCGTGCTTTACTCCACTGCATCCCACGCTTTGCATTGCACTTGGTGATGTAAGGCTTGGATGAGCTGCTCGGCCATGGAAACCCATTCCATGAAGCTCTCTACGCACTGTTCTTGAGCTCATCTGAAGGCCACAGAAGTTTGGAGGTCTGGAGCTATTGACTGCAGAAAGTTGGTGACTTCTGCACACTGTGACCCTCAGCATGTGCTGACCCCGCTCTGTGATTTTACGTGGCCTATCACTTCATGGCTGAGTTGCTGTTCCCAATCGCTTCCACTTTGTTATAATCCCACTAACAGTTGAGCGTGGAATATTTAGTAGTGAGGAAATTTCAGGAATGGACTTATTGCACAGGTGGCAACCTATCACGGTACCACGCTTGAGTTCACTGAGCTCCTGAGAGCGAGCCATTCTTTCACAAATGTGTGTAGAAGCGTCTGCATGCCTAGTGCTTGATTTATACACCTGTGGCCATGAAGGGATTGAACACCTGAACTCAGGGATTTGGAGGGGCGGCCCTTTTTGAATTAGTTGATTCACTTCTCAAAGTCAGATTGAGTTTGAGGCGGTTTAATGAACTCTAATGCTTTAAATATAGATATGAATCTTATGGAGCTTTCATCACAATATCTCCACAGAAGAGAAGCTGCCTGTTGTGTGTGATTTTAATCTCTTTGACATGACGACGTGCAGAATCACTTAAACACAAGATGACGATCAGATAAAACGTAATAAACGTCTGACTAAGTGAAGCTCTTATGAAACTTCAGATGAAATGAAAGATAAATTAGGATTTAACCTACAAATGAAGCACAGCACAAACCACAGATCACACACACACACACACACACACACACACTCCTCTGTTAGTCTGTAGAACAAGCATCAACACGAGCATTTATGAAGGTCTGAAACAAGAGAAAATAAATGATAAATCAAAAGATAAACGTGTGGATCTCTGATCATATTAGTTAATATCATCTGACGTTCATTAAAGAATAATAACATTATAATAATAATGTATTAGTAAACGCTCAAGCATTAACTAAGATTAATAAATGCTGTAGAAATATGTAATTAAGTAAATGTTATCAAATGAAACCTTATTATAAAAAGTTTAAAACAAAAT
>CM031966.1:290105-292605 GCA_018749465.1 Paracanthobrama guichenoti | reverse complement strand
TAACGCAACGGTCGCTCATAAAGAGGCCGCCATCTAGTGGAGCAATAACGCAACGGTCGCTCATAAAGAGGCCGCCATCTAGTGGAGCAATAACGCAACGGTCGCTCATAAAGAGGCCGCCATCTAGTGGAGCAATAACGCAACGGTCGCCATAAAGAGAGCCGCCATCTAGTGGAGCAATAACGCAACGGTCGCCATAAAGAGGCCGCCATCTAGTGGAGCAATAATAACGCAAAAGAAGCGCCATCTAGTGGAGCAATAACGCGGTCGCTCATAAAGAAGCCGCCATCTAGTGGAGCAATAACGCAACGGTCGCTCATAAAGAAGCCGCCATCTAGTGGAGCAATAACGCAACGGTCGCCATAAAGAAGCCGCCATCTAGTGGAGCAATAACGCAACGGTCGCCATAAAGAGGCCGCCATCTAGTGTAGCAATAACGCAACGGTCGCTTCATAAAGAGGCCGCCATCTAGTGTAGCAATAACGCAACGGTCGCTCATAAAGAGGCCGCCATCTAGTGGAGCAATAACGCAACGGTCGCTCATAAAGAAGCCGCCATCTAGTGTAGCAATAACGCAACGGTCGCTCATAAAGAGGCCGCCATCTAGTGGAGTAATCATGAAACTGTCACTATCATCATCACTGACGAACCCTTTCTCAATACCAAATACAGCATATTTATATAAAATAATATTTATTGAACAACAATAGCCATTATAAAAGACAACAGGAAATAAACACAAGCAAACAATTCAGTCAAATGTACAAAAGCAGTGCTCTAGGCCATACAGGGTAAAGTCCCAGTGAACCAGAAGTAGCAGTGAGTTTTCTCCAGTGCTGTGATGTATTTCCAAGTGAAAGGGGATATTGAATTGAATCACTCTCTACATAAGAGCCAGCGGCAAATCCCCGAAGCCTGTCCGAGATGAAGCTGTCCTGAGCGGCTACACGAGCGCTGACGGCCTGGAGCTCACGTCTGACCTCTGAACAAACCGTAAAACAGGCGCTGTGTTTATATATGAGTTGCATAATCCAAATATCTACAACTAAAAAACTGTTAAAACTACATTTCGTGACACAATAACAGTAGTATTTTTAATACTATGACAGTGAATCGTCGCTAGCAGAGCGATACAAACGGTGAAGCGGTTATAGAGCAGACACTGGGGGAATATCAGCCAATCAGATTCGAGAACCAGAAAGAACTGTTGTATAAATTATGTTATGTTATGTTATTTTGTATTGTGTTGTGTTATGTTATAATATATTATATTATATTATATTTTATTATACACTCACCTAAAGGATTATTAGGAACACCTGTTCAGTTTCTCATTAATGCAATTATCTAATCAACCAATCACATGGCAGTTGCTTCAATGCATTTAGGGGTGTGGTCCTGGTCAAGACAATCTCCTGAACTCCAAACTGAATGTCAGAATGGGAAAGAAAGGTGATTTAAGCAATTTTGAGCGTGGCATGGTTGTTGGTGCCAGACGGGCCGGTCTGAGTATTTCACAATCTGCTCAGTTACTGGGATTTTCACGCACAACCATTTCTAGGGTTTACAAAGAATGGTGTGAAAAGGAAAAACATCCAGTATGTGGCAGTCCTGTGGGAGAAAAATGCCTTGTTGATGCTAGAGGTCAGAGGAGAATGGGCCGACTGATTCAAGCTGATAGAAGAGCAACTTTGACTGAAATAACCACTCGTTACAACCGAGGTATGCAGCAAAGCATTTGTGAAGCCACAACACGCACAACCTTGAGGCGGATGGGCTACAACAGCAGAAGACCCCACCGGTACCACTCATCTCCACTACAAATAGGAAAAGAGGCTACAATTTGCACGTGCTCACCAAAATTGGACAGTTGAAGACTGGAAAATGTTTCCTGGTCTGATGAGTCTCATTTTCTGTTGAGACATTCAGATGGTAGAGTCAGAATTTGGCGTAAAACAGAATGAGAACATGGATCCATCATGCCTTGTTACCACTGTGCAGGCTGGTGGTGGTGGTGTAATGGTGTGGGGGATGTTTTCTTGGCACACTTTAGGCCCCTTAGTGCCAATTGGGCATCGCTTAAATGCCACGGCCTACCTGAGCATTGTTTCTGACCATGTCCATCCCTTTATGACCACTCATGTACCCATTCTCTGATGGCTACTTCCAGCAGGATAATGCACCATGTCACAAAGCTCCAATCATTTCAAATTGGTTTCTTGAACATGACAATGAGTTCACTGTACTAAAATGCCCCCACAGTCACCAGATCTCAACCCAATAGAGCATCTTTGGGATGTGGTGAACGGAGCTTCGTGCTCTGGATGTGCATCCCACAAATCTCCATCAACTGCAAGATGCTATCCTATCAATATGGGCCAACATTTCTAAAGAATGCTTTCAGCACCTTGTTGAATCAATGCCACGTAGAATTAAGGCAGTTCTGAGCGAAAGAGGGGTCAAACACAGTATTAGTATGGTGTTCCTAATCCTGACAGGT
>CM031966.1:217500-222500 GCA_018749465.1 Paracanthobrama guichenoti | reverse complement strand
GTGTGTCTGTGTGTGTGTCTGTGTGTGTGTCTGTGTGTGTGTCTGTGTGTGTGTCTGTGTCTGTGTCTGTGTCTGTGTGTGTGTGTGTGTGTGTGTGTGTGTGTGTGTGTGTGTGTGTGTGTGTGTGTGAGTGTGTGTGAGTGTGTGTCTGTGTGTGTGTGAGAGAGAGTGTGTGTGAGTGAGTGAGAGTGTGTGTGTGTGTGTGTGTGTGTGTGTGTGTGTGTAGTATCATGTATACTTAATTTAGCTAAGGCTGCAAAGCCGTCCCCTCGCTTCAAATATGGCAGAACTATCACTGCCGCCACTAAAGATTGCTTTGTAAATAATCTTCCTCATCAGTTTCATCTCCTCAGCATCACAGATAGCCTAGAGGAACTCGATTTTGCAACAGAAACTATTGACTCTCTTTTTTCCAGCACTTTAGACACAGTTGCTCCCCGGCGCTTAAAGAAGATTAAAGAAAATAGTCCAACGCCGTGGTACAACGAGCACACCCGGGCCCTTAAAACAGCAGCCAGAGAAATGGAGCGCAGCTGGAAGAAAACAAAACTAGAGGTTTTTCGTAATTCATGGAAAGAGAGCATGATCGCATACAGAAAGGCCGTAAAAACTGCTAGATCTGCTTATTTCTCGACTCTCTTAGAAGAAAACAAACACAACCCTAGGTATTTATTTGATACAGTGGCTAAGTTAACCAAAAATAAAGCTTCTACTTCTGATGGTTGTAAACAGCACAGCAGTAATGACTTTATGAACTTCTTTACGTGTAAGATCGATAATATTAGGAAGAAAATTATAACCATGCAGCCGTCTACTACAGTGTCACATCAGACAGAGCATTGTTGTGTCACTGAGGAACAATTACATTCATTCACTGCTATAGGAGAGGAAGACACACACACACACACACACACACTCTGCTATAGGAGAGGAAGACACACACACACACACACACACACACTCTGCTATAGGAGAGGAAGACACACACACACACACACACTCATTCACTGCTATAGGAGAGGAAGAATTGGCTAAACTCGTTAAATCATCTAAATCAACAACATGTATGCTCGACCCTATACCGACTAGGCTATTAAAAGAGATGCTACCAGAGGTCATAGATCCTCTTCTTAATATCATTAACTCATCTTTGTCATTAGGATATGTACCAAACTTTTTAAGTTGGCTATTATCAAAACACTTATTAAAAAAACCTCAACTTGATCCTACAGAATTAGTCAATTACAGGCCGATCTCAAATCTACCCTTCCTGTCAAAAATACTGGAAAAGGCAGTGTCTTCACAATTATGCTCCTTTTTAGAAAGAAATGGTATCTGTGAGGATTTCCAGTCAGGATTTAGACCGTATCATAGTACTGAGACTGCTCTCATCAGAGTTACAAATGATTTACTCTTATCATCCGATCGTGGTTGTATCTCTCTATTAGTGTTACTCGATCTTAGCGCTGCATTCGATGCTATTGACCACAACATTCTTTTGAATAGACTCGAAAATTATGTTGGCATTAGTGGAACTGCATTGGCATGGTTTAAATCAGACTTATCTGACCATTATCAGTTTGTAGCAGTAAATGAAGAGATGTCACACCGATCACAAGTTCAGTATGGAGTACCGCAGGGCTCAGTGCTAGGACCGTTGCTCTTCACCCTGTACATGCTACCACTGGGAGATATCATTAGGAAGCATGGCGTTAGTTTTCACTGTTATGCTGACGATACTCAGCTCTATATTTCTTCACACCCTGACGAAACTTAATTCAGAAAAAACAGAATTTTTAATTATTGGACAAAAAAACTCTGCAAGTAGTAACCTAGAATACTGTCTAACACTCGATGGCTGCTCTGTCAAGTCCTCGTCGTCAGTGAGGAACCTGGGTGTGCTCTTTGATACCAATCTTTCATTTGAAAGCCACGTTTCTAACATCTGTAAAACTGTATTCTACCATCTTAAAAATATATCTAAATTACGGCACATCCTTTCAATGCAAAATGCTGAACAGTTAATTCATGCGTTCATGACCTCAAGGCTAGATTATTGTAATGCTTTACTGGGTGGTTGCCCTGCTCGCTTAATAAACAAACTCCAGCTGGTCCAAAACGCAGCAGCTCGAGCTCTTACTAGAACCAGGAAGTATGACCATATTAGCCCGGTTCTGTCAACACTGCACTGGCTCCCTATTAAACATCGTATACATTTTAAAATCTTGCTTATTACTTACAAAGCACTAAATGGTTTAGCTCCCCAGTACTTGAGCGAACTCTTAACGCATTATACTCCATCACGTCTATTGCGGTCTCAAATCCCTGGCCAGTTGATAATCTGGCCAACTGCAGGCGGTCGATCCTTTTCCTATTTAGTGCCTAAACTCTGGAACAGTCTTCCTAGCATTGTTCGGGAAGCAGACACACTCTGTCAGTTTAAATCTAGACTAAAAACGCATCTCTTTACTATTTTGATTATTCAAATCAGTAAATGATTGTTAGGCTGCATTAACTAGGTCAGCCGGAACCGGGAACACTTCCCATAACACCTGATGTACTCGTTACATCATAAGAAGAATGGCATCTACGCTAATGTTAGTCTCTCTGTAAATGGCGCCACCGTGTTCGGTCGCCGCTCAGGTCGCTCCGCGAAGACTGTGCTTTTATTTACTATTTTACTCTCTTTTACTCTCAATTTTTACAAACTTATCATCTGCATTGATCTACTATGACAGCAAAACTCTTTTGGACATTGGTTACCTCTACACTGGACTGCTTCAGGACACTTTCGCCGATACTCTGTGGCCATCTGAGATTCTTCGGAACGCCGAGTTGAACAATGGACAGAGCCGACAGCGAAGAACCAGCCCAGCATTCAGCCCACCTCTCCCGAGCATTCTTCTAGCAAATGTTCAATCCTTGGATAATAAGATGGACGATCTTAGAGCCAGGATAAGTTTTCAACGGGACATGAGAGACTGTAACATCTTTTGTTTGTCTGAAACATGGCTCACGCCCGCGGTCCCGGACACAGCTGTGACGCCGTCGGAGAACTTCTCTGTTTTTCGGATGGACAGAACAGCCGAGGCCGGTAAATCCAAAGGCGGTGGAGTATGCTTCATGGTCAACAAGAAATGGTGCGATCCCAGGAACATCACCATTCTCTCGTGGTCCTGCTCGCCTCATCTGGAACATTTAACAATCATTTGCCGCCCATTCTATCTGCCGAGGGAGTTTTCTGCGGTTGTCACGACCGCTGTTTACATCCCACCGCAGGCAGACACAGCGCTGGCTTTATCTGGCCTTCATGATGTTGCCAGCGGCATCATAAACAAACACCCCGATGCTGCATTCATCGTCGCGGGCGATTTTAACAAAGCAAACCTAAAGAAAGTCCTGCCAAACTTTCACCAGCACGTCTCCTGTCCTACACGAGGAGCAAACACACTGGATCATTGCTACTCTTTGTTCAAGAACGCCTATAAAGCGCGGTCACTTCCAGCTTTTGGCAAATCGGATCATGCCGCCATTTTCCTCACACCTGAATACAGATAAAGGCTCGTTCAGGAACCCCCGGTGAGGCGGGAAGTTAAGCGCTGGTCGCCCCACTCAGAGACCGCGCTACAGGCAGCTCTGGATGATGTGGATTGGGACATGTTCTGGGCGAGTTCAGCTGACGTCAGCGAGTTCACAGATGTGGCACTTTGCTTCATCAACACGCTTACAGAGCAAGCCACGCAAACAATAACAATAACGTCCTTCTCAAATCAGAAACCGTGGGTGGACAATTCAATCTGCGCTGCAGTGAACACACGCACTGCCGCTTACAACGCCGGTCTCCTTTCAGGGAATATGACTGAATACAGATCGTCCTGCTATGCTCTGCGGCGTGCAGTTAAAGCCGCAAAGCTCCGTTACAAAGACCGAGTGGATTCTCATTTCAAACTCAACGACTCGCGGCGCATGTGGCAAGGTCTGAGGTCCATCTGCTCGTTTGGATCTAAATCCTCTGCAGAGGTGAGCGCTGATCCGTCGCTTGTGAATGAGTTAAACTCTTTATACACTTGCTTTGACTGTAACCGCGGCAACGCGACTCCGCCAAGTGGCGCGTTAGAGGAAATTACTCAGAGCAGCAACAACCACGTGATCTCTGTCTCGGAGGATGAAGTTCAGAGGGCACGTCAGGAAAGCTGCCGGGCCGGATGGTATTTCAGGTCGTGTTCTGCGGTCCTGTGCTGATCAGCTCGCCGGGTTGTTTACATCTATCTTTAATGAGTCCCTCGCTACATCTGTGGTCCCCACCTCCTTCAAAACATCCACCATCATCCCTGTCCCTAAGAACAGTAAACCCTCTTGCCTAAATGACTCACTCTCACGTCTATAGTCATGAAGGTCTTTAAGAGACTCATTAAAAACACCATTTGCTCCTTCATTCCTGACACTTTGGACCCTCTTCAGTTTGCCTATCGTCCCAATAGATCGACTGAAGATGCCATCTCTCATGTCCTCCACTCCTCCTCACTCACATCGACAGCAAAAGTGGGGAACTACGTAAGGCTGCTATTCATTGACTATAGCTCAGCCTTTAACACCATAGTTCCCATCAAGCTAACCTCCAAACTCCTGGATCTCGGCCTGAATTCTTCTCTCTGCCACTGGATTGAGGACTTCCTCACTGGCAGGCCTCAGGTGGTGAGAATAGGCCAGTCCACCTCCACCTCCATCACCCTGAGTGTGGGAGCTCCACAGGGCTGTGTCCTGAGCCCCCTGCTCTACTCTCTCTACACGCATGACTGTTTGTCCACACACAGCTCCACCTCTATCATCAAATTTGCTGATGATACTGTTGTCCTGGGCCTCATTTCCAACAACAATGAGACGACAAACTTGGACGAGGTGGAGCATCTAACATCATGGTGCCAGGACAACTGTCTCTCTCTGAATGTTGGCAAGACCAAAGAAATGATTGTGGACTTCAGGAAGAGACAGCAACGGAC
>CM031966.1:197500-210000 GCA_018749465.1 Paracanthobrama guichenoti | reverse complement strand
TCTGTTCGCCGCCAGAGTGTCCGAGCTGCAGAGTGATGTACGCCACACACACAAACACACACACACGCACACACACACTCACACACACACACACACACACACACACACACACACGCACACACACACACTCACACACACACACATCTTTCTGGGGACTCAATCTTTCAAACTGTATAATCTATCCCCTTACACTAACACTAACCCTATCCCTAAACCTACTCATCACACAACACTTTCTGCATTTTTACATTTCCAAAGGAACTCATTCTGTATGATTTATAAGCTTTTGTACCCATGGGGACCTCAGTTTAGGTCCCCACAGTGACACGAGTCCTCATGAGTCTGTGTACATTCAGGTTGAAGTCCCCACCAAGCTAGAAAAATATGTCCACACACACACACAACGTATCCGCTGCACAACCGCACTGAGAGGATCTCTAAACACAGCCGTCTGTGTCTTCCAGAACAAGTACAGAGAGGACGGCCGGCGGAGCGCCTGCAGCTGCCTTTACTCTCAGCTGCCCGAGACCTCGGAGACGCAGCTCGTGCGAGCGCTGACCGACCTGCAGAGCCACGTGAGAACACACTCACTGCGCTTAACCTGGGATACATCTGGGCTACCTCGGGTCCCTTTAACCCCGGGTCAACCAGTGCTTCAGAGACGATAGAACATTTAAACACCTTTTGCCTATTCAGTCTTCCACAATAATGTCTTTATCTCCAGCAAACACTGATGTATGCCATTTGATTATTATTTGATTGACAGCTCTTATAGAGGCAGTTCAAACACTAGCATGCTCTCAGGGTGCAAACAAGAACATTAACCCAGTGTGTGTGTGTGTGTGTGTGTGTGTGTGTGTGTGTGTGTGTGTCTGTGTGCTTTCAGAGTAAGTACAGAGAGGCAGGGAGGAAGCAGGCGTCGAGCGCTCTGTACTCGCTGCTGCCGGAGACTCTGGAGACGCAACACGCCAAAGACGCCACCAACCTCCTGAGTCAGGTACAGCGCTCACGTGAGCCGTGTGACACGCGTGTCAGGATCAGCCCTGCAGACACGTGACCGATTGCTTTCATTTCAGAGGAAATACAAGGAGGAGGCCAAGAAACAGTCTTCTGTTAGTCTGTACGCGCTTCTGCCAGAGACCACGGAGACGC
Organism: Paracanthobrama guichenoti; assembly: GCA_018749465.1. Lineage (NCBI taxonomy): Eukaryota > Metazoa > Chordata > Actinopteri > Cypriniformes > Gobionidae > Paracanthobrama > Paracanthobrama guichenoti. Next base: position 208,848 of record CM031966.1, on the reverse strand, counting down.
AACACGCCAGAAACGCCTCTGAACTCCTGAGCGAGGCGAGTGACACACACACACAATTTATTTTTAATACATTTGTAAAGATTTCAAACAAACTTCTTTCACATTTGTAGAATTGAGGAAAAAAGTAATGAATGTAATCCATTTTGGAATAAGACTGTAACATAACTAAATGCTTATTTAAATTTCAAATACTTGAATACTTCCGGATGCGTTCTTACAAGCACTGCCAGACTGGCTCTCTCCAGCCCCGGGGCATGTGTGCCGGCAGCTCCGTCACCCGACACTCGAGCAGCGCGTGGCATCTGTTGAGCGTGTGCTAGGTGGGGCAGTGGCCAATCACGGTCCACTTCGGTCCTCTGGGGCTGATCCGGATGCGGCTCTAGCCGTTTTCGGGGAGCCCACGGGGACTTGGGGTGATAGTATAGAAGCTGAGGAGGTTGTGAGTACATTCGACAATGGTCCTCTAGCTGCTTCTGTATTTAATCAGGAGTTTGAGCGTTGTGATGATTCTGTCTCGCATGAGATGATTTAGAGATGACAATTTTCAAGCGGGGCAGATCAGCGCTTCCTCGTTGCCCTCCGAAGCAGCGGATGGAAGTGAGGTGAAGCTGTGTCCTTTCATTGAGCTGTGTCAGAGAGCGGCAGGAAAGCTGTCGGTGGAGTGGCTAGTCCTTCCCCTGATTCAGAGAAGCTTGTGCTTTGGGTTCTGTTTGTCTCTGGTACAAACACTGGTTAGAACACGCCTGCCGCTTTACCCAGATTGTATGGCGGAGCTTACCCATGTCTCCTCCTCCGGTGCCGGGTTTGAAGGAGCAGGGAAGCAGGGTTAAAGTCGGCTCCCCCGACAGAGCATTCACTTGCTGCATACCTGGCTCCAATGCAAAATAATGGGATTGCAGGTACCCAGGTACTCTCCAATCAGGTCCGTGCAGGTTCTTGTACAAACAGCTCATCAGGATCTATAGTGATCAAGCCTGCACGGCTAGAGCTTCGAGCACAAACTTATCAGGCCATCTGCTTGGGGGAACTGAGTGGGCCTTGTCAGGAGGAAGGCTATGTGAGGTTGTCATGTAGGAAAGTGCAGTGCAATGTCAGTTCGATCCACGTGATGTTAAGTGACTATAGACTGCAACGTGTTGCTCGTTAGTGTCTTTGGGTCATGTGATGGCCAGTACAGTGGTCGCTCAGTGCCATCTATGGTTGTTCCCACGCTGAACTTGAAATAGATCGGAATGCCTGAATTTCTCCTCAGTGCACCCTGATCTCCAGTCCAGGTCACCAGACTTTTTGGAGAAGGTCTTGATGCTTTTCAGGCACGATTTGAGAACTGGAGCTGGCACAAACAGTCATGCTGTAGAGAGAGAGCAGGGGCAAAGAACAGGTGTAATCTCTAAATGCCTGGGAATTCAGCAGACGGACATGGCGGCACAGCCTGGTTTTAGATGGTCTTCTCGACCGGCACCAGCCAGGAGGCCGGCTGCAGTAACGCCTCTATGGGTCGACCCGCTGAGAGGGAGAATCTAATTGGCATTGGAGCCAGGTATGCATAAACATGACTGGGACATGTTTAAACAGGCTGCAACCTACAACAACACCACAGACCTCCAGGAGTACTCAGAGACTGTTACTTCTTATATCACCAAGTGCATGGAGGATGTAACAGTCACAAAGACCATCACCGTCTGGCCCAACCAAAAAACGTGGCTGACAGGAAATGTCTACAGACTTCTGAAGAACGCCACAGACCTCCAGCATACTCAGCTGCCTTTAGAGCTGGAGATGAGGTGGGCCTGAGGACAGCAAGGGTCAACCTGTCACACGGCATCAGGAAGGCTAAGAGACAGTACTCCAGGAGGATAGCCCATCGTTTCAGCGACAGCAGAGACACAAGGAGCCTGTAGCAGGGTATTCAGACCATCACAGATTATAAGCCCCCTGCACGGACATGTGACAGCTCCACCCCCCTGCTGAATGAGCTGAACACTTTCTTTGCTCGCTTTGAAGCTCACAACAGCACCACTGCACAGAAGTCACCACCTCCTCCCGATGACCTGATGTTGTCACTGCCCAGGGACAGTGTGAGAAGATCCCTCAGCAGGGTCAATGCACGCAAAGCTCCAGGTCCTGACAACATTCCTGGACGTGTATTGAGAGACTGTGCAGAGGAACTCACTGATGTCTTCACAGACATCTTCAACATCTCACGGAGTCAAGCTGTCGTCCCCACATGCTTCAAAGCAACCACCATCATTCCAGTCCCTAAGAAATCATCTCCATCCTGCTTCAACGACTACCGTCCAGTCGCACTTACCCCCATCCTTATGAAGTGCTTTGAGCAGCTAGTCATGCACCACATTAAGTCTGTCCTCCCCCCTGGACCCCTACCAATTTGCATATCGGTCTAAACGCTCGACCGATGACGCCATCGCCACCACCGTCCATTCAGCACTCACTCACCTGGAAAATAAAGACACTTATGTCAGAATGCTGTTCATAGACTTTAGTTCAGCATTCAATACAATCATCCCTCTACAGCTCACTCAAAAACTGTCACAGCTGGGACTCAGCACATCGATGTGCAACTGGTTGCTGGACTTCCTGACGGGAAGGCCTCAGGCAGTTCGGGTCGGCAGTAATTCATCCAGCTCCATCATCAAGTTTCAAGTTTCAAGTTTATTATTTGTCATTACACATGTACAAGTACAGTATAACGAAATGAAGTTTGGAGCATGCCTCCGGGCCGCAGCCATTTCAGGCGCCGCCACACGCTCTCCAGAAATACAAGAATGCAGTTTAGCAAGCATTACATAGCAAACACAACAAAACATAACATAACACAGTACACGTGGTCACGTGATGGGATTTTTTGTATGGAGTGGGAGAGGAGATAGATAAGGACAGGCAGACGGATGGAAGGGGGCTGGGATCGGGATCGGGTGTGTATGGTGCGAGTGAGCCTGAGATTGTGTTGTGTGAGAATGTTAGCCATAACTTCAGATGTTTTCGAGTTCAGTTCTATGGTTTGTCCTTGAAGGGAGATAAGGCAGTGCACAGGGAAAGATAGCAGACCAAGCTGTCAGGCTGACCTCCCAACCGAGAGATAGGGACAAGTGAGGTTCGGGTGGGGTAGTTGATTAGGTCAGGCAAATACAATTTTTTAATTCATTTGATGATCTTCGGTAATTTGTCCAGATCATAATCAATCAATCAGTTCTGGTCCTCAGCACTCGCGTCCGGTCCGTGCAGTTTCCCTAGACATTACGTCCAGCCTCATGTCCAGACCGGTTACAGTCCGTAAAAGTTCACCGATCTGACCCCCGATGGAGCCCACTCTTCCCTGCGTATCCGCAGTCCGGAATGCGTTGTTACGGTTCAGTTCCTCAATCTGTATCACTCTCTGATCTAATTCCTTCAAACGGTCACACAGAACCCCGAAGCATTCCTTAATTTCCACAGACAGCGGCTGGGTGAATTTGCTTGCAGCTGTCTTACCAATCTTCCGATAGGTCAGGGCAATCCCAAAGCCAAAGAATAGGAACCCCGCCATCAATAATCCAATCATGTATAAATCTTCCGCATCCTCCACGGACAGAGCCTCCAGGCACAGGACTTGCCAGCTGTTCCATGCGTCCATCACGTACCCTGCAGCAAAGGTCCCGTCCGGGCAGGTGGGTTCTCCCAGGGCACCCTTCCTTTGTGAGAAAATCCTATCGATCGTGCTGATTGACCAGTTAATCAATTCCATTTCAGTATTTTCAGGAGCAAATACCAAAGCGCCAGAGCACAGCGGGAGCAGAGAGAAAACACGTCTGCACTGTATGATGAGAACATCATACCATATCATCATGAACACTGGAGCCCCTCAGGGATGTGTGTTGAGCCCCCTCCTTTTCACTCTGCTGACACATGACTGCACACCCATACACAACAGCAATCTCTTCATCAAGTTTGCGGACGACACGACCGTAGTTGGTCTCATTAGCAACGATGATGAGACAAACTTCAGGAGCGAGGTGAGCCGCCTGGCCAGGTGGTGTGGCGACAACAATCTCTCTCTGAACGTGGAGAAGATGAAGGAGATTGTTGTTGACTTCAGGAGAATGCACACCCAGCACGCTCCTCTGACCATCAACGGTGTGACCGTGGAAAGGGTGAGGAGCACCAAATTTCTGGGTGTACATATCACAGAGGACCTCTCCTGGACCGCCAACACCACAGCACTGACCAAGAAAGCACAGCAGCGACTCTACTTTCTCCGCAAGCTGAGAAGAGCCGGAGCCCCAGCCCCCATCATGTGCACCTTCTACAGAGGCACCATCGAGAGCATTCTGACCAGCTGCATCACTGTGTGTTACGGCGCCTGCAACGCATCCTGCCGTAAAGCACTTCAGCGCATAGTGAGAGCAGCTGAGAAGATCGTTGGTGTCTCTCCCACCCTCCAGGACATTTATAACTCCCGCCTCCCCGCAAAGCCCTCATCATTGCGAGAGACCCCACCCACCCATCGCACAGCCTCTTCAGTCTGCTGCCATCAGGGAGGAGGCTTCGCAGTCTCCAAGCAAGGACCAGCTGACTGAAGGACAGCTTCATTCCCCAAGCTGTCAGGGCATTGAACTCCCTCCTGACTCTGCAGACTCTCCCCTCTTATGCCCCACGCACCTGATCTGGGAATCACCCCCCCCAGTTCTCCTCCCTTCATCTACCTCATTATATTGTCTCTCTGAGGAATTGGTCTCCCCTCTTACAGACTCTTTTTTTGCACACACTCTTATAATTTTATTTTATACCTGCACTGACTTAAATCTGAAATTGCACTATTGTTACTATTGTTTGCACTATTTGCCATCGCCACTTTACCTCTATAATTCACTTTATCCATCTTTTTTTAATCTTTATTGTGTTGTTGTTACTGTTAAACTTTTGTTGTTATTGTTATTGTTTTGTTGTTGTTAGGCACCTAGGGTCTGAGAGTCATAGAATTTCAATTCTCTGTATGTATGTACTGTACGTATGGCAGAATTGACAATAAAGCTGACTTTGACTTTGACTAATGGCAGCAGGGCTCCCAAGCAACGTTGTGGCCACAATACAGAGTGCTAGGGCACTGCCGACAAGGGGTGCCGCATATTTGAACAGTGGTGCGGGCGAAGGTGTTTATCGCCATATCAAGTTTCAAGTTTAAGTTTATTTGTCATTACACATGTACAAGTACAGTATAACGAAATGAAGTGCCCGATTGTGGGGATATTGAATTTTCTGCAGGAGTTGTTGGAGGAAGGTCATTCCCATTCCACACTAAAGCTTTACTTTGAGGGCATTAGAGGTGCTCCATTTCCTCCAGGATGCTGTCTTACAAAACCACCCTATTGTTGGCACTGGCATCAGCAAAGCGTGTTGGTGACCTCCATGCGCTGTCAGTACATCCCTCATGCATCCAGTTTGCACTGGATGGGTCAAGAGTGGTGTGGTGTCCAAACACGGCTTACACACCAAAAGTCATATCAGGGGCGTATAGTGCGCTCTCATTCAAGCTGCCCGAACCTTTCGCTTGACTGGGAGGAAGACCGGAAACTCCATGCGTTGTGCCCTGTGTGAGTTTTACACAGGTACATCGAGCAGACGCAGGCTTCTAAACAACTTTTTGTGCGTTTTGCCAACCCTGTTAGTAGGAAACCACGGTCTTAACAGCGTCTTTCACATTGGATCATGGAGGCGATTTCAGTTGCATACAAAAGTAAAGGGTTAGCTCTGCCATCGGAGGTACGTGCACATGGCATGGCAACGTCATGGGCATTGTTTAGAGGGCTGTCTGTAGAGGACATTTGGGCATTGTCGCACATGTTTGTTCGGTTTCACAGACCAGATGTCAGTGCTACGACAGTCGTTCGGTTCGTGCTTACGGCAGGGGCTTTAAGCCAGGGGCCATCGCTCCCTTAAAAAGGACTTTGCGGGGCATGGATATATGTCCCATAGTCATGGGTTGTACCGAGTGAACTGACTGAATGGGAACATTGAGATGTACACTCACCTAAAGGATTATTAGGAACACCATACTAATACTGTGCTTGACCCCCTTTCGCCTTCAGTTTGTTTATTAAGTGAGCAGGGCAACCACCCAGTAAAGCATTACAGTAATCTAGCCTTGAGCTCATGAACGCATGAATTAACTGTTCAGCATTTTGCATTGAAAGGATGTGCCGTAATTTAGATATATTTTTAAGATGGTGGAATGCAGTTTTACAGATGTTAGAAACGTGGCTTTCAAATGAAAGATTGGTATCAAAGAGCACTCCCAGGTTCCTCACTGACGACGAGGACTTGACAGAGCACCCATCGAGTGTTAGACAGTATTCTAGGTTACTACTTGCAGAGCTTTTTTGTCCAATAATTAAAAATTAATTTTTTTCTGAATTAAGTTGCAGGAAATTACTAGACATCCAATGTTTTATATCAGCTATGCATTCTGTTAATCTTGTGAATTGGTAAGTTTCATCAGGGCGTGAAGAAATATAGAGCTGAGTATCGTCAGCATAACAATGAAAACTAATGCCATGCTTCCTAATGATATCTCCCAGTGGTAGTATGTACAGGGTGAAGAGCAACGGTCCTAGCACTGAGCCCTGCGGTACTCCATACTGAACTTGTGATCGGTGTGACATCTCTTCATTTACTGCTACAAACTGATAACGGTCAGATAAGTATGATTTGAGCCATGCCAATGCAGTTCCACTAATGCCAACATAATTTTAGAGTCTATTCAAAAGAATGTTGTGGTCGATAGCATCGAATGCAGCGCTAAGATCGAGTAACACTAATAGAGAGATACAATCACGATCGGATGATAAGAGTAAATCATTTGTAACTCTGATGAGAGCAGTCTCAGTACTATGATACGGTCTAAATCCTGACTGGAAATCCTCACAGATACCATTTCTTTCTAAAAAGGAGCATAATTGTGAAGACACTGCCTTTTCCAGTATTTTTGACAGGAAGGGTAGATTTGAGATCGGCCTGTAATTGACTAATTCTGTAGGATCAAGTTGAGGTTTTTTAATAAGTGGTTTGATAATAGTCAACTTAAAAGTTTTCGGTACATATCCTAATGACAAAGATGAGTTAATGATATTAATAGCATATCTATTAAAAGAGATGCTACCAGAGGTCATAGATCCTCTATATATACTAGCATACATGTTGTTGATTTAGATGATTTAACGAGTTTAGCCAATTCTTCCTCTCCTATAGCAGTGAATGAGTGAGTGAGTGTGTGTGTGTGTGTGTGTGTGTGTGTGTGTTTCTCTCCTACAGCAGTGAGTGAGTGTGTGTGTGTGTGTGTCTTCCTCTCCTATAGCAGTGAGTGTGTGTGTGTGTGTGTGTGTGTGTGTGTCTTTCTCTCCTATAGCAGTGAGTGAGTGTGTGTGTGTGTGTCTTCCTCTCCTATAGCAGTGAATGAATGTAATTTTTTCTCAGTGACACAACAATGCTCTGTCTGATGTGACACTGTAGTAGACGGCTGCATGGTTATAATTTTCTTCCTAATATTATCGATCTTACACGTAAAGAAGTTCATAAAGTCATTACTGCTGTGCTGTTTACAACCATCAGAAGTAGAAGCTTTATTTTTGTTTAACTTAGCCACTGTATCAAATAAATACCTAGGGTTGTGTTTGTTTTCTTCTAAGAGAGTCGAGAAATAAGTAGATCTAGCAGTTTTTACGGCCTTTCTGTATGCGATCATGCTCTCTTTCCATGAATTACGAAAAACCTCTAGTTTTGTTTTCTTCCAGCTGCGCTCCATTTTCCTCCATTTCCCAAAGATGCTCTATTGGGTTGAGATCTGGTGACTGTGGGGGCCATTTTAGTACAGTGAACTCATTGTCATGTTCAAGAAACCAATTTGAAATGATTCGAGCTTTGTGACGGTGCATTATCCTGCTGGAAGTAGCCATCAGAGAATGGGTACATGGTGGTCATAAAGGGATGGACATGGTCAGAAACAATGCTCAGGTAGGCCGTGGCATTTAAACGATGCCCAATTGGCACTAAGGGGCCTAAAGTGTGCCAAGAAAACATCCCCCACACCATTACACCACCACCAGCAGCCTGCACAGTGGTAACAAGGCATGATGGATCCATGTTCTCATTCTGTTTACGCCAAATTCTGACTCTACCATCTGAATGTCTCAACAGAAATCGAGACTCATCAGACCAGGCAACATTTTTCCAGTCTTCAACTGTCCAATTTTGGTGAGCTTGTGCAAATTGTAGCCTCTTTTTCCTATTTGTAGTGGAGATGAGTGGTACCCGTGGGGTCTTCTGCTGTTGTAGCCCATCCACCTCAAGGTTGTGCGTGTTGTGGCTTCACAAATGCTTTGCTGCATACCTCGGTTGTAACGAGTGGTTATTTCAGTCAAAGTTGCTCTTCTATCAGCTTGAATCAGTCGGCCCATTCTCCTCTGACCTCTAGCATCAACAAGGCATTTTCGCCCACAGGACTGCCGCATACTGGATGTTTTTCCCTTTTCACACCATTCTTTGTAAACCCTAGAAATGGTTGTGCGTGAAAATCCCAGTAACTGAGCAGATTGTGAAATACTCAGACTGGCCCGTCTGGCACCAACAACCATGCCACGCTCAAAATTGCTTAAATCACCTTTCTTTCCCATTCTGACATTCAGTTTGGAGTTCAGGAGATTGTCTTGACCAGGACCACACCCCTAAATGCATTGAAGCAACTGCCATGTGATTGGTTGATTAGATAATTGCATCAATGAGAAATTGAACAGGTGTTCCTAATATGTATATATAACTACTGTTCCCAGAAGGAGGGAAACGAGGTACAACACCTCTGGGCCCTGCGCAGTCAGAGGCTTGTGAAGAGCTGGATTGAATAAAGTGAATTGAATGACAGCATTTTTATGCTGTGGGCAGGTGACTCTGCCCACGCCACCATGCGTCATTGGCCTGCCATTGGTCTTCAGCAGGTGGCGCTAGAGTGCAATATCCCATAGTCCCATGTGTTGTACAGAGTGAACCGACTGAGTGGGAACAGTAGTTAAATACATATCTCAACGTTTCATGTCTTGACTCTGTGAATCATATCTTGACTCTGTGAATCATATCTTGGCTCAGTGAATCATGTCTTGACTCAGTGAATCATGTCTTGACTCTGTGAATCATATCTTGACTGTGATTGTTTCTCTCAGAATAAGTACAAGCAGAGCAGCAAACAGCAGAACTCCAGCAGTGTTTACTCTCAGCTGCCCCAAACACAGGAGACGCAGTTTGCCAAACAGATGGCGGATCTTCAGAGTGATGTAGGTGTGTGTGTGTGTGTGTGTGTGTGTGTGTGTGTGTGTGTGTGATGTTGATCATGTTATGTGTGTACGTGTGATGTTGATGATGTGTGTGTGTGTGTGCGTGTGTGTGTGTGTTGTAGACTCAGTACCGTAGAGAGATGCAGGAGGATCTGTCTCACTGTCTGTACTCTCAGCTGCCCGAGACGCTGCACACACACTTCGTGAAGGAGCTGACGCCGCTCATCAGTGAGGTAATACACTCTTCAGTGACACACACACACACACACACTTCGTGAAGGAGCGGATACCACTCATCAGTGAGGTGATGCACTCTTCAGTGACACACACACACACACACACACACACACTTCATGAAGGAGCTGACACCGCTCATCAGTGAGGTGATACACACACACACACACACACACTTCGTGAAGGAGCTGACGCCGCTCATCAGTGAGGTGATACACTCTTCAGTGACACACATACACACACACACACACACTTCGTGAAGGAGCTGACGCCGCTGATCAGTGAGGTGATACACTCTTCAGTGACACACACACACACACACACACACACACACTTCGTGGAAGGAGCTGCTCATCAGTGAGGTGATACACTCTTTAGTGACACACACACACACACATACACACACACTTCGTGAAGGAGCTGACACCGCTCATCAGTGAGGTGATACACTCTTCAGTGACACACACACACACACACACACACACACTTCGTGAAGGAGCTGACACCGCTCATCAGTGAGGTGATACACTCTTCAGTGACACACATACACACACACACACACACTTCGTGAAGGAGGTGACGGCGCTGATCAGTGAGGTGATACACTCTTCAGTGACACACACACACACACACACACACACACTTCGTGAAGGAGCTGACACCGCTCATCAGTGAGGTGATACACTCTTCAGTGACACACATACACACACACACACACACTTCGTGAAGGAGCTGACGCCGCTCATCAGTGAGGTGATACACTCTTCAGTGACACACACACACACACACACACACACACGTACCTCGTGAAGGAGGTGACGGCGCTGATCAGTGAGGTGATACACTCTTCAGTGACACACACACACACACACACACACACACACACACACACTTCGTGAAGGAGCTGACACCGCTCATCAGTGAGGTGATACACTCTTCGTCTTCATCCTGACCGATATTCCGCTGCTACATTCCCAATAACTCAAACTTTAATAACTCTTTAATATGACAATAGCAATAACAATGAATTAAACTTTAAAGGGGTGGTAAAACACATTCTTTCGAAGGCTTGATTGTGTTTATGGGGTGCACTGTAACGTGTGTTCATGCTTCATTATTTTTCATATATTTGACCTTTATTCTACACTGCTCTGTCCCGGTCTGATGGTTTCCGGTTCTGTGAAGCCGGTCCCTCAATGGGCTCAGATTGGTCAGCTGGCCCAGTGTGCTGTGATTGGCTAACCGCCTAGTGCACGTTTTTCGGAAACGTCACGCCCCTTACCTTTACCGGTAGTCTGTGCTTTGGTAGTGTTAGAAACAACGTTGATTCTAGCGATTATAGGCCAATATCTGTCTCAAGAACTACTAACCCAAAGCGAACACTAAACATGGGCTTTACTCTAGTAGCCCAAACACAGAACCAGGTTTAGCATGCCTGCAGATAAACGATACATAAAAGCTCTAATCAAAGAATCATTTACACTAATTCCCAGTTCGCTGTTGAGATTTTAAAGTTTGTAACGTTAGGCGTTTGTCGGATAACGTTAAGTATGAATGAGCGTTTAACAGACTGCTTTGCAGAGCCGAACGCCGTTGTCATTGGTTTACTTCCTTGCTACAACGTACAATTAACAACACAAACTATTACAGGAAAACACATCGACGAAATCCTCCGTAAAATGTGCAGCCCAGAGAGCGAGATTTGGGTAATAATTATGAGGGACGAGTTAAAAATAAATGAACCACTGATCCCTAACTGCCCCGTCCCTAGGAAGGCTGAACAAAGAGGACCAGCAA
>CM031966.1:180000-190000 GCA_018749465.1 Paracanthobrama guichenoti | reverse complement strand
CAAAATGTTCCCACAAAGATGGCAATATCCGAAATCCTTGTCCTTGTGGGGACATTTTTTGGTCCCCATGAGGAAAACATCTTATAAATCATACTAAGGGATGTTTTTTGAAAATGTAATGTGATGGTTAGGTTTAGGGGTAGGGGCAGTGTGTGTGTGTGCGTGTGTGCGTGTGTGTGAGTTGAAGAGCTGTCAGAGGGCCGTCCTCCTTCTAGAGAATGTTTAAATGTTTTGTTTATTTTTAATGAAAGTAATGAAAATGCTATTTATGCTTTCAGTTTTAGATTTAGTGATTATAATAACCTAGCTTGGTATGTATGTGTGTGTGTGTGTGTGTGGAGCAGAAGGAGTATCGTAAGGATCTGGAAAAGGAAGTGAAAGGGAAAGGCCTGACTGGTCTGGAGGAAACACCAGATCTACTGCGGGTGAAACACGCTGGACACATTCTCAGTGAGGTACACACACTCACACGCACACACACACACACACACACACACACACACACACACACACACACACACACACACACACACACACACACACACTCATCACTGCTCTTCATTGTGATGTGTTTCTGCTCCTGCAGAAGGAATATCGTAAGGATCTGGATCATGAGATCCGAGGGAAGAGATCCGACATCACATCAGACAGTCTGGACATGCAGAGAGCGAAGAGAGCGTCTGAGATCAGCAGCGACGTGAGTGACAGATCAAACACACGTGCCGTCAGACACACAGACTCACTGACGACTGTGTGTGTGTCTGTGTGTATTTCAGGTGAGCTACAGACAGGCATCTCAGCTGGGAGACTCATCATACGCTACAGTGACGGACACACCGGCTCTGCTGCACGCCGCTTACCTGAGAGACGTTTACAGCCAGGTCACATGACACAGCCGTCTGCAGTACAGGACCTGTTAGAGGACTAGAGCTGATGTTCATCAGTGTGTGTGTGTGTGTGTGTGTGTGTGTGTGTGTGTGTGTGAAGAAGTACCGTGGTGACGTGGAGAGTCTTAAGGCCTCAAGTTCTAATGCTTCAGACATGCCAGAGATCCAGAGAGTGAAAAACAACCAGCGCAACATCAGCGGAGTGAGTGTGTGTGTGTGTGTGTGAGTGAGTATGTCTGTGTTGATCAGTTGAGTGTGTGTGTGTGTGTGTGTGTGTGTGAGTATGTCTGTGTTGATCAGTTGAGTGTGTGTGTGTGTGTGTGTGTGTGTGTGTGAGTGAGTATGTCTGTGTTGATCAGTTGAGTGTGTGTGTGTGTGTGTGTGAGTGAGTATGTCTGTGTTGATCAGTTGAGTGTGTGTGTGTGTGTGTGTGAGTGAGTATGTCTGTGTTGATCAGTTGAGTGTGTGTGTGTGTGTGTGTGTGAGTGAGTATGTCTGTGTTGATCAGTTGAGTGTGTGTGTGTGTGTGTGTGAGTATGTCTGTATTGATCGGTTGAGTTTGTGTGTGAGTATGTCTGTGTTGATCGTTTGAGTGTTGTGTGTGAGTGAGTGAGCATGTCTGTGTTGATCGGTTGAGTGTGTGTGTGTGTGTGAGTGAGTATGTCCGTGTTGATCGGTTGAGTGTGTGTGTGTGTGTGTGTGTGTGTGTGTGTGTGTGTGTGTGTGAGTTAGTATGTCCGTGTTGATCAGTTGAGTGTGTGTGTGGGTATGTCCGTGTAGATCGGTTGAGTGTGTGTGTGTGTGTGTATGTGTGTGTGTGAAAGTGAGTGAGTGAGTGAGTATATCCGTGTTGATTGGTTGAGTGTGTGAGTATGTCCATGTTGGTCGGTTGTGTGTGTGTGTGTGTGTGTGTGTGTGTGTGTGTGTGTGTGTGTGAGTGAGTGAGTGAATGAGTGAGTGATTATGTCTGTGTTGATCGGTTGAGTGTGTGTGTGTGTGAGTATGTCCATGTTGGTCGGTTGTGTGTGTGTGTGTGTGTGTGTGTGAGTGAGTGAGTGAGTGAGTGAGTGAGTGAGTGATTATGTCTGTGTTGATCGGTTGAGTGTGTGTGTGTGTGAGTATGTCCATGTTGGTCGGTTGTGTGTGTGTGTGTGTGTGTGTGTGTGTGTGAGTGAGTGAGTGAGTGATTATGTCTGTGTTGATCGGTTGAGTGTGTGTGTGAGTGAGTATGTCCGTGTTGATCGGTTGATTGTGTGAGTGAGTATGTCCATGTTGATTGGTTGAGTGTGTGTGCAGCTGTTCTACACGTGGGACTCGCGGCTGATGAAGGGTTTGACGCTGGCACTCAATGACACTCCAGAGATCAGACTGGCCCGAGAGAATGCCAAGAACATTAGTGACGTGAGTTACACACACACACACACACACACACGTTTGAGTTTGATCATGTGACGGCCTCATGTGTAAAATAACATGCCTGTAACCATAATACAAACAACCATATATGGTGCTCACAACGCCTCATCTGCATATCGTTTACATAAGACAGTTGCCTAGAGTAAACGAGCACACGCTGAAAGTTGATGATCCGCAGGTTCAGTACCGGGAGTCTGTGGGATCGGGAACGGCCGTGGCTGACACCCCTGAGATGGAGCGGGTCCGCCGAAACCAGCAGAACATCAGCGCTGTGAGTCTGTGTGTGTGATTTACATGTGTCAGTCATCCTGTGTGACGTGCAGCTGATCAGAATGTCAATCAAACATCATGCAGGTCAAATATAAGAAAGCGATTGATCCAGTCAGTGTGGGAGTGACTCCGGAGCTGGAGCGGGTCAAACAGAACCAGCAGAACATCAGCTCGGCAAGAACCACACACACACACACACACACACACACACACACACACACATACAAGATATTGTTTTAAACTGCCTGTTATGTTATTTTAAAGCCTCCTGATGTTGTTCTGGCGTCTCTACCGCAGGCTCTCATGCATTAACGTCAAACACACTTTAATTCTCTCATAACATCCACTGACGCATCACCACATTTCTCAAAGAATCTGAAACGCTTCGTTTGTAGATTCAGTCTCTCTAAGCTCCGCCTCTCTGAGAGCTGGTCTGCTGTGATTGGTCAGAAAGCAAGCGCTCATTATCATATCTGAATCTCAGCTCTTGACACACAGTGATACGAACGGTAACCGTCTCAATCTCAGCAGAAAACAGCGTCTCCTCCACATGAACAACACCAACCAATCTCTTCCAGTCTCAGAGACAGTGTGTGAGGGCGGGGCTAAGAGATGCTGCTCAGCCAATCACGACCGGAGGTGGACATTAACTACAGTGTGTGAGGGAGGGGCTAAGATGCGCTGCTCAGCCAATCACGACCAGAGGCGGACATTAACTACAGTGTGTGAGGGTGGGGCAAAGAGACGCTGTTCAGCCAATCACGACCAGAGGCAGGCATTATACAGTGTGTGAGGGCGGGGCAAAGAGACGCTGCTCAGCCAATCACGACCAGAGGTGGAAATTAATTACAGTGTGTGAGGGCGGGGCTAAGAGACGCTGCTCAGCCAATCATGACTAGAGGCGGGCATTAACTACAGTGAGTAAGGGCGGGGCAAAGAGACGCTGTTCAGCCAATCATGACTAGAGGTGGGCATTATGCAAATTAGCTACATTGAGACTGGAATATCTGACGACTCGTTTCAGTTCAGAATCAAGCAACAACTCCATTTGTCTTTGAAACTGACAGTGTGACCCGTGTGTTTCAGGTGCAGTACCAGCGGGGTCTGCAGGAGGTCAAAGGTCACTCCTGCTCAGAGTTGGACACGCCTGAAATGAGGCGTGTGCGGAAATCTCAGGAATCTGTTTCCATGGTAGCAGGACTGTGGCGACGCCTGCGTGTGACATCACGGCACTAACACATGACTTCACACGGGTGCCAGACGCAAACACACGTGTGCTAATAAAGACTCACGAGCTCAACCACGTGTGTGTGTGTTTATCAGAGACCAAACGCACCGTAACAGACACCTGTGTGTGTGTGTGTGTGTGTGTGTGTGTGTTTATCAGAGACCAAACGCACCATAACAGACACCTGTGTGTGTGTGAGTGAGTGTGTGTGTTTTATTGTGCCGGTGTGTGACGCTCACTGTGTGTGTCTCAGGCCAAGTATCACGAGGAGTTTGAGCGCACGCGGGGCCGAGGCGCCACACACACCCTCGACGAGCAGCACATGGCACGTCTCCATGGAGACCAGGTGGGAGGCGGTTACCATGGCGTCCAGCCGCAGGTGGTTGAGATGGACCACAGATCAGGAGGAGCCGCTGGTCAGTTAATCACAAACCTTGAATATTCATGAGCGCATTATTTAAATGTTTTTTAATATTAATTAATTTGTTCTGATTTTATTGAACTTTAATACATTAAAGTATTGTTTACTATTGATGTTTGATATTGACATGTTGACGTCATAGTTCCATTATCCAGTATGATCGGTTGTTGTGAGAGTTTCACACGCGACTCACTGAGGTCGGCTGCATTTATTAGATCATAAATACAGTAAAACAGTGAAATATTCATCCTTGATGAATAAGAGTGTTAATTTCTCACTGAGCCCTAGTGTATATGAGAAACGTATTCCTGAAGCTGTTGATTGATCGAACCATCTCGACCTTTGACCTTTGAGCTTTGACCTTTGACCTTTGAAGAGCTGAAGGTCTGGAGGACCGACCCGGGATCCATCTTTGACTTTGACCCGGTGGAAGACAACATTCAGTCTAAAAGCCTGCGCAGGATGACGGGTACCGCAGTCGCACCAACAGCCTTACAGTGACCGTCCGTGGCGGATCACGTGTGTCGTAACTCTGTGTGTGTGTGTGTGTGTGTGTGTGTGTGTGTTAGAGCGCGTCAGCCGTGTCCCGCAGCCGTCTGCGGCGCCGTCGGTGTGCAGCTCTCTGGCTTCAGAGCTCTGGACCGATCGCAGCGCATCCGTGTGCAGCAGATCCAGCTCAGGCAAGATCACGCGTGTGTTTGAGCGCCGGCGTCACCCGTTAACCTGTTTTCATTCCCAGTAAAGCACTACAGTCACAGATAAAGCATCCGTGTTCTCCGTCCTCACTGTTTGAAAGGTTTCACTCCAGTAGTTGTGGATCTCTGACGCCTGCACTGTTTGACTGGTGTTTGTGATGTGTGTCCGTCATACAGGTGTTTACCAGCATCAGTCCCATCATCCTCAGCAGCTCCAGCAGGGGTACGGACACATGCAGCCCGTCCGTAGTGTTCAGTCTCCGCCACACGCCGCCAGCATGGTGAGAGAAACACACATACACGTATGAACGCATGCATGTAGACAAGGTTTTTCAGACAGTACAGTGATGAACAGGACAATAACAGAATCAGTGATCAAACCATCAAATATGAGATGTGTTCAGTCATTACTCAGTTTTTGATCACAGTAGGTAACTAGCTAAAGGACTAATTTGTGTTAATTATAGCTATGTTTCCATCTATATACACTATATTTGCCAAAAATATTGGGACGCCCCTCCAAATCCCTGAGTTCAGGTGTTCAATCCCTTCATGGCCACAGGTGTATAAATCAAGCACTAGCCATGCAGACGCTTCTACACACATTTGTGAAAGAATGGGTCGCTCTCAGGAGCTCAGTGAACTTAAGCGTGGGACCGTGATAGGTTGCCACCTGTGCAATAAGTCCATTCCTGACATTCCCTCACTACTAAATATTCCACGCTCAACTTTTACCTACATACTTCATTCAACCTTTACCTACATACTTAATACACTATATTGGTAGAAGTATTGGGCCGCCTCAGGTGTTCAATCCCTTCATGGCCACAGGTGTATAAATCAAGCTCTAGGCATGCAGACGCTTCTACACACATTTGTGAAAGAATGGGTCACTCTCAGGAGCTCAGTGAACTCAAGCGTGGGACCGGGAACAGCTCAAGAACAGTGCGTAGAGAGCTTCATGGAATGGGTTTCCATGGCCGAGCAGCTCATCCAAACCTTACATCACCAAGTGCAATGCAAAGCGTGGGATGCAGTGGAGTAAAGCACGCCGCCACTGGACTCTAGAACAGTGGAGACGTGTTCTCTGGAGTGACCAATCACGCTTCTCTGTCTGACAATCCCATGGACGAGTCTGGGTTTGCCGGTTGCCAGGAGAACAGGACTTGCCTGACTGCATTGTGCCAAGTGTAAAGTTTGGTGGAGGGGGGATTATGGGGTGGGGTTGTTTTTCAGGGGTTGGGCTTGGCCACTTAGTTCCAGTGAAAGGAACTCTTAATGCTTCAGCATACCAAGACATTTTGGACAATTTCATGCTCCCATCTTTGTGGGAACAGTTTGGGGGACGGCCCTTCCTGTCCCAACATGACTGCGCTCCAGTGCACAAAGCGTCGGTCCATAAAGACATGGATGAGCGAGTTTGGTGTGGAGGAACTTGACTGGCCTGCACAGAGTCCTGACCTCATCCCGATAGAACACCTTTGGGATGAATTAGAGCGGAGACTGCGAGCCAGGCCTTCTCGTCCAACATCAGTGCCTGACCTCACAAATGCACTTCTAGAAGAATGGTCAAAACTTCCCATAAACACACTCCTAAACCTTGTGGAAAGCCTTCCCAGAAGAGCTGAAGCTGTTAGAGCTGCAAAGGGTGGGCCGACTCCATATTAAACCCTACGGATTAAGAATGGGATGGCATTAAAGCTCATGTGCATGTAAAAGCAGGCGTCACAACACTTTTGGCAATATAGTGTGTTTGTATGTGAATTTTGGGGGATGAAAACCTCAAAATGCGCATTAAAAAAATATATGCACTCAATAGAGGTAAGCAGTCGGGCTCTGGAAGTAAAAACTCAATTCATCTTCTCCATAGAGAAATTGGCCCTACTGTGAGCTACGAGGTTCTTAATCGATAGTGTTCGCTATCATTATTTTAACTTATTTTAACTCTTTAACAGCTGAACTCGTAGTGGAAAAACTACATTACCCATAATGCTTTTCAGAAAATTCCACCAATCATAGTCACTGCTTGTTAGCCCCGCCCACTCCCATGAAGCACGTGATCGAAACGATCTCTACACGCTCAAAATACTGAAACGTTTCTATTTATGCATATTTTGCTATCAACTAAATATATATTCTTTCTATAAATATAATCAATCATTTTGAAATGAAGTAAACGGAAGCTCACGAAAAAGGCGAGCCCATGCGACACATGACTCTAAACAAGCATGCAAACTTTTATGGGGATCAGACCATAGGTGGCGCTATAACTGTTCAAAAGCTTTAAAAAACATGTTTCCTATGGTAAATTGGCTGTGAATGGCCTTTTCCATCTATGATCTAAGCGGTTACATGCATGCTAAATAAAACATATTTTTATGCATATGTGCTTGAACCCCGATAAGTGATGTTCGCAGCTATATTTATTACTGATATTTTGCACCAGGAAGTGATGATGTTCTCTTGAACATGTGATGGAAACGTACAGCTGCACGATTCCTCTAATAATGTGTGTGTGTAACGGCTGTTGTGTGTGTTTGTGCCTGTAGAGGGTGTATCGAGCGCTGTACGATTACGCCGCTCAGGATCACGACGAGGTTTCCTTCCGCGACGGTGACGTGATCATCAACGCTCAGCCCATCGACGAGGGATGGATGTTCGGAACCGTGCAGCGGACGGGGAAGTCCGGCATGCTTCCCGCCAACTACGTGGAGTGCTTCAACTGAGAGTCACACACACACACACACACACACGCGTGTTCACTACATCTCACACATTAACCTACTGTATTCACCCGCTGAGAGGAAGTGATGTCAGCCGCGATCAGACGGCTAAACCTGATAAACGTCATTATATGAGCATGGAAATCAGATTAAGGTTGAGGATAGTTTGATGAGATTATTCTTCTTTAACCTTAATTTTACACTAATTATCTTTTCAACAGGTTTTAATTTGTAATTACGAAGCATGACAATGAGTTTTACGCTTGTATTATTTTAATGAGTGTTTATTATGACCTCACACATTATTAGGAGGTTCGTCCCGGGAGCGCGTGCTAAAGTTAACACTAATGCTTTTCTTATTTAGTATTTTTGTCTATTTTTCTCACCACACTGGCAGATCATTTGCTTGTTTTAAGCAAAAACTCGCTTCATTTTGATTTGTTTTCCCCATAAAACAAGAAAAAATATCTAATGTTTTTACTCATCTAGAATTTTTAGATATTTAGACTGGAAACAAGACAGAAATACTACATAAGAAAGGCATTTGTGCAGTGCACTAGTTCAGAGGATCGTCCGAGAGATTCTGGAGGTTAGACTTTGAGTTGTGATGGGAAAGTCACTCAATATTTAGAGAATCTGCGTTTGACGAGCTGCACAAAAGCCATCTGATGACTGTATGTAGAAACGATGCTCTCTTTCTCATGTTTGTGTTGATGTTCAATAATGTGTGTTCATGTGCTGAAAATCCTGCAAACCTTTCACGCCGCGGGGAAATCTCTGGTTCTGCTATATTATTATCAGCTGTTTTCTTTCAGATAGCACAGGTTTAGTGTTCCTCATGGAGCTCATGCAGAGTCTAATCAAACAGATTTAACACAGTGTTTGGCAATAACAACATAAACACAGATTTATGGGCGGGTCATTTTTGACCCGGAACACCTCGAGTGTAACAAAATGGAGAAAAACCCCAAAGAGAAGGAATTGGGGAAGTTGTTCTGTATGGAAGCATACGGCTAGCAATATTCAATTTGAAATGTAATATGCAATATGGCAATGCATTTCTGTATTTAAACTTACATTTTCCATACTCCAATGTTTGGAGCAAAATGATCATTCAAATTCAATAATATAATTGACATAACGTGTTTTAATGGCTACTTGCAGAACATTTAATGCAAATGCAATGGCAAGCGTCTTAACTGTGTGTAAATGCAATTAAGAGAAATTAACATGTTAATCATTTCTGTTATACATTTGAATTTTGCAACTTATAAAACGTTAAATTCTGTTAAAGGCACAATATGTATTTGGATCAACCCAAATACATGAGAATAGTCGTTATTTGGGAATAGCCGTGAAAATGCACTGTTGAAGTCTCGTTTTAAAGACGACACTCGGCAGATTATTGCTGAAAAATAGTGAAAAATTAATAAAAGTTTGAAAAAGTTATTTTTTATTTTATATAAAACATTTTACAAAAAAAATAATATAAAATATGCAACTATGTATTTGAGACATTAAAGGCACAATATGTAATATTTTAGAATAAAATACCCAATATCCACTAGAGCAGTGTTATATATTGTGTTGACTTGTGTCATTATCCCAAATGTGTCCAAGAATGTTTAAATCCAGAGAAATCAGTGATTGTAACCAGGACACGGCCCGTGTGTGTCGGCGCCTATCAGTGACATCATCCCGTTCCCCTCCGGTGTTATTGTGTAGTAACCATGGCAACACAAAGCCGCTTTAATATCTGATGTGTTTTATTAGACACTGTTTGGATCAGTGATGGACAGAAACTAATGATTGTTCTCCAGCTCAACACAGTTAGTCTGATTGTGTAAATCTGGTGTTGTTGATTTACCGCACAGAGTGCCATGTTTTACCATGCCTAATATGATCTCGCTCACTGCAGTGTGAACAAGTGTCTCATAGTAGCGCCGAGTCAACGCACAGAGTAGCATTATAACATCACTTTAACACACTCACATGTGTGTGATATGATCAAACACACACGCATGAGCGGAAGAAGAGGAAGCGCTCGCGGCAGAATAAAAGCTCCGCCCACTCAAGAGTCAAGACACGCCTCTGTGTTGAGTAATTACATACTGTGCCTTTAAAAGTAGTGTACAGAAATGCATTGCCATTTTGCATAAAACATTACAAATTGAATTCTGCAACTTCCTCAGTTCTGCGTGAGCAAAGTCCAGTGCGATAACACTCACGAGTGACTCTCCGGGTCACAATGACCGAATCATGCTCCACTGCAGCAGGTCTGTTCATCGCGTACACACGCGTGTGTGTGTGTTCTCTTGAGCTGTCTGATTTATTCACTGATGTCGATCTGTCAGCAAACA
>CM031966.1:145000-162500 GCA_018749465.1 Paracanthobrama guichenoti | reverse complement strand
AGCCCGTCTGCGGTGCATTACGGCTCCGACACGGCCACCGGAGCTGATCGTGTCCACTCTGGTCAGTGCTGCGGTTTATCCTGGCGACACAAGGCCGGAGCCGTGATGCGCCACAGGCGTGTGGATGGAAAGATCAAAAGTGTGGCTTCATTTCACCAGGCTCGGTGCCAACAGTACCCAATGCAATATTCACCACGAGATAAGACCAATCTGTAGCCCGTATTAACAGGATGGACCCAATCTCGTTATACTTAATAAACATATTTGCTGCTTAGCCCAAGTGTTCCCTGCAGTGTTCTCTAGAGCATGGGTCGCGCGGCCCACAGGATATTTTGTGGCCCCCATCACTTGACAGTCGTGAGGCGGGACTGAAGTGCGTGAGAGACTGAGTGCGGTGAGTCTCGGGAGCGGGACTGAGTGCGTGAGAGCGGGAGGAGAGCGGGACTGAGTTTGAGCCGGGACTGAGTGCGTGAGGCCACTGAAGTGCGTCGCCTGGACTGCGACTGAAATGCGCGAAGCGGATCAAAGGGTGGCGGAGACTGTGCCCAGGTGAGAGCGGGACTGAGGCGTGAGAGCTGGACTGAAGGGCAGAGACGGAGTGCGGGTAGCCAGGCTGGCACTGAGAGTGCGGAGTGCGTGAGAGCGGGACTGAGTGCGGGTGCGGGTGGACTGAGCGCGTGGTGCGGGTGCTGGCGGAGCTGAGCGCGACTGACTGAGCGCAACTGAGCGCGCGGCTCGGCTTGACAGAACAGGAATGTGAGGCGCGCGTGATCGGGACAGCGTGTGTGTTGGCTCGAGTCCTCCTGGCTCGGCCTCCGTATAATTGGTTGACTCCGCGTGATTGACAGGAACAGAATGTGAGGCTGATCAGACAGTCGAAGCGAATGGGGTCTAACGGGGCTCGTCAGTGTCAAAATGATTGAGATGGCCAATCATATCAAAGTAGGCGGGGTTTATGTTCTCTTCACACACAGACGAGCGCCTCAGTCTATTCTTCTCTGTGAAATCCCAACACAAACTGCACACACGTCTCCCTGCTCTTAATATACGATCATCGATCAGCATCTTTGATTTTAATGAAGAGAAAAGCGATATGAGGGCGGATTAGGAACCGTGTCAGTTTGGATTAGGAATGTTTTCTTTCCTTCCACCACCAGAGCACTAGGAGTTCATACATTAACAGCGGATCTGTGTTTATTCACTAATGCGGAGAGTCTCGGGACTAATGATATATTTGATGCAAATAGTCCCAAAAGGATTGTTTCCCAACTAGAATTAGACCCAGAATTTCGTTCACTCTTCTGTTTCTTTATGCTTTATAGAAATACCCCCCCCCCAGACATGGTTACGGCCTGGCTTTGAATTAGTCTATCATTTTAAATCAAATTAAAATAGTTCATTATTACATAATGGACCTATTATATGGTATTGAAAAAAGTATCGGTCAGGAAACGGTATCGAAGTCGAGGCATCTAACCGTATGTGGCAGAGTCTCGGCCCGGCCCGGTTCCACGGGACGTGTGGAGGAGTAATACGGTTTTGGCAAACGCGCCGGTGTGTGTCTGTGTTTAAACTCTAGAGATCGTCTAATGTTTCTGTTTACTACAGGCTTTCACAGCACAGCCAATCACAGCGCATCTGTGGATCTCAGTGGCCAATCAGAGGCGTCAGGATCCGCCCACTGCTCTAGTCCTGCCAATCCCCTCGTTTGATCAAACACAGACAGGATGTAAGAGACATATTGTGCAGTGTAGGCGGCGTTAGCCACTCTTGAAATTGCGGTGATTGACACGGTGACCGTAGCAATGGGCAGGACAGAAGTCTGGTATAAGTCCTCATTAACCAACACGACGCATAGACGGTGTGTTAAAACCCTTGTAGGGGCGGTGGCTGTGCGTGTGGAGACGGCTGGGGACCACTGGCTTACACTCCAGTGTGTTCAAACGTCCTTCAGCTCGTGTGTTTCTGCTCACATCTGACCTAACCTGATATTGTTAGTAATATTTCAGCTGGACTGAAGCAGCTCCACTCGACATGCATCCAACATAAGTGTCAAATATGATCATCAGGCTTTTGAGGAAGGGTTAGTTCACCTGTCAATCTTTGTTGTTTTAAAACTAAACATTAAATATCATCTTACTAAGACATCATTGGCAGATATTGATATGCATTTGTCAGTATCTGCGATTTGTCTCATTGATTTACTTTCATATAAATATCAGCATCTGAATCAAACTCCGTTTTCCTCCATATTTTCAGAATATATGAGCCATAAACGCCTGATGGATCAAATCTGATGCTCATCAAAAACACATGCACACTTGCAAATAAACGCATTCATTTCAAAGACTGGCGTTCATTTGTGCACACACACTGATGAGCGCCTCTTCTCTTTCCAAATGGCAGATTTTCCGGCCAACAACATCGTGAAGTTCCTGTTGGGATTCACCAACAAAGGCTCAGAGAACTTCATCGTGGACTCTCTGGACGCCTCGTTCCGCTACCCGCAGGACTTCCAGTTCTACATCCAGAACTTCACGGCTCTTCAGCTGGGGACGGAGGTTCCTCCTCAGCGCCAGGCCACCTTCGAGTACTCCTTCATCCCGGCCGAGCCCATGGGCGGACGACCCTTCGGCCTGGTCATCAACCTCAACTACAGGGACAGCAGCGTGAGTCTCGCCCCTCTTCCTCTGTCACTGCCGTGTCCTTCCTCTTTCTCACGCTCTCTCTGTTTCAGGGGAACGTGTTCCAGGACGCCGTGTTCAACCAGACGGTCACCATCACTGAGAGAGAAGACGGCCTGGACGGAGAGACGTGAGGCTTTAGTGATGCTCGTTTTGTGTTTGAGCAGCAGGTGGCGCTGTGCTCACGTGTGTGTGTGTGTCCTCCAGGATCTTCATGTACGTGTTCCTGTCGGGTCTCGGCCTGCTGCTGGTGGTTGGCCTTCATCAGCTGCTCGAGTCACGCAAGGTGAGATGCTCATCATCATCATCATCAGCTCGAGTCTTCATGCAGGAGATCAGTGTGATCAGACTGTGTGTGTGTGTGTGTGTGTGTGCGCAGAGGAGGCGACCGGCGGCTAAAGTCGAGGTGGGAACCTCCAATCACAACGATGTGGACATGAGCTGGATCCCACAGGAAACACTCAACCAGATCAGTGAGTCTCAGCCAATCACAGCCCGCCTGCTTCACCAGTTCATCAAAGGCTAATCGTTCATTAATTTTAAATAATCAAATGGGGCTGCACAATTAATCACAATAAAACTGACACGGCGATGATCAAAGCAGACGTTAAATCTCACTAACTACATGTCTCATGCTTTATAGACACATTCTCATTTCCAGTGTTTGTGGACGGGTTACGCGGTGTTCCCGCTCGCCCTGGAAAACACATGGAAAATTAGAATGTAAAATCCTGGAAAAATAATAATTTCTTGGGTTTGTCTTTAGCTGAGAAGAGTTCATCGCAAATTGTGAAAAAACAAAACAATATTACGCATTTATTAGTCAAAGACAACAAGGATTTTTATTTTGAAGTAATTAAACAAAACATTAAAGGAGTAGTTCCTGTGCCGTTTGCTCTGGTAACGAGAACATCTGTGGTCGTGTGTGGGTAGGAGCTGCTGGTGAACTGATTTATAGTCATGCCTAAACTGTGGAAGCGGTTTCTGCCACTGAATAAAGCATAAAGGTCATCGCAACTTTATCTCAATTCTAAAATGTATCATCGCAGTCGTTTACATGATTGTGATGTGTTAGAAGTCATTTGCGTGACAAACTCACATTTGCATTATAACTTCAGATTTGCAAGTTATAAAATCAGATTCTGTGGAAAGTAGGGCGATTATTTTGAGATTATTTTCTTGATTAATCAGATATAAAGGCCTTTTCTTTTCTTTTGCCAAACCACGCACTCTTCCCTGTCTGCCCGATGCTGTCCTTCAGACACGTGTCCGCGGAGTGCCATGAGCATCCCTTACATGCATTAGCCATGGTTTTACAATGAACAAAACAAACAATAATAAATAAATAATAGGGTTATTGTAGTTACACGCTCTCACCCACACTCGCTCGCTCTCACGCACACTCGCTCGCTCTCACGCACACTCGCTCGCTCACACGCACACTCGCTCGCTCGCTCACACGCACGCTCACTCGCTCACACGCACTCACTCGCGCACACTTGCTCGCATAAGAGGAATACACACTCACGCATTCACTCGCGCACATTCACACGCGCTCACTCACTCGCGCACATTCACACGCGCTCACTCACTCGCGCACATTCACACGCGCTCACTCACTCGCGCTCACTCACTCGCGCTCACTCTCACTCACACGCTCACTCACTGCGCTCACTCACTCGCGCTCACTCACGCGCGCACACCGCTCTTCACGCTCACTCACTCGCGCTCACTCACTCGCGCTCACATTCACTCGCGCTCACTCACTCGCGCTCACTCACTCGCGCTCACTCACACGCGCACATTCACACGCCG
The DNA here is from genome assembly GCA_018749465.1 of Paracanthobrama guichenoti. Taxonomy (NCBI): domain Eukaryota; kingdom Metazoa; phylum Chordata; class Actinopteri; order Cypriniformes; family Gobionidae; genus Paracanthobrama; species Paracanthobrama guichenoti. Next base: position 158,001 of record CM031966.1, on the reverse strand, counting down.
CTCACTCACCTGCGCCACTCACTCGCGCACATTCACACGCGCTCACTCACTCGCGCTCACTCACTCGCGCACACTCACTCGCGCTCACACTCACTCGCGCTCACTCACTCGCGCTCACTCACTCGCGCACACTCACACGCGCTCACTCACACGCTCACTCACTCGCACATTCACACGCTCACTCACCTCACACGCTCACTCACACGCTCACTCACTCGCGCTCACACAGCGCGCTCGCTCGCGCCTCACTCGCACTCACGCTCACTCACTCGCGCACTCACTCTCACTCACTCGCGCCACTCACTCGCGCTCACTCACTCGCGCTCACTCTCGCGCTCACTCTCGCGCTCCTCACTCGCGCTCACTCTCGCTCCTCTCGCCGCACACTCACTGCGCGCTCACGCACTCGCGCTCACTCACTCACTCGCTCACTCACGCTCACTCGCGCCACACTCCTCGCGCTCACTCACTCGCGCTCACTCACGCGCTCACTCTCAAGCACACTCACTCGCCACTCACTCACTCGCACATCACTCACGCGCTCACTCACTCGCGCACACTCACTCGCGCTCACTCACTCGCGCTCACTCACTCGCGCTCACTCACTCGCGCTCACTCACTCGCGCTCACTCACTCGCGCTCACACTCACTCACACACTCACTCACTCACTCACGCGCTCACTCACTCGCGCTCACTCACCTTCACACTCACTCAACGCTCACTCACTCGCGCACATTCACACGCGCTCACTCACTCGCGCACATTCACACGCGCTCACTCACATGTTCTCCAGCTCAAACTCTAAACATCCTTAAATCAGGACACATTAATGACAGCAGAAAGAAGAAACTGAACACAATGAACTGAGTGGCATTCTTAATGTCAAACATCATACAGCTCAGATAGTCATGTGTCTTATGAAAGGTAATTCTAATTCTCAGTGTTAGATTGTCCAAATGTTATAATTAATATTTTCTAAAAATATTAAAGTATTAATATAAAGTGTTCTAACAAATGAAACCTACCTTTTGACTCTCCTTGCTATAATTTGAGTTATGAGTCTTTATATTTGTCAAACAGTTATGGATCTGTTGGAAATTGACATTTATATTTAACACTGACATATTGTTCCCTTCAGTTTAACCTGCGGAAACCCTGATCATCAAATATACATTTAATTTGACAATTGTAGTTTCAACAGTAATGTAGTTTTGTCTTTTATATTTAGAGGTCAAACTAACAATAAAACACAATCATAATTCTAATTATATTTGCGATGTCAAATATGTTTAGGCTGAGTCGTGCAGCACTATATACAAGTTTTTAAAAATAAAGCGCAATTTAAAAAGATGAGACCAGTTTTGCTGCATGTCATGTGACATCAGAGATCCGTGTGGATATGCTGTTGGATTATTGAAATATGAGTTCTCAGGGTTTGTGACTGTGATCTTGTTCTTCTGTCTGATCTCACGCTGCTCTTTCTCTCTTTATTTCCTCTGGCCGGTCAGTGGCGAGTCGGCGAGGTGAGCGCTTCCTGTCCTGTCTCCGTCCGTCCGTCCGTGTGTGTGCTTGTGTGTGTGTGTGTGTGTGTGTGTATGTGTGTGTGTAAGTTGTGTCACTGACGCTGCTCTGTGTGTCTCAGATAAAGCGTCTCCCAGACGGTCTCCGCGCAAGAGGACTCAGAAGCGCTCGGCCGGGTCAGACGAGTGAACGGACGCCCTTCGCCCCCATCACGCGCCGCCTCTGTGTTTACAGTGAGACGACCATACTGTCCATCACTGGACGCCAGCAGAGACTGATGCATACACACACACACACACACACACGCGTTTTTTTAAAGTGAAAGTGAGCGAGGAGTTCAGCTTCTGTATGTTTGGTTTATTTTTTGAATCGCCAGTCGTTGCTTTAATCATAGTCACACGCTTGTTTTTCTCTGGATGAGTTTGAGGATTTCTGGGATGTGCTTGAGCCTCACGTGTTTCCTCTCGCGCTGAGCATCCGAGAGCAGCTCCGCTTCTGCTGTCTTTCTTCAGTCGATGAATTGATCAAGACTGACTGGTTTTAAACGAATCATGATGTGAAGACGAGCTGGCGCTGCGATTCGCCCTTCATCTGGACCGACTCGATTCCTTCTGACCGCTTCTTTCCTCACATGAATTTCAGGAAGGAGGATGTCTGTTTTTGTTTTTGTTTGTTTTGTTTCTTTGATCGATCGATGTTGAGCTGATGTACAGTTCTAAATGTTACTTGGACAAATAAAAATAAATTGAACAAAAGATTTGTGTGTGTGAGTAGCAGTCGCTCACAGCTCATGTTCCTCACGTCCTCACATGTAATCACTGATAAATCTTCATTGATGGAAATATTTCAGCATTATTATGGTGGTTTTATCTTATCAAAACACATGAACTTTACCTTCCCGCACACTGCTTTATTCATCATATCTTTACTGTAACGCCTCGTTTATTGTATGGAAAGCTCATTAACGGGCCAGTCATTTCATGGTCAAACGCTCATAATGATCAAGTTCTCATAACTTCAATCAGCAGACTTTGACACAACTGTTTTTTGTGAAACGTGTTTTTACTGTGATTCTTACAGGGTACTGACAGGATTAAATATTATTTGAATTACGTAAATATTACCGTAGTGAATTTTTAAATGATAGTAATATATGATATGCATATGGAAGTTTATTCTAAATGTTCAGAGAGCATTCGAGAGAGTAACGCTCGGAGAGAGTTCGAGGGGGTAACGCCCGGAGAGAGTTCGAGGGGGTAACGCCCGGAGAGAGTTCGAGGGAGTAACGCTCGGAGAGAGTTCGAGGGAGTAACGCCGGAGAGAGTTCGAGAGAGTTGAAAGTAACGCCGGAGAGAGTTCGGAGAGAGAGTTCGAGAGAGTAACGCCGGAGAGAGTTCGAGGTAACGCCGGAGAGAGTTCGAGAGGGTAACGCCGGAGAGAGTTCGAGGGGGTAACGCCCGGAGAGAGTTCGAGGGGGTAACGCCCGGAGAGAGTTCGAGGTAACGCCGAGAGAGTTCGAGGTAACGCCGGAGAGTTCGTTCGAGAGAGTAACGCCGGAGAGAGTTCGAGGTGCGCCGGAGAGAGTTCGAGTAACGCCCGAGAGAGTTCGAGGTGCGCCTGAGAGAGTTCGAAGGGTAACGCCGGAGAGAGTTCGAGGGGGTAACGCCCGGAGAGAGTTCGAGGGGGTAACGCCCGGAGAGAGTTCGAGGGGGTAACGCCCGGAGAGAGTTCGAGGGGTAACGCCGGAGAGAAGTTCGAGGGGTAACGCCCGAGAGTTCGAGGGGTAACGCCGGAGAGAGTTCGAGGGGTAACGCCGGAGAGTTCGAGAAGTAACGCCGGAGAGAGTTCGAGGTAACGCCGGAGAGAGTTCGAGTAACGCCGGAGTTCGAGGTAACGCCCGGAGAGTTCGAGGGTAACGCCGGAGAGAGCCGGAGGGTAACGCCCGGAGAGAGTTCGAGGGGTAACGCCGGAGAAAGTTCGAGGTAACGCCGGAGAGAGTTCGAGTAACGCCGGAGAGAGTTCGAGGGGAGAGACGCCGCCGGAGAGAGTTCGAGGGGTAACGGAGAGAGTTCGAGAGGTAACGCCGGAGAGAGTTCGAGTAACGCCGGAGAGAGTTCGAAGGGGTAACGCCGGAGAGAGTTCGAGGTAACGCCGGAGAGAGTTCAGAGGTAACGCCGGAGAGAGTTCGAGGGGGAGAATTCCGGAGAGAGTTCGAGGTAACGCCGGAGAGAGTTCGAGTAACGCCCGGAGAGAGTTCGCCGGAGGGGTAACGCCGGAGAGAGTTCGAGGTAACGCCGGAGAGTTCGAGTACGCCGGAGAGAGTTCGAGGGGTAACGCCGGAGAGAGTTTCGAGTGGTAACGCCGGAGAGAGTTCGAGGGGTAACGCCGGAGAGTTCGAGGGGGTAACGCCGGAGAGAGTTCGAGGTAACGCCGAGAGAGTTCGAGGGGTTCGAGAACGCCCGAGAGAGTTCGAGGGGTAACGCCGGAGAGAGTACGCCGGAGAGAGTTCGAGGTAACGCCGGAGAGAGTTCGAGAAGTAACGCCGGAGAGAGTTCGAGGGGGTAACGCCCGGAGAGAGTTCGAGAAGTGCGCCGGAGAGAGTTCGAGGGGTAACGCCGGAGAGAGTTCGAGAGTAACGCCGGAGAGGATTCGAGGGTAACGCCCGGAGAGAGTTCGAGGGGGTAAAGTTTTTTTTTAAGAAAAAGGATGTTTTGTGCATTCTGAGAACTTTGAGAAATAACATTTTTATAACATTATGCAAACATATTTGTGTTAGCGGAGATGTTTTTACACATTTGGAGAGTTGCAGACCAAATCACGTACTGAGGAGCCTTGACAAATCCTTATCATTATTATTATTATTGATGAATGTTATGGAAAGGCCAAAGTGAGTCATAAAGCTGCAATGATTGACTGATGCAGAGGAGCGGTGACGTGTGTGTGCGGGTGTGTATAAGAGAGCGTGTGAGAGGGCTCCAGCTCATCTTCATCATGAGGGGTCTGATCGTGCTCTTCCTCAGCGGGTGGATGGGCGTCAGTGGGCAGCCGCGGCCCTGTGGTGAGTCCCTCAGGCTCTCATGAGTTCATCTGATGCTCATTAACTCTAACACATGATTCTGATTCTCCAGAGGCTCCGGCTCAGTATGTGGGCAGCTTGTCCATGGTGAGTTTATGCTCTCTCTCTCTCTCGCTCTCATTCGTTCACTTGTTCACTCATTCATATTGTGTACAGGAGAAAGAAAACCCGTAAAATGGCAAAAGTCTTAATCTTGTGTTATTATTATGACTTTTTATGTTATATTTCAACTCGTGTCATAATTTAAACTTTTTGTCATAACTGTGACGGGTGTCGCACTCTCGACCGTCTGTGCCTTAACTGTGACGGGTGTCGCACTCTCGACCGTCTGTGCCATAACTGTGACGGGTGTCGCACTCTCGACCGTCTGTGCCTTAACTGTGACGGGTGTCGCACTCTCGACCGTCTGTGCCTTAACTGTGACGGGTGTCGCACTCTCGACCGTCTGTGCCTTAACTGTGACGGGTGTCGCACTCTCGACCGTCTGTGCCATAACTGTGACGGGTGTCGCACTCTCGACCGTCTGTGCCTTAACTGTGACGGGTGTCGCACTCTCGACCGTCTGTGCCATAACTGTGACGGGTGTCGCACTCTCGACCGTCTGTGCCTTAACTGTGATGGGTGTCGCACTCTCGACCGTCTGTGCCATAACTGTGACGGGTGTCGACTCTCGACCGTCTGTGTCATAACTGTGACGGGTGTCGCACTCTCGACCGTCTGTGCCTTAACTGTGGCGGTGTCGCACTCTCGACCGTCTGTGCCTTAACTGTGGCGGGTGTCGCACTCTCGACCGTCTGTGCCATAACTGTGACGGGTGTCGCACTCTCGACCGTCTGTGCCTTAACTGTGACGGGTGTCGCACTCTCGACCGTCTGTGCCATAACTGTGACGGGTGTCGCACTCTCGACCGTCTGTGCCTTAACTGTGACGGGTGTCGCACTCGACCGCCGTCTGTGCCATAACTGTGACGGGTGTCGCACTCTCGACCGTCTGTGTCATAACTGTGACGGGTGTCGCCTCTCGACCGTCTGTGCCTTAACTGTGACGGGTGTCGCACTCTCGACCGTCTGTGCCATAACTGTGACGGGTGTCGCACTCTCGACCGTCTGTGCCATAACTGTGGCGGGTGTCGCACTCTCGACCGTCTGTGTCATAACTGTGACGGGTGTCGCACTCGACCGTCTGTGCCTTAACTGTGACGGGTGTCGCACTCTCGACCGTCTGTGCCATAACTGTCACACTCTCGACCGTCTGTGCCTTAACTGTGACGGGTGTCGCACTCTCGACCGTCTGTGCCTTAACTGTGACGGGTGTCGCACTCTCGACCGTCCTGTGCCTTAACTGTGGCGGGTGTCGCACTCTCGACCGTCTGTGCCATAACTGTGACGGGTGTCGCACTCTCGACCGTCTGTGCCATAACTGTGACGGGTGTCGCACTCTTCGACCGTCTGTGCCTTAACTGTGACGGGTGTCGCACTTCGACCGTCTGTGCCATAACTGTGACGGGTGTCGCACTCTCGACCGTCTGTGCCTTAACTGTGACGGGTGTCGCACTCGACCGTCTGTGTCATAACTGTGACGGGTGTCGCCTCTCGACCGTCTGTGCCTTAACTGTGACGGGTGTCGCTCTCGACCGTCTGTGCCATAACTGTGACGGGTGTCGCACTCTCGACCGCCTGTGCCATAACTGTCACACTCGACCGTCTGTGTCATAACTGTGACGGGTGTCGCACTCTCGACCGTCTGTGCCTTAACTGTGACGGGTGTCGCCTCTCGACCGTCTGTGCCATAACTGTCACACTCTCGACCGTCTGTGTCATAACTGTGATGGGTGTCGCACTCTCGACCGCCTGTGTCATAACTGTGACGGGTGTCGCACTCTCGACCGCCTGTGCCTTAACTGTGACGGTGTCGCACTCGACCGTCTGTGCCATAACTGTGACGGGTGTCGCACTCTCGACCGTCTGTGCCTTAACTGTGACGGGTGTCGCACTCTCGACCGTCTGTGCCATAACTGTGACGGGTGTCGCACTCTCGACCGTCTGTGCCATAACTGTGACGGGTGTCGCACTCTCGACCGTCTGTGCCTTAACTGTGACGGGTGTCGCACTCTCGACCGTCTGTGCCATAACTGTGACGGGTGTCGCACTCTCGACCGTCTGTGCCATAACTGTGACGGGTGTCGCACTCTCGACCGTCTGTGTCATAACTGTGACGGGTGTCGCACTCTCGACCGTCTGTGCCATAACTGTCACACTCTCGACCGTCTGTGTCATAACTGTGACGGGTGTCTGTTTGTGATCGTAATGCTGATGGTCTGTTGTTGGTCAGACGGCCGCTGATGGAATCATCTCCTCTGCTGCCACATACTCGTATGATGCTCACGCTCAGCAGATCCGCTTCAGAAACCACATGACCGTGTTCAATGAGACCGTCCTGATGGATCTGCTCATGCACTTCAAACAGGCGAGTGGAACTGACCCGCTGTTACTCATAACGACTCCAGAAGATCTAGTTCAGGTTAGAGGAAAGATAAAGATGTGTTTGACCCTTACTATCAGGGTGTCATGTATGAGATGGACTACTCGCGCCTGTGGTGTGAGAAGAAGGCTCTGGAGACGCCGCTCCACCCCACGCGGGTCCCGGCCGACGCCGTCTTCATGGGGCAGGTGATCCTGGGAACCACGTCTGTTCCCGGTCTTGGTCTGCTGACCAACTCCTGGGTCGGAGAGATTCCTGAGATCCAGGGTGAGCAAGAGTCCAGTCTCTTTATCTCTCAGTAACAACATTAACGTCATCAGATTCATTTGTGTCTCGTCTTCAGCTCGGTACATGCTGACCTTCACCGAGTTCACCTGTCTGCCGGTCAGCGCGTCCGTCTTCACGCCACAGACCGGCTGGATCACCATGAGGTGCAGCGTCTCACACACACACACACACTCCACTATCACAGTGTTTGATGATATTGATCATATGTCTCTGTGGTTTCTCAGCTTCTATAATCATCTCCTGGGCGTTCAGAACCCTCAAGACTTCATCCCGCCGTTCTTCTGTCCTGCAGCGGCTCCGAACGAACGCTTGCCCAAGACCAACTTCCTGAAAGCTGTCCGCCCGTCTCATTGAAGACTCTCGCTCTCATCGGAGACGCGGTCATCTCACAGCTCTGATTTAGTTTCAGTTAACGTTTATTTCAAAGAATGAAAATGTTTTAGTTACGATAACACTGTTTGTGTGCAGTGCATTGTGGGATACAGAAAACACACACCACAGCTTTGGCAGATATAGATATGTATTTATAGGCTTGATTTTTTTTTTTTTTTTTTTTTTCATACCAGATAAATAAAAAGTTAACAATACAATCTGGTCACTATCATATGTCGAGTCCGTGTGATGATAATGACCAAATCAAAGCATGATTGTCACTCAGTGTGTGTCACAAAAATCTGTCAATGAATAAATTATCTGGTGAACTTCAACTATTTACAGTATAAACAAACGTCACCATCACGAGCTTTGGATCTTCGGACGATTTCAGCAGTTTTTCCATCATCGTTCAACACAAACACAGAACATAAGAATATGATTCGACTGTACATGCCAGAGTTAATAAACCAAAGTACAAAAGCAAACCGACGTAAAAACAATGATAGAAATAAACATCCACGTGACGTCGCATTCCACACAAACACCGACGCATGAGCTGTGGTCCGGCGGGGAAATGGCGGGAGGGAAGGCGTCTCGGGACGGACGGCGATCAGAGCTCCAGCCGCAGGCGTGCGTGTGCTTCAGTGTCCAGGGAGAAGGTGAAGGTCGTGGAGAAGAACGGGACGATGGAGATGTTTCCACACACTACCCAGAATTCAAGTATTCCAGCGCCACTTCATAGCAAAACTTATACTGATCCTACAGAAGAAACACACACACACACACACCAGCAGAGGTCACTGTCTGCACACACACCAGGACTAACTCTTCAGCACTCACTCTGAAAAATACACCGTGATTCCATTGAAGAACCTTCCAGTCATCAGTGATTAAACACTTGATACAGTTTTTAATCTTCTAAAGAGCCTTTTGTAGGATGAAAGATTTCATCGATGCTAATACAGAACCTTTATGTTTCAGAGTGGCTGTACAAACACAGACATGAAACAAACACTAATGATACTGGGTTATTCCATGCTCAAATGTTTGCTTTTATGAGTATTTTTTCTGAATAAAGACAAACATTAATAGAGATGAAAGGCAGAATATGAACTGTCACAGATGGATATTGCCGGAGTAATCTCTGTTTCGTAGAGGAGGCTCAATGACAGTTTCCACCTGAGATCTGGAGCCAAACTTCAGGGCTGTAAACATGACTCTAGAAAGATGGCAGCATCATTATTTTATTCTCACACAGAGATTGGCAGATCTATTAGTGAAATCTGTTGACTTTATCAATCTGTGTGTCATTATATGCCAACGGTGAGCGCTCAAACATGGGGAATAAGCACTTCTGGTGTGTTTGGGCCTCAAGTTTGAATGCCTGTAGCTCCAGAAGTGTTAAAGATATCTCAATATCCTTTCAGATTCTGCTTCTTAATAAACTTTTCTTTTGAAATCTTCATTTTGAATGCACAATATGATTCATTTCCAGAGATGTGGAGATCTCAGTGTGGCTCAGTGAGTAAACTGGACACATTTTCAGTGGTCAAAAACCAAATGTGGTCCACTTTGCACACGGCTGATACCGTTTGCATTTAAAGAGGAATGTCTGAAGAATAAATAATGTTTAAACAGAAATGTATCTTGTTTCCCTCTATCAAAAGAATTGCATAAATCATAACTCCATTAACGCTCTCAGAAGTGTATTTATAAGAATCTATATTTTAATCCGTTAGGGTTAGGGTTAGGTTTATGGAGATGATCAACTTTTCCGAAATCGACAGATTAGACATGTTTGATGAATGAATGATGGATACAGAAGGATTAAAATGCATCACTGTGATCATCATAAGTGAGTGATCGTTTGTTCTGATGTTCAGACGCTATCACATGTTGTTATTATCCGGTCATTATAAGTGACTGTCGGTCCTGATACTCACCAGCAGATCCACCATGTTGGGTTTGTTATTTCTCAGTGTTTTGACGGCGTGAAACACGTCCACCGAGTGCTGGTGCCGTAACATCTCACACACGATACTGATGGCACAGAAGGTCCCGCTGCGGCCGCCGCCGTTACTGTAACACACCAGACAGAACCATTACTGAGACGAAGAGAGAGAGCCCATATCACACCCTTTCTGCCTCCACTAGAGCAGGTTTTCCTGCTTGAGTGTTGATTATTCCTCATATTCTCCATTGTTGCGGCTCCTCTCTTCCCAGTCTGTCAGTAACGCTCTGTTTAGTTCCTGTCTCTATGAAGCCCCTCCTTCTGAAAAGCACACTGTGCTCTGATTGGTCGGCTGGAGCGGTGTGTTGTGATTGGTGTTTGGGAATTCATTTTTAACTCAATGTTACAGTAGCACTTTAGACATTCTACTGACTACAAGTAAGTCTGTAAATACATGTCAACGTATTCAACTAATACTCTAATGACTGCTAGTTGTAGATGCAAAATTACTTTTAGTCAGTAGAATGTCTAAATAAAGTACAGCCGCATGTTATGAGCTGTTTCTCTGATGAAGGCTGCTGTTAGTCTCGTCTGTGAACACTAGGTGGTGCTGCACTGCCGCTCATAAACGCACACACACACACACACACACACACAATCATTTACCACCAATCCCTCGAGTCTCCTGCTTTCACAAACGTCTCATGAACTCCTGAGGAACGTCAGCGGATGTTCAGTTGTTCAGTGTAAATGTTTATTTCAGGATAAACACGACGGCGCTGAAGAACGAGAGAGGGAATCTAACGAGGATCATGTGACTCGTTTGCGTTTGACCAGCTGATGTGTTTTAAGTCACCATGACATCAAATCTCAATTATCATTTCGGTTACTTTATTTTAAGGTGTCATGGTTACAGTGAAATTATATATTTAAGTACTGAGTAATATTTAGCAGGGCTTGCTGAGGGTTAGTAGCATGTAATTATGCATCAGTTATATTTATTGCTATAGTAACAACATGTAACAGTTGTAACAAGGACACTGTAAAATAAAGTGTAACCATAATTTTTATGGAATACTGCAGTGTTTATTCTGAATGATTCATCATTATTGTGTTAATAATCAGAATCAGAATAACTTCATCTCTTCTCTGATGACGAGGGCGGGGCCACCTGTCACTCACATTTGTGCTTGTTCGTGAAGCGCTTCTCTCTGATATACGGCACTAGTGCTCAGGTGTGTGTGAGACTCACAGGCAGTGGACGACCGTGCGTCCCTCTCCTCCGTCGTACTCCTCCTGCCATTTGTCCACCTGTCGGATGAGCTTGAGGAAGGAGCGTTTGGACACGGGTGTGTCGCGGTACATCGGCCAGCCCAGGAACTGGAACTGCTGCACCATCCGGTACCCGTCCTGCGGCTGGATGCAAACATCACGCATCAGATTCATGACATTCATATGTGTGTGTGTGTGTGTGTGTGTGTGTGTGTGTGTGTGTGTGTACGCACTCGTGCAGCGTTATAGATGCGGAAGATCCTGCTGATGATGTCCTCCTCCAGATCCGCAGACACAAACTCCACCTGGATGGGGCCGTGGCGATGGACGCCGTTCTCAGGCCAGTACTGAGGACACAACTGAACACACACACACACACACACACACACACACACACACACACACACAACACAACAGCATCAGTTCAGGGCGTTTCGGCTGATTAACTAGCTAAAAACTCCCTTGGTCATCAGACTGATGTTGAGATAAAGTGCATGAGTCAGCATGAAAACCAGATGAATTCATGTTCTTATTTCATATGATTCAACAGTGCATTTTATTATTAATTAATAAATAAATAAATAATTTAACACATTCAAGTCAAGAATATTTTTTCCAATCAAATCCCAAATGCAATTACATGTTTAGAATATGTGCATTTACATAAATAAAGATTAATTCATAAATAATTAATTAAATCTTTAAATTTTTTTATTTAAAATTATTATATAAAATATATTATACAAAATAAAAAATATTAATATTATATAACATTGTACAAAGAATAACAAGTAAATAACATTTTATAAAGTTTAAAAAAATTATATTATATAATTATTTATATAAATAAAAAAGAATTCAATAATAAAAAATAAAATAAGTTGTATAAATTATGTATATATTATTTAAAATGATATACAATAAAAATATTACATAATTTATATAATTATATAATTATATAAAATAATAGATCAAAATAAAAACACTAATAATTAAATAAAATAATAATAATTAAAATAAAAAGTAAAAATAATTTTTGTGTGTGTGTGTGTGTGTGTGTCTGTGTGTGTGTGTGTGTGTGTGTGTGTGTGTGTGTGTGTGTGTGTGTGTGTGTGTGTGTGTGTGTGTGTGTGTGTGTGTGTGTGTGTGTGTGTGTGTGTGTGTGTGTGTGTGTGTGTGTGTGTGTGTGTGTGTGTGTGTGTGTGTGTGTGTGTGTGTGTGTGTGTGTGTGTGTGTGTGTGTGTGTGTGTGTGTGTGTGTGTGTGTGTGTGTGTGTGTGTGTGTGTGTGTGTGTGTGTGTGTGTGTGTGTGTGTGTGTGTGTGTGTGTGTGTGTGTGTGTGTGTGTGTGTGTGTGTGTGTGTGTGTGTGTGTGTGTGTGTGTGTGTGTGTGTGTGTGTGTGTGTGTGTGTGTGTGTGTGTGTGTGTGTGTGTGTGTGTGTGTGTGTGTGTGTGTGTGTGTGTGTGTGTGTGTGTGTGTGTGTGTGTGTGTGTGTGTGTGTGTGTGTGTGTGTGTGTGTGTGTGTGTGTGTGTGTGTGTGTGTGTGTGTGTGTGTGTGTGTGTGTGTGTGTGTGTGTGTGTGTGTGTGTGTGTGTGTGTGTGTGTGTGTGTGTGTGTGTGTGTGTGTGTGTGTGTGTGTGTGTGTGTGTGTGTGTGTGTGTGTGTGTGTGTGTGTGTGTGTGTGTGTGTGTGTGTGTGTGTGTGTGTGTGTGTGTGTGTGTGTGTGTGTGTGTGTGTGTGTGTGTGTGTGTGTGTGTGTGTGTGTGTGTGTGTGTGTGTGTGTGTGTGTGTGTGTGTGTGTGTGTGTGTGTGTGTGTGTGTGTGTGTGTGTGTGTGTGTGTGTGTGTGTGTGTGTGTGTGTGTGTGTGTGTGTGTGTGTGTGTGTGTGTGTGTGTGTGTGTGTGTGTGTGTGTGTGTGTGTGTGTGTGTGTGTGTGTGTGTGTGTGTGTGTGTGTGTGTGTGAGTGTGTGTGTGTGTGTGTGTGTGAGTGTGTGTGTGTGTGTGTGTGTGTGTGTGTGTGTGTGTGTGTGTGTGTGT
>CM031966.1:130000-132500 GCA_018749465.1 Paracanthobrama guichenoti | reverse complement strand
TTAGTGAAGCATTGAGTGTGTTACGAGTGTGTGTTACGTGTTAGTGAAGCATTGAGTGTGTGTTACGAGTGTGTGTTACGTGTTAGTGAAGCATTGCGCGTGTGTTATGAGTGTGTGTTACGTGTGTGAAGCATTGAGTGTGTGTTATGAGTGTGTGTTACGTGTGTTAGTGAAGCATTGAGTGTGTTACGAGTGTGTTACGTGTTAGTGAAGCATTGAGTGTGTGTTACGAGTGTGTGTTACGTGTGTGTGAAGCATTGAGTGTGTGTTATGAGTGTATGTTACGTGTTAGTGAAGCACTGAGTGTGTGTTACGAGTGTGTTATGTGTTAGTGAAGCATTGAGTGTGTTACGAGTGTGTGTTACGTGTGTGTGAAGCATTGAGTGTGTGTTACGAGTGTGTGTTACGTGTTAGTGAAGCATTGAGTGTGTGTTACGAGTGTGTTACGTGTGTGAAGCATTGAGTGTGTGTTACGAGTGTGTTACGTGTCAGTGAAGCATTGAGTGTGTGTTACGAGTGTGTGTTACGTGTGTTAGTGAAGCATTGAGTGTTATGAGTGTGTGTTACGTGTGTGTGAAGCATTGAGTGTGTGTTACGAGTGTTACGTGTGTTAGTGAAGCATTGAGTGTGTGTTACGAGTGTGTTACGTGTCAGTGAAGCATTGAGCGTGTGTTATGAGTGTGTGTTACATATGTTAGTGAAGCATTGAGTGAGTGTTATGAGTGTGTTACGTGTGTTAGTGAAGCATTGAGTGTGTGTTATGAGTGTGTTACATGTGTTAGTGAAGCAATGAGCGTGTGTTATGAGTGTGTGTTACATGTGTTAGTGAAGCATTGAGTGTGTGTTACGAGTGTGTTACGTGTCAGTGAAGCATTGAGTGTGTGTTATGAGTGTGTGTTACATGTGTTAGTGAAGCAATGAGCGCGTGTTACGAGTGTGTTACGTGTGTTAGTGAAGCATTGAGCGTGTGTTACGAGTGTGTGTTACGTGTTAGTGAAGCATTGAGTGTTACGAGTGTGTGTTACGTGTGTGTGAAGCATTGAGCGTGTTACGAGTGTGTTACGTGTGTGTGAAGCATTGAGTGAGTGTTACGAGTGTGTGTTACGTGTGTGTGAAGCATTGAGTGTTACGAGTGTGTTACGTGTGTGTGAAGCATTGAGCGTGTGTTACGAGTGTGTGTTACGTGTGTGTGAAGCATTGAGTGTTACGAGTGTGTGTTACGTGTGTGTGAAGCATTGAGTGTTACGAGTGTGTGTTACGTGTGTGTGAAGCATTGAGTGTGTTACGAGTGTGTGTTACGTGTGTGTGAAGCATTGAGCGTGTGTTACGAGTGTGTGTTACGTGTGTGTGAAGCATTGAGTGTTACGAGTGTGTGTTACGTGTGTGTGAAGCATTGAGTGTTACGAGTGTGTGTTACGTGTGTGTGAAGCATTGAGTGTTTACGAGTATTGTGTGTTACGTGTGTAAAGCATTGAGCGTGTGTTACGAGTGTGTGTTACGTGTGTGTGAAGCATTGAGCGTGTGTTACGAGTGTGTGTTACGTGTGTAAAGCATTGAGCGTGTGTTACGAGTGTGTGTTACGTGTGTGTGAAGCATTGAGCGTGTTACGAGTGTGTGTTACGTGTGTGTGAAGCATTGAGCGTGTTACGAGTGTGTGTTACGTGTGTGTGAAGCATTGAGCGTGTTACAGTGTGTTACGTGTGTGTGAAGCATTGAGTGTGTTACGAGTGTGTGTTACGTGTGTGTGAAGCATTGAGCGTGTGTTGCGAGTGTGTGTTACGTGTGTGTGTGAAGCATTGAGCGTGTTACGTACGTGTGTTGAGCGTGTTAGTGTGTGTTACGTGTGTGTGAAGCATTGAGCGTGTTACGAGTGTGTGTTACGTGTGTGTGAAGCATTGGCGTGTTACGAAGCATTGAGTGTTACGAGTGTGTTACGTGTGTGTGAAGCATTGAGCGTGTTACGAGTGTGTGTTACGTGTGTGTGAAGCATTGAGTGTGTTTACGTGTGTGTGAGCATTGTGTGTTACGTGTTACGTGTGTGTGAGCATTGAGCGTGTTACGAGTGTGTGTTACGTGTGTGTGAAGCATTGAGCGTGTTACGAGTGTGTGTTACGTGTGTGTGAAGCATTGAGCGTGTTACGAGTGTGTGTTACGTGTGTGTGAAGCATTGAGCGTGTTACGAGTGTGTGTTACATGTAGTGGACTGGACCATGGTGGAGGATTCGTTGTGCAGCAGAAGACTTATATTTTAAAATGCTCTCCCTAATCACAGAGTACACACGATCGCGAGTGAAAGTAAACGGGAGTGCTCATTCAAACGTGATCTCAATATGTTACCGCTGTTTGAAAGCGACTCCCTGAGGCACGCGAGTATCTCCCAGTATGAAAGCTATCTAGTTGTAACCATCTCTAGGCTCTGTATCACGCTTGAAGAAAATGTGCTCTCTATTTGCACTTTGAATATTGAGCACTTTGATTATAGTTATTGTTTGCACTTAAT
>CM031966.1:87500-115000 GCA_018749465.1 Paracanthobrama guichenoti | reverse complement strand
CCGTTCGTGATGTGAGATAAAAATAGAGCGCTATTTCCCTCTGTCCACAGACAATTGATATGATTGCCGGTGATTGTGCGCGACTGAACACAGAGATGACACGGGTTTCATCTGCAGGAAAACGGCTCGATCATCCGTCTCTTTGAGCTTAATGACGGCCGCGTGACGCTGATATTCACCGACTCAAATGGAAGCCCTGACACTGAGAGCAAACGGACCGTCTGACTAACATCCTCTGATCGGGGGTCTGTGATTGAGGTTACGGCCGGCTGTAAAGCATGAATCATACGGAAACATGACCTGCAACGCTCTTTAATGTGTTGTAGTCGAACAACTGAATGCTTTAGAAGGCCTGCAGGAACACCACTCAACTGAGAAACCGCACAAACTATGATTTAAAAGTGTTCAGCATGCAAACGCACCGTCACTCTGTGAGCTCAACATTAACACATTCATATATTATATTATATTGCATTACATTATATTATATTACATTATATTATATTACATTATATTATATTATATTATATTATATTATATTACATTATATTATATTACATTATATTATGTTATATTACATTATATTATGTTATATTACATTATATTATGTTATATTCTATTAGTTTGGGGTGGGAAGTCTCTCCTGCTCATGAATCTGCTCATAACTCCAGTAGATCAGTGTAATACTCCTCCAGTGTAGATCAGCTGTTCTCTGTGTGAATATACAGTAAAGTGTGATTTATTCCTGAGTTTATCATCATTACTCCAGTCTTCAGTGTCGCATGATCCTTCAGGAATCACTCTCATATGAGGATCTGATGATCAACACACAGTTATGATTATTATCAGCGTTGAGAACAGTGGAAGCTGCGATGCATTTTATTTTTCAGGATTCTTTGATGAATAGAAAGTTCAAAAGAGCAGGGCAGATGCGTTTGCTTCCGCGGCATCAAAAGAGACATTAAAAACAATGTAACGCGTGTTGACACGGCTCGTCTCTCTCATGCGCTCACACCTGAGAGACGGCAGCTCGTGTGTGTGTGTGTGTGTGTCTTCAGTGACAGCGCGAGGAAGCGCACCTTCAGATAATGAGATGCGGGAGTCCGACGCCGAGACCCAAAATAATGACAACTGAGTCAAACCGGTGGAGACGGGTGTCAGGCGCTGGAGTTCGCTGCACGTCAGCAGAAAAACACACATTTAAATATTCACACGCCTCTGAGAGTGTTTACAAAGCCAAGGCGCGTTATAAAGTGCACATTCTGTCAAACAAACACTGACGGCGAGGATACATGGATGCGTAAACACACAAAACACGCAAGAACTTAAAGAGTTGCTGAAGTGAAACTGGAGAGAATAATGATTCTCAGACTTTGCTTGATGGAAAAATAATCTTTTGAAATATAAAAATGTGGTGCTGAATAAATAAGCTTCATGGGCCGAGATGGTGAAATGGCTGGTAGGAAGCTCCAGGCTGTTTCTGTCCCTCTGGGCCACCCGCTGTGATTGGCTGAGCCTCCAGACCGCAGCCAATCAGACGCACGACTGGAATGAGGAGCTCGAACCACGGCACGTTTCTAAGAATCAAACGCACAACATTAACCTCTCCCAATCCTTTTGCGTTTGGTCTCGGAGGATAAAAGGAGACGGTGGAATTGATGGCGATTAACATGCGCGCTCTGAAAGATGTCAAAACAAGCATGAATAAAACAAGCAACTTAATAATGCATGTTCTAGGATAATAATGCAGTTCTCTTTATTGTTATGCATCTCATTAGACGTTCGGCAAACCACGAGCGACGCCCTCCGTGACCTCTGACAGTACACGTGTTCCAATCTCACGCTTCAGATGCTGGATTCTGTTACATCATTCCTTACTGTCAGTACCCTTTGTTAAGCTCCGCCCCCTGGTTACTGTTGCTAATGCTGAATATTATTCTTACGGTCTGGAATGAAATATGAAGCTGAAGTTGTTTCAGAACGGATGAACTTTGTAACAGTAGCCGCGTTTACATTACAGATTTGCGAGAAACTTTTGCGACAGTGTTTCCATTAACCGATGTTATCTGACTAAAACTCATTTTTTCCTCTCGCGATAAGTCATTCTGAAAATGATGCCACATATGTTGGTAGGTTTACAGTGCTGGGTGTAACGCATTACAAGTAACTTGAGTTCCATAATCAGATTATTTTAAGTAACTAGTAAATTAACGCATTACTTTTAAATTTACAACAAAATATCGGAGTTACTTTTTCAAATAAGTAACGCGAGTGACTTTGTTTCTGACTGACAGCTCTTACACACACTGGGTCTCATTCACTAATAATTGCGTGGATTCTTACATATTTGTACGCACAGGAGAACTCCTCATGGAAAATCTGATTCACAACACATTCGTACGCACATGAATGTGTTCTTAACCTCGTTCTGATATCAGTGAATGTGGAGTATTCTAAATGAGCGGCCGTGTGCACAAGGTTTGTCATTTGTATAAAACACCCACACACACTATAAGGGCTTTCCGCCCAACACATCTCCATATAAAGGCTTTCCGCCCACAAAATGTCCATATAAGGGCTTTCCGCCCACACCATGCCCATATAAGGGCTTTCCGCCCAACACATCTCCATATAAGGGCTTTCCGCCCAACCCATCTCCATATAAGAGTTTTCCGCCCAACACATCTCCATATAAGAGTTTTCCGCCCAACCCATCTCCATATAAGAGTTTTCCGCCCAACACATCTCCATATAAGGGCTTTCCGCCCAACACATCTCCATATAAGGGCTTTCCGCCCAACACATCTCCATATAAGGGCTTTCCGCCCAATACATCTCCATATAAGAGTTTTCCGCCCAACACATCTCCATATAAGGGCTTTCCGCCCCAACACATCTCCATATAAGGGCTTTCCGCCCAACACATCTCCATATAAGAGTTTTCCGCCCAACACATCTCCATATAAGAGTTTTCCGCCCAACACATCTCCATATAAGGGCTTTCCGCCCAACACATCTCCATATAAGGACTTTCCGCCCCCAAAATGTCCATATAAGGGCTTTCCGCCCACACCATGCCCATATAAGGGCTTTCCGCCCAACACATCTCCATATAAGGGCTTTCTGCCCAACCCATCTTCATATAAGTTTTCCGCCCAACCCATCTCCATATAAGAATTTTCCGCCCAACCCATCTCCATATAAGAGTTTTCCGCCCAACACATCTCCATATAAGAGTTTTCCGCCCAACCCATCTCCATATAAGAGTTTTCCGCCCAACCCATCTCCATACAAGAGTTTTCCGCCCAACACATCTCCATATAAGGGCTTTCCGCCCAACACATCTCCATATAAGGGCTTTCCGCCCAACACATCTCCATATAAGGGCTTTCCGCCCACAAAATGTCCATATAAGGGCTTTCCGCCCACACCATGCCCATATAAGGGCTTTCCGCCCAACACATCTCCATATAAGGGCTTTCCGCCCAACCCATCTCCATATAAGAGTTTTCCGCCCAACCCATCTCCATACAAGATTTTTCCACCCAACCCATCTCCATATAAGGGCTTTCCGCCCAACATATCTCCATATAAGAGTTTTCCGCCCAACACATCTCCATATAAGAGTTTTCCGCCCAACACATCTCCATATAAGAGTTTTCCGCCCAACACATCTCCATATAAGAGTTTTCCGCCCAACACATCTCCATATAAGCGTTTTCCGCCCAACACATCTCCATATAAGAGTTTTCCGCCCAACACATCTCCATATAAGGGCTTTCCGCCCAACACATCTCCATATAAGAGTTTTCAGCCCAACCCATCTCCATATAAGAGTTTTCCGCCCAACACATCTCCATATAAGAGTTTTCCGCCCAACACATCTCCATATAAGGGCTTTCCACCCACAAAATGTCCATATAAGGGCTTTCCGCCCACACCATGCCCATATAAGGGCTTTCCGCCCAACACATCTCCATATAAGGGCTTTCCGCCCAACCCATCTCCATATAAGAGTTTTCCGCCCAACCCATCTCCATATAAGATTTTTCCACCCAACCCATCTCCATATAAGGGCTTTCCGCCCAACATATCTCCATATAAGAGTTTTCCGCCCAACCCATCTCCATATAAGAGTTTTCCGCCCAACCCATCTCCATATAAGAGTTTTCCGCCCAACACATCTCCATATAAGGGCTTTCCGCACATGCTTTCCTTACAGCCGTTCGTCACTCTCCGACGTGCTCTCGCCGGATCCTCGAGTGATGCCAAGTGTGCCATTCTCCCCCGTTCTCACAATAAACAGCTTTAATAAAGACCCAGATTAGAGACTCTCATTAGCAGCTGTACACGCGTGTGTATCTGCGTTATCCAGAGAAACCTCCAGCTGAAGCTATAACACAGCTTTTCTTACTCTAACCGTATATGATCGAATGCATTTAAGATTCAATTCAATTGTATTATTTAAGAATTTCATTATATCATTTTATGCTGTGGTTTCAGTTGTTCCTATATTTTTTCGTAAATTTAGAAAAAAAATTATTAGGAAATCTTTGGTGAATTTGTTCTTAAAATCGTACTTTTTTATCAAAAAGTAACTAAGTAATGCAATGAGTTACTTTTTAAGGGAGTAACGCAATATTGTAACGCATTACTTTTCAAAGTAACTTTCCCAACACTGTAGGTTTATGGTTTATGTATATCCCAGCACTGGCCATTATTTTTAATAATGGTGTGTGTGTGTTTCTCCCTCATATTTGCTTCAATAATTTGTGGCATTTCTTTGTTGTTTAGAATCCAGTGTTCCTGTAATTCTTTTATGAGTTTAATAAAGGACTGTCCAAACACACCGCGTCATCTGGAAAGAATGATTGACTTTTACGTACGCCAGGTGACCAGTCCATGAGAATGTCCATTGCAGTTTTTTTGTGAATATTTCCTTGATTGAATTGCCTGAAGAACCCCCTCATATGAGCGTATTTGAAGGGTAAAGGAAACGCGGCTATACGCTGCCAATATCTGAAACTGAAGTTATTTCCCTGTTCATTACTGTAAATCTGCTATAAAGCGCTGTAGAAATAAAGCTGACTCGACTTGTTGCTTTAAAGAAATTGTTCAGTCATGCAGTGGCGTGATTCAAGCTTCCTACAGTCAAAATAAGACCCAAGATTTACTCAAACGCTGCAACAATATCTCCCCATATGTTTTCAGAGCTTTGCATTTGAAAAAGAAAAGCTTGTATGATAATATAGCAGCTAGGATTGGTCAATGACTGTTTTAAAGGCGGGGCTTAGTGAAGGGCGCAACATATCAGCAACTCAAACATCTTACATATATCCAAAAAGGGCTGCTTACCTCGTTTATCTTTTCCAAAGTTAATGTACGGAATAACAAGAAGCATGGATCGGAGGGAAAGATAAGGGAATACTTTAGTGTTGGTCATCTCAGTAATGGAGGGTAAAAACAGTCAAGACAAGCAATGCAGGGAGTGAGAGCTGAACTCAACTCTAAAAACAATCTTTATCCATAATGAACGAGCCCTCGGGGCGGCTCCAAACCGTACGGCTGAAAGAGTTACTGCATTGAGATGTGAAGGATAAAGCCGTGAGTGAGAGGATGGCACACACACACACACACACACACACACACAGAGCCGTGGATGTGACGCGACCGCAGCTCGATCACGCGAGTGTGTGTGTGAGGATAATGCGCTGGACGGGCCGGGACAGAACCAACACGACTGGAGCAGGACGGTGATTACATGAGCTCATGGTGCAGTTTCTTAGTATCGTCTTGTTTTCCAGCACAAACATCTAATCATTCTTAAATCAACGTTAACGTTATCTGATAAACGTGTCAAAATGAAGCGAGTTTGTGCTTAAAACATCTGCTAATCTCGAGACAAGACTTAAACATCTAAGAATGTATCGATATTCCTACTGGTAAACAAGACAAAAATACTGAGGAAGAAAATCAATTTTCGCTGTGAAAAATAAAAGAATCGTTGAATCATTTACTCACTCTCATGTCGATTCAAACCTGTATTACTTTTTTCCCATCAAACACAAAATGACAATCAAGCTCAAAAGAAAAGGACCATAAAATCTGCTTTTGTTGTATGCAAAACATCTCCTTTTGTGTTTCACAGAAGAAATAAAGCCAGGTTTGGAATGACATTGATTTAAAGTGCCCTTTAAAGCCTCCTGATGTTGTTCTGGCGTCTCTACCGCAGGCTCTCATGCATTAACGTCAAACACACTTTAATTCTCTCATAACATCCACTGACGCATCACCACATTTCTCAAAGAATCTGAAACGCTTCGTTTGTAGATTCAGTCTCTCTAAGCTCCGCCTCTCTGAGAGCTGGTCTGCTGTGATTGGTCAGAAAGCAAGCGCTCATTATCATATCTGAATCTCAGCTCTTGACACACAGTGATACGAACGGTAACCGTCTCAATCTCAGCAGAAAACAGCGTCTCCTCCACATGAACAACACCAACCAATCTCTTCCAGTCTCAGAGACAGTGTGTGAGGGCGGGGCTAAGAGATGCTGCTCAGCCAATCACGACCGGAGGTGGACATTAACTAGTGTGTGAGGGAGGGGCTAAGATGCGCTGATCAGCCAATCACGACCAGAGGTGGACATTAACTAGTGTGTGAGGGCGGGGCTAAGAGATGCTGCTCAGCCAATCACGACCGGAGGTGGACAGTAACTAGTGTGTGAGGGAGGGGCTAAGAGGCGCTGCTCAGCCAATCACGACCAGAGGCAGATATTAACTACAGTGTGTGAGGGCGGGGCTAAGAGATGCTGCTCAGCCAATCACGACCAGAGGTGGACATTAACTAGTGTGTGCGGGAGGGGCTAAGAGACGCTGCTCAGCCAATCACGACCAGAGGGTGGGCGTTATGCAAATTAGTTACAGTGTTCCTGACGATTCGTTTCAGTTCAGAATCGAAACAATAACTGGCTTTAATAAGGGCACTTTAAATGTGATTAAATGATTTTTCAGGGTGAGTTGTTCATAACACACAAACAGCATGCAGTGATGCACAAACACGTGATGATGGCGAGCGCTGGCGAATACCTCGTACTCCTCTTTGAATCCGTAGCCCTCGGCGCACTTCATCTGCGTGATGTGCTGGAGGAGGTCGGCCACGCGGATGGCCGGATGCAGCTGCCCAGTCTGGTATGGGACGTCCACCGCCTCACGCTTCTTGTAGGAGTGTGTGTGTGACTGCACCAGGCTGCTGGTCTCGCTGGTCATGGTCTGGTTCTCATCTAGACGGAAGGGACAGACGGTCAGCACACGAGCGCACGGCTTACGGCTGTTACACGACGACTACATGAAGAGATGAGCACAGGACAACAGGCGACTCTAATCCGACATGTGCATAAACAGAACGCCGCACCTCACATCAAAACAAAGCCGTCTGTTCTCATAAACTAGCTAAAGAAACTGGCTAGAGATCGTGGAATGGTGGCCGAATGGAGGGTTACGTGATGTCTTCACAACAGGGGAACCAAAACCAAAAGAAAGCACATCTGAGGATGCAGGTGAGTGGAGGGTCACATACGGTATGAGGAGGACGGCCACGGCCATGCTAGCTAATGGACGGGAGGGCGAGATGCGACACAAGGCCATGCGAGAGAGAGAGAGAGCGGCGACACGGTTTGAGGGGGAGAGGGGGAGCGGATCCCACTGACAGTCACCCCCAAAAAACACAGGGCCGATTGGCAACTTACCATTAATGGGCACTTTTTAAGAGGATACATAACAGGTTAAATGTGAAGAAAGAAAACAGGAAGAGAGAGGAAAAAGGGTGTAAGCAACAAGATAGTTGAAGCAAGAGCAGCTACACATGAAGACTATCTGAGGTTCTGACTGACGTACTCATCAAGAACCATCTGGATGACAATCGGGACCTGCGCCGCGGGAAGTAACGATCCCATTCCTGACCTCCGCTGACGGACAGAGCGTTCTGGAGACCTGCGCGATCCCAGCCGGCGTTTCACGGGTCCATCATCAATCACTTTTGGTTTCAATTTGGGAATTCGAATCAGCGCTGACATTCTTTTAACGTTGTACTTTTCGTATGGATCTTGTTGATTCAGAATGAATGTTCATTCATGAGTAAATCAACGTCATGTTGTAGTAATCCGGTCACGGTTCAAAGTAATGTTGATAATGCACTTTCTGTGGATCTTTAGCCACAAGTACTTTGTTAATATGGCGCTAAACGTTTGTTCCAACATTTAAACAACTGACATTATTTTTTAAAGCACATTTAAATGTTTATTCATGGGTCGACATCATCAATCATGGATTAATCCGGGTTCAAATTGATTTGAAATTTGCAAATTGAATGAACGTTGATACTGCGACATTTTTACTTTTCGTACAGATCTTGTTGATCCAGAAGCGCTCTGATAACCATTTCGCATTAAATGAACTTTGTTTCAGTTTAGCAGATTGAAGTAATGTTGATAATGGAACATGTTTAACGTCCGCTTTCTGTAGAGACTTTCAACGCTGATTTCCAAGTGCTTTTTGTTAATTGAACACTAAAGTCTTTTTTTAAGCACATTTCAATGTTTATTCATGGGTGAATCGACATCACGGATGAATCAGGGCTACAATTGGTTTCAATTTAGAAAATCGTATGAACGTTGATATTGCAACATTGTTTCATAATTTCGTACAGATCTTGCTATAATTGAAATGTTGATTTTTAAGAATTGTATTAAACTTTTCACAGTCATTTAGTGCTAAACGGTCGCGTGCCGGCGGGATGAGATCTGCCTAAATCTGTGCGCTTTAAAAAAATCATGTTGTAATAAACAGAATGAACGACGTATAGCTACCAAACTACAGTCTGTTAAAGCGATAGTTCACTCCAGACAGACTTTCTTTCTTCTGTGCAACACAAAAGAAGATGTTTTTGTCCATGCAGTGAAAGTCATTGGGGTCCAAAGTTATCCTTTTGTGCTCCACAGAAGAAAGAAACTCACGAGGGTGAGTAAATTATGACAGAATGATCATTTTTGGGTGAACCGTCCCTTTAAGTGCTTTATGGGATGCCTAGTGTCCCAGTGTGTTTTAATTGAATGAATGGGAAATTTACTTCCTGAACGCAGGTCCTCGTCTGATGTAATCTTATGCGTTCCTAAAGGATAGTAAATCTGGGAACTGCTGTAAAACACGTGCACAATTGATCTTATAATGACAGAGTGTGTTTTAAACACTATCATGAGCATAACGAGCGTCTGGAGACACTGGACATCATCAGATCGTGCCACACTGTCACTCCCCCCTCATCCGGTCCACATTATCTGTCCATGCACATGAGAGGTCATAGACATACGTGACGTCACACGCACGACACGGAATGCGGATGGGATGGGGTGAAGCCTCGGCTCGGGGAGGAATAACCCTCATATCTCACACAGAAGAGAAAAGCAGGCAGGTATGAATGTGAGGAAGCGTCAGATCTACTTCCTGTCTGTCTCTCATCAACACAAACTAACTACACTGAAAACAGGAGGCTCTTCCTCAGTGCTTCCGTCTCCTTTTCCAGAACAAATATCCAAACGTCCCTACTGGAGAAGCAGAAGGACACAGTCTTGTGCTCTGTGTCTGGTGTCTTGATGTAAGGACGTTTAGATATCTGTTCTGTAAAACGGGACAGACGCACTGAGGAAGAGCCTCCTGTTTTCAGCGTATTCTCAGCACGTCGTCATGTGTGGAAACAGAAAGAGCAGGTTTTCTCACCTAAGATGGCCGTCGGCACAAACGGGTCTGTTCTCAGGCCAGAAGAAGAGCAGAGGTTTAGAGAGAAGAGAAGAGACGGTTCAGTCAGGACGCTTTAAGCACACACACCGCAGGACGAGGAGTGACCAGCTTCCTTGCTCATAATGTTCACACTACCATTCAAACGTCTGGGGTCGGTAACCTTTATTTATTTATTTGATCATAAATCAATACAATAAATATTATATTGCATTATATTATTTTATATTATGTTATGTTATACTATATCATATTACATTATATTATGTTATATTCTATTAGTTTGGGGTGGGAAGTCTCTCCTGCTCATGAATCTGCTCATAACTCCAGTAGATCAGTGTAATACTCCTCCAGTGTAGATCAGCTGTTCTCTGTGTGAATATATAGTAAAGTGTGATTTATTCCTGAGTTTATCATCATTACTCCAGTCTTCAGTGTCACATGACCCTTCACTAATCCCTCTCACATGATGACATTTATGATTATGATCAGAGATGGAAACTGCCGTGCTGCTTCAGATTTCTGTGGTAACATTATACGTCTTTATGGTGTAACATCTGTAACATTATAAATGTTCTTCTGTCAGTTTAATGCATTGATTTCTTGTTCAGATGTTACTGACCCCAAACGTTTGAATGGCACATGTGCTAAACCTGATTTTTGGTACTTTATGATGTAACATTTTGTAACATTATAAATGTTTTATTGTCACTTTTGAACCAATTAAATTATACATGATACATTATATTTACATTATAAATTAATAAATATCTTTTATGATGTAACATTTTGTAACAAATGTTTCACTGTCACTTTATGGATTTAATGCGTAACATCATGTGTGTGTCTTTTACGGTGTAACATTCTGTAACATTATAAATGTTCTTCTGTCACTTTTGATCAGTTTAATTCTTTCTTCCTGAAGAAAAGTATTCATTTTTTTTTATTTTTATATATATATATATATATATATTACTGACCCCAAACTTTTGAATGGCGCATGAGCTAAAGGAGATTTTTGTTGTGCTGTCTGCCATAATGATGAGCTGAAAGCTCCAGACACGAGCCGGAACACACACACGTGATGTCATGGGGTTTATAACCTCAGAGCTGTGACAGAAGCCAGGCAGTTTCAGACAGAAATGATCTGACATGCGGCGCTTTACCTGGATAGTAGGAGTTTGGCACGGCGGTGCTCAGTGTGTTAGTCTTCATGGTAAAGGAGGACGGCGAGGACACAGCTTTTAGAATAAAAGAGCAGGCAAGACGTGATTAATAAGCAAATACATTCTTAAAACACTGACAGACATTTAAAGCAAACATGTCACTGTACACGTACTCAAACCCCTGCACCAGTGTAAGCGCAGGATCACCGACACACACTTGTGTTCACCGCTCACGTTCACTCTGGCAGTGTGTGAATGATAAAGCGCTTTCTCTCGGTGTGTGTCACTGACGAGCCGCTGACAGCCGCGGTGAGCTTCCTGCCTGCAGTGACCCGTCTGTCAATCACCGGCGGCAGGAGAAGGTCATGCTTGAGCCGCCCGCCGTCTCGGCCGCTAAGAGCCGTGTTTATTTATTTATCCCTGTTTGTGGCCACTTCACAGAGCGACATGTCAGTCACGCCGAGGGACGCTCCTGCATTATTTAATAATGCTGTCATGTGATCAAAGCAGCGGGCGGTTCACTCCATTTCTCACACATGGTGTCAGCGATAAAGGCTGTATATCTGCTCTCGGACTCGTTTAGCCCTAAGATAATGGTGATGTGGATGAATTAATCGAAACTACTCTATCACAATATGGACTAGTGCATGTGAATATTAAAGCGCAAAACTAAACGACTAAAAGTTTGATTTAACTTGAAATTATGACAGAAATTACTATTGTACATTATAAATGTACTTCTTCATAATAATAATACAGTTTATTCAAACATAAGTTAAGGAATATCACATAATTTTGTCCTTTTATTCAGTCCTCTGTTATTATTCCAGAACGGCTGTACAAATTCTGTTGCATTATTTTCCTGTTAACAATGTGAAGCTGCTTTGAAACAATTGGACTTGTTAAAAGCGCTGTATAAATAAAGGTGATTTGATTTGATTAAAAGGAATAAAAGGAATTGTTTTTTTATTTGATTGCCTTTTAAAAGATGAATTATATTGTTAATGTTTATGCATTCATCATTACCACATTTTTGATAATAAATTTGTATTGAAGCATAAAACACAGAATTCAGAAAAGCTTAAACTTATTTTTGGAAATAATAAAACATTTCATGGCACACACTATTAGTGTTAAATTTGAAATAAATATATATGATAATAATATATAAAAATACACTGTTCTTAAAAATAGATTAGACATCATTTTTGATTATTAAAATCCAGAAAAAACACAACATTTGTAGTATGGTTTATTCCTGAAGCTAGACCTGCCAGTGACCTGCCAGTGACCTGCCAGTGACCTGCCAGTGACCTGCCAGCCTGATGATAACGCGTCGAGTTGCGGGAAGGGAGAAGCGCTCTGATTGGCTGAGTTCAGCAGGTGGGCGGGGCAGACGTGAGAGCAGAGGCAAGTGTTGTTGAATCCCACAGATGCTCTGAGTGTGTATACACACATTTCATGTTTATGTTTAATTCAGATCAGACACATTATGGGCCTATTCTACTCGTGATCTGAGCGTACGGTGCAGGAGCTCTTAGGGCATGTCTGAATCCACCTTTGCTAGTTTAACGATGGGAAAAACGGTCGATGGTCCAAAAGGGTCGTGCCTCGTCTCTTAATGACTCATGGGTGTGTTTTGGGCCTAACGTGCAATAAACCAATCAGTCTCATCTCCCTTTCCCTTTAAAAGCCAGTGCTCGCACCATGAGCGGATTCGCTATTTATATGGAGGAATATTATTGCATGCTCAGATACAACAAAATATTCTATGGGCCATAACATGAAAATGATCAAAAACCTTGGCGGTGGCTGACATTTTTTTTAAACGCTGGCGGGGAAAGAGTTAAGCATCATGTTTCTCACATTTGAACTGAATGAAGATTTTCGGTCTGTAATGACTCGGTCTGACCTCATTTGTAGGAGAATGTTTGTGTGCAGTTTGAGATCATGTGACTCACGTCTTCCGTTGAGGTTGTGTGTGTCCATGAAGGAGATGGCCTCGTCGCAGCTGGTGCCCTGCTCCGCGTAGCTCTTGTCCATGGAGTTCACCATCACCGTCATCTCCTGCCGCGTGCTGCTCAGCGTCTCCTTACGCTTCTTCGCCAGCTTCCTTCATCACAACACACACAGGATCCAGTCTCAGTCTCGCTCAGGCTGCATTATGAGGCTTCTTACGGTTTATTAAACAACATGGAGTCACAGACAGCGCTCATCTCAGAGCGGCGCCAATCCGCCAAAAACTGGATATTTTCTCATTAAAACTGCAATCATGATTTAAATTCTGTGTGTTTTTAACTTCCAGGTTTGCGGTGCTTGATTTCTGCATCTTTCTGATATATAAATCATCATATATATCATTTTAGTAGTAGTGATAGTAAACAAAATATTACATAGAATAAGAAATATTACTATGGTAATATTTCACTGTAAACACTTTACTTAAAGCCTTTATGTATAATGCATTATAAAGGTATTCATAATGTACATTATAATGCATTATATCCATTTATAAATAATTGTAACCAAGTTAAAATGCATTATAATATTCACAGATTCCTTGTTAAGTGCTTTACAAGGCATAATAATGCATTAAAAATACTTTTATAATGCATTATACATAAAGGCTTTTACAGAGAACCATCATTTTTTTGTACAGCTGCACAATTTTTGGGATTATATATAGCTAATTATTATTATTTTTAGGATTAGTATTAACAGTAGTAGTAGTAAACAAAATTATTAAACATAAGAAATATTACTATTATAATAATTTAGTAAGAAAAAAAAATTGAGTATGAGAAAAATAATATAATAATAATAAATATATACATATTTTTGTATTTCATTAGTCACAGGCTTTTAATCGAATAAAGTGAATAAGAAAGTTTAAGCACTGAGTAATATCACATGCCCTTACTATAGGGTTAGGATTAGTTGCATGTAATTATGCATAATTTATAGTTATTGCTACAGTAAGACGTAACGATGACACTGATAAATAAAGTGCTACTGAAAGTTCAGCACAAGGACAGTTTCTTCATCTGGCATGTGTTTACGGGTAAACTTCCTCCTGAATCCCAATCAGAAAGGCGTTCCCATTAAACAGAAGCTCTCCGTTTGTCAGGGGACGGGATCGGCCTTAAATACCTGCCGCGCTCGCACTAATGCGCACTCCTGAGAGCTCTTGTCACGGGGAACAGGAAGTGACTGCAGCTTCCTCGCGACACACACTGTCTCTGGGAGCGCGTTTGCCTCGGGCGGCGGCGCTTCTGGGACAGACCTGAGACTCAGCAGGGTTCGGCTGCTCAAAGACACTCTCACTCGCTTCAGCCGTAATTAAGGGAGTCTGCAGGCTGGATGTGGCGTGTTTGGTGATGATGACATTCAGCCATGGGAGGCTGATGCAACATTAGTTTGTGTTTGGGTTAACGGTGCTGAAGTAACACAGACGATCTCTACTGAATGACACATATTATATACATGAGCAGATACAGGCCGCAGAAAACACTGTCTATATATAACTAGTTCAATCATGAAGATCTAGAGGGCGCCGGCGGGTCAATCTGCAAGCAATCACATCATTACCGCATGGCACAAGCTGACTGGCCTCTGCTGATCCTGCAGCCAATGAGATTGCTCGCTCTAGATTTAAATAATCTGGATGAGTGTTTGCTGTGAGCTCCTCTGAACCCCTCCACCTCCCCAGCTCCACCTGCCTAGATCTGTGTGTGTGTGTGTGTATGTATAGCACTATATATATATATATATATATATATATATATATATATATATATATATATATATATATATATATATATATAAATATGGGAATCTGTAAACATGTGAATAATCATAAAATAAGAGAGATCATACAAAATGCATGTTACTCAAATATTAAAAAGGTTGAAACAGTCACTGACGCATTAAGAGCCGGGGGTGAACACTTATTGAATCTGAAGCTCAAGGTAAATGGAACTTAATTTGTCTTCCGGGAAACATGTGAGTGTCTTCTGTTTCTTCTGTAGGGCAGGACTAAATGAAAAAAAATTGGTATTTAAACAAAATAAGAAAAATGTGGACATCTTCATCCTGTGCAAAAGTGTTCACCCCCAGCTCTGAATGCGTCTTGTTTCCTTCTGGAGTGTCAGTGAATGTTTGAACCTTTTGTAATAGTTGTGTTTCAGTCCCTCAGTCGTCTTCAGATCTCCAAATCACACAGTCACTGCACACACACACAGCCGTGGATCATCAGGGAAGGTCTCACACACACACACACACACACACACACACACACACAGCTGTGGATCATCAGGGAACGAATCAAGGGTTCATACACTTCTGAACGGGTCATTTTAATAAATTCAGCTGTTTTTGGACTATTTTGGATTGAGATCTGGGGAAATTGTTGGTGCTTTCGGCGGTGGACAGGGGTCAGCATGGGCACCCTGACTGGTCAGCGGCTATGCCGCCCCATACGCAACAAACTGAGATGCTCTGTGTATTCTGACACCTTTCTATCAGAACCAGCATTAACTTCTTGAGCAGTTTGAGCTCCAGTAGCTCGTCTGTTTGATCGGACCACACGGGCCAGCCTTCGCTCCCCACGTGCATCAATGAGCCTTGGCCGCCCATGACCCTGTGGCCGGTTCTCCACTGTTCCTTCCTTGGAGCACTTTTGATAGATCCTGACCACTGCAGACCGGGAACACCCCACAAGAGCTGCAGTTCTGGAGATGCTCTGACCCAGTCGTCTAGCCATCACAATCTGGCCCTTGTCAAACTCGCTCAAATCCTTACGCTTGCCCATTTTTCCTGCTTCTAACACATCAACTCTGAGGACAAAATGTTCACTTGCTGCCTAATATATCCCACCCACTAACAGGAGCCGTGAGGAAGAGATCATCAGTTATTCACTGGTCATAATGTTATGCCTGATCGGTGTATATATATATCACAAACACAAAATGCATTTTTTTACACTAAACACTGTAGAGATATATAGAGAAATGAAGAAGGCCACAGAGTGACAGATTTCCCTAAAACTCTGACTTTGGCGCGCTCTGGCAGACGAGGCATTGGCACACACCACACGAGCCCATAATCAACCCACCTGGCCGGGCGAGCGCTAAACCCAGAGCCTGACAAATGCGTTTAATAGGAACTTTAATGCAGCCATCTGCACACGGCAGTAAATGGCTAAAACTCTCCAGAGCGTTGCAGCTCTCATCTCTGTGTTTTAGAGGCCGGTGGCGGTTCTAATGTGATCTGCGGTCTGATGGCCGAGCGCAGGCTCTCAGGGGTCTGCCGGAGGGTGATCGTATCTTTAATGGAGACTGGATGGATCCTGCCCAGCATTAAGTGGTCTAAAACAGAGCACCGAAGCCTGGCCGAACCTGCAGCCGCACATTAAACATAAATAAATTAAAGTGAAGCCATTTCTCTGGCTCTCCTGCTTCATCCGTTTATCTGCAGAAGGTCACCGCCATCGAAGCTTTTACAAATGGAAAAAAGATGGATGCTCGCCATCAGCCCGGAGGGGATTTTGAGTAAACGCACACACAGTCCTCGCGCTCCATCTTACACACAACTAACCAATGAGTTTGGTGCTGGTAAACACAGCGGCTGCACATGCACTACTATAACAGGAGCGCCACACAAGTTCTGGAAGTACAAACACATTAATTCTTCTTCTAATAAAGAATGGATCTATATATACACCCGTACAACCTCTTTATTGAAGGGTTATGTGAATGAATTAAGATGAAGCTGCTGTGAAAGTGATGCAACAGGAAGTGCTTGATTATGATCCCAGCAGAATCAGTCCGTGTGTTTTGTGGCTTTTCCCAGCGTCCCGTTACATCAGCTCGCAGATGCTGAGCTATTCAGAATCGCAGCTCTGCTCCAGGAATAAACTACACAAACACACCGAGATCTGGGCCTTAATGATCGCTGTATTTACACTGAGACGTATACAGCTCAATCTGTGCACATCTGTACTCACCACAGCTGGAATGATACAGTCGGTTACAGTAGTCAGTCTACCACAATCAAGTAATTGTGAAGTTTACTACAAAGGTTTCTGTTTGCTGCGTGTTTTTGTAGCGTTGAGTGTTGTAACCAATCACAGTTAAACCGAGTGGCAACCTCCCGGTCTCTCTTAAATCCAACACTGAAGTGACTTAAACTGCGATTCATGGACTGGCCACTATATCTCTGTATCTCCCTCATGTTAAAATGCCCAACTTTACAGCAGAAACACACGTTTACAGTCTGGGACAGAAAGTGCTTTTGATCTGTATAGCTAATGTTGCCCCTCATGACAGCGGTGAGGGGTGAATTTCTTTATAACTCATCCGTTTAAATTATTAAGCCTTAAAGCTCTGCATAATTAAGGGCGTGGCCACTTGAGTGACAGGTGGATTGCCGTTTGTCTGCTGTCTGTTAGCCATTAAGTCACGTCAGCTCCACCCACGTCCCGCCTCTTTGCCCATTTTTGGTTATCCGGGAGTGACGCGCTGTCAAGATGGCGACGACCGGCTCCGCCCATTTTAGGCTTCAAAAATGCTCCACAGAAACCTACGGGTGACGTCACGGACACTACATCCATATCTTTATACAGTCTATGAGTTAAACGCATGAATGCAAGCACCAGTTGAAAGATTCAATGATTCACTCACTTGAATGGTTTCTGAATGAATTGGTTGAATGATTGATTCAATGACTCACTCATAAAGACAGTCATGATTCATCACCAATTAAAGTCAAGGAACTGACTGCTGCGTGTTATATATAATTATAGTTTATGAGTGTGAAAGTGGTATATAATATAAGGTTCTTTATTGGTACTGATGGATCTATGAAGAACCTTTATCTTTTTCCATCGTTCTTTAGAGTGGGAAAAGCGTTTTTAGATAATTACAATGCTCTTCACACCAAGAAAAAAAGGCTATTTTAAGAACTGATCACTAAAGACAATATATGCATATATATTCAGGACTCAACAATACAGATTTATGTGATATAACTGCAAGTACAAAAACACAAATGGAGCCTGTGCGCTAATAAGGCATTTGCCCGTTCCTTCATATTCCAACTGTATGCTAATTTATTTTCCCAATTATTCCGATCTGATTTAGTACAATGGGATTTGTGAGGTAATAACACTTCAAAGTGCAGAGATCTGGAGACTAAATCTCTGGTGTGACACTGCGCAAACAGCGGCTTCAGATTTACAGCGCCTTGTCATCAACTAAATTGGCATACATTTCAGACGCCCGTATCAGCAAAGATTTGTCTTCGAGCTGACATTCTCACGCTACACTTAAAAACAAATTAGAGTCTCTACAGAAAGCCCTGGAACATGACAGAAGCACAGCAATTACCGAGCCCGGCTCGTTCTGTCGTATCCAGTGGGCTCAGACACATTCCCACTCGCTAAACACTAATGACTCGAGCCACACACACACGAACGCTCGCATTCCCTGAAGAGGAACAATACTGGCTCCTGGGATGAGGATGAGGATGATGAGGGGAAACACAGGGTTAGAATGAATGTGTTTGTGCTTCTCTCCATCAGAGCAATGATCACCAGGAAATCAAAAACTATTGTTTTATGGAATATTACAGTGTTTATTCTGAATGATTCATCATTATTGTGTTAATAATCTTGAGTCAGAATAACTTAATTTCTTCTCTGATGACGAGGGCGGGGCCACCTGTCACTCACATGAGCTCCACCAATAGCAAACCACAACCATCCAATCAATACCCCACAGACACAATCAAGCCCCGCCCTACATTTGTTCTTGTTTGTGAAGCGCTTCTCTCTGATATACGGCACAACAGAGGAGAAAAGACGAGTGTAACTTCACTTTCATGAAGACTTTAAAGACTAAACTACACAACTACTAAAACACAGTTGTGTGTGTGTGTATTGTACATCACAAAAGACAATGTTGTCATGTTTATTTTTAATTATAGTAGAATAATTTTGCACTATTTTTGTATTTAAAATCTTTATCTTGTCGACATCACAGTACGCTTTCTTCAATAGTACATCGATGATCTCATAATTATTCATGAGCCTCTGTGTCTTATCCAATGAGAAGACGCTTCTCTTAATTATTCATGATGGCACGTGTTGACAGAGTCTTTAAAGCTCATATGTATATTTTTGTGCAGTTATTTGCACGTTAAATTACAGCTGTCATTACGGTGAGCTTACAGAACCATGCATAATATTTGAGTTGATTTCCTTACGTTATGATGAACTGCACCGTGTTTTTTCTTTTTCATCTTTGATGCTTTAACTCAATGAGAGCGAATCAAAAGCGCCAGCTGACCTTTGACCCTGTGTTAATGGGCAGCCCTGCGCTAACGAAGCTCCCTGTCGCGGATCCATCTTGTTTATTCAGTTCTGTTCCATATGGTGTTCCGCTTCCCGCCGCCGCTCAACGGGACGCTAATCACTTACCGCTTTCCTTCAAATCGTCTGCCACACGAGTCAAACTTAATGGATGTTGTCATCTAAAGTGTGCGTTTAAACGGCCTATTGTGAGAGCGTCTGTTAACCCTTACCAGTGAGCACTAGTCCCACACACACTCATCATAAGCATTTACATCACATAGCAAACAGCAATACCACGATTTGTGTTTCAGACTAAAGAGTTCAATATGAAGCTCTAGTGTTCGAGGTTGGATCACATAAAGTAACGATCAACATGCTTGAGTTAAACACTACTAATAAATCACAGTGATTATGATATATAGTTCGGAGACTGTACGGGGTGTCAGATAATCTGTTTATGATGCAAACGCTGCTAATATATTCATGATTTCTATTTTTGCTGCTGACACACTCATCACTCATGGGGTTCCTACTAACTCGTGTGATCCAGTGTTTTGTGGGATTGTGTCAGACTCTCGACTACAGCTGTTCTGGGTCTCAGAGTGGTTTGTCTCCATCATATTTTCCATTACAAAGGAGTTTTCAGGACGCATCATGTGGCTGTTTCCTGGGCGTCTCGGCGCTGAAGCCTGACAGCGAGGTAAAGCCGTTTTCCTCCTCATCCGACGTGTTCAGACTGTCGCTCTCGTTTATGCACCTGGGACAAGAGGTGATTGAACCGCTTCCCGAATGCCGGCAAAAGCCTATTTCCTTGCAAATGTCAGTCTCACAGTAAAACTAAGAGTGAGCTGAGAGAAAATGGGAAATAAATGTGGAATTGTGTTACAGAGGTCATTCAATAAATGACAAAAAAAGAGTCAGAACCCAATCAATGTACCAGCACATAAAGGAAAAAGCAAAGGAAGGACGTTTTCCTGCTTGAGTGTTGATTATTCCTCATATTCTCCATTGTTGCGGCTCCTCTCTTCCCAGTCTGTCAGTAACGC
This sequence comes from Paracanthobrama guichenoti, assembly GCA_018749465.1. NCBI lineage: Eukaryota > Metazoa > Chordata > Actinopteri > Cypriniformes > Gobionidae > Paracanthobrama > Paracanthobrama guichenoti. Next base: position 94,650 of record CM031966.1, on the reverse strand, counting down.
TCTGTTTAGTTCCTGTCTCTATGAAACCCCTCCTTCTGAAAAGCACACTGTGCTCTGATTGGTCTGCTGGAGCGGTGTGTTGTGATTGGTGTTTGGGAAATGCCCCGCCCCTTACTATAACTGCCAGTTTCAACACACGACTAACTAACTCAACCAGGCCCCGCCCCTTTATTCTGCGCATTAATTATTTAAATGAGGAATATTGTGACGTGTTGGTTCCCTGAAGAAAACTCAAGACTACAACGCAGGCATTTCAGGAGTTCAGGAACGCTGACACTGATAGAGAGAAGAACTTCTATTAACAGTATATGATGCATTAGGTGTGGACGCTCTGTCTAGTGCATGTTAACATAGAAAAACAATGGAAAAGCAGCATTCGGTGTGAACGGCCTTGGGTGGGATTTTATCAGCTGGTCAGACTATCAAACCTTATTAGGCTGGTTTAAGCTGTTCATTTCACATAGCAAAACCCTAGCAACCACCCAAACACTCTAGCAACCACCAGAACATTTTAGCAACCACATAGCAACACCCTAGCAACTACCCAAAAACTCTAGCAAACACCAGGACATTTTAGCCACTACATAACAAAAGCCTAGCAACCACCAGGACATTTTAGTAAATCACATAGTAACACCTTAGCAACCACCCTGAACACTTTAGCAACCACATTGCAACACCTTAGCATCCACCCAGAACACTAGCACCCACCATAACACTTTAGCAGGCACATAACAACGCCCTAGCAACCACCCGAACATGCTAGCAACCACCAAGACATTTCAGCAACCACATAGCAACACCTTAGCAACCACCTGAACACTCTAGAAACCACCAAGACATTTCAGCAACTCCATAGCAACACCTTAGCAACCACCAGAACATTTCAGCAACAAAATAGCAACACCTTAGCAACCCTCGAACACTCTAGCAACCAATATGACATTTCAGAAACCACATAGCAACACCTTAGCAACCACCCGAACACTCTAGCAGCCACCAATACATTTCAGCAACCACATAGCAACACCTTACCAACCACCAGGACATTTCAGCAACAACATAGCAACAACTTACCAACCACCAGGACATTTCAGCAACAACATAGCAACACCTTAGCAACTACCAGGACATTTCAGAAAAAACATAGCAACATCTTAGCAACACCCTGGTATTTAATCAGCTGGTCAGATGATCAAACCTCCTTGCACTGGTTTAAGCAGCTCATTTCAGTTGAGTATGTCTGACTGGTGTTAATAAAGCAGAAACAGCTTCTCTAATCGCTGCTGATGGCGTCTCTCCTTGTGTTCACTCAGATGGAAACACAAGGCTCCTCCGACACCGTTATCAATCCCGACACAGGAAGAAGATGCTGAGCAGCTGAAGGGCTTTCAGAGGAAACGCATCACTTCAGATGAGAGATGCACAGAGAGCATGGAAATAAAAACACAGTGAAACTGCATGTCTTACAAGAAAATATTATGTCAGTCTTTCTACTTCAAATGTCATGTTTAATTCAGTGTGTTACTTGCTGTTTCTTTGAAGTTATTTGTGAAAAGTGCAAATAGTTTCTACACCAAGCTTTAAATAATGGTTTCAACAACATTCCTGTCCATGAACTCCATGAAGTTCAGTTCTATACGGAGACGTCGAAGCTTCAGTTTAGTGAAGGTTTAAATAAATAAAGTTTTAGCAGATAATCTGTTTTATTCTTTGGGAATGGCCTCCAGCCATCCGAGGACAGAAGGAAGGACAAGGCAGAGTACACAAGCACCTTCCCGCTGCGCTTTCGCTCGACACACGGCGATGATTCAGCGCTCATGCATATCTAACGCCGCTGGGCTACTTTAGTCACTGTCCCTGCAGACTCAATCCTCAGACCTTTCCATTTCTATTTTCTCTCTTTATTTTTTTTCAAACATACATTTTCTCTCTCTTTCCTTTCCATTTTTCCAGGCGTAAACACATCCATTTGAAGTTTAACCTGAACCCCTGCAGATAGAGCGAGTCTGCGCTGATAGACCTGGAAAAAAGGCTCTTTAAACACAAGTTTCTGTGTTTTTGCAGGAGAGAAGCTTAAATAAAAGCCCCCGTGGTGCAGCGCTGGTGGTCGGGCCCCGGGAGAGCCGAGCGAGTGTCTGTCCCGACCGCCGTCACGTACAACAACAGAGAAAAGCCATTCCGTTCCTCATCTACAGATATAAATCTAGGCGTTTCGCTGACACTGATACGGAGACAGTGAACGAGGGAAACCGAGCGCTAAACGCGGCTCTGAGATGTCAGCAGTAACTGAAGAAATGCACTGGTTTTATTGAGTCTGTTATGAGTGACGACACTACTGTCTTCTGTAGAGCTGATTATAGCTGACTTCTTCAGTTTTAAGATGAACACAATAACGCTGCTTTAAAATGAGCAAGTTAAGGTGAGTTAGAGAAGAAGTGGAGTAGACAATGTTTCATTTGACTTTGAGAATGTAATGCTGTTTATTAGTGGAGAACGATCTTCACTAGTCACCATTTGCTCAAACAGTTGCACAACTAAAGTTAATCCCTCAGTAACAATCATCACTTAACTTAAGGGAGTTTGTGCAACCAGCTGCTGGTTTGTAACTCACTATGCATATTAGTGCTACAAACATGAACGCAAAAAAACACAATGAAAATCCCACAGACTTGAGGGGGCAGGACACTTTTCATGCCAGACACGAACAAAACACCTTAAACACTCGCCCAAACACTTAAGCAACCACATAGCAACACCCTAGCAACCACCGGAACATTTCTGCAACCACACAACAACACCCTAGCAACCACCACAACATTTCAGCAACCACATAGCAACACCCTAACAACCACCAGAACATTATACTAACTACACAGTAACACACTAGCAACCACCAGAACATTTCAGCAACCACATAGCAACACCTTAGCAACCACCAATACATTTCAGCAACCACGTAGCAACACCCTAGCAACCACCAGAACATTATACTAACTACACAGCAACACACTAGCAACGACCAGAACATTTCAGCAACCACATAGCAACACCCTAGCAACCACCAGAACATTATACTAACTACACAGCAACACACTAGCAACGACCAGAACATTTCAGCAACCACATAGCAACACCTTAGCAACCACCAATACATTTCCGCAACCACATAGCAACACCCTAGCAATCATCAGAACATTATACTAACTACACAGCAACACACTAGCAACCACCAGAACATTTCCGCAACCACATAGCAACACCCTAGCAATCACCAGAACATTATACTAACTACACAGCAACACATTAGCAACCACCAGAACATTTCAGCAACCACAAAGCAACACTCTAGCAACCACCAGAACATTTCAGAAACCCCATAACAACACCCTAGCAACCACCCCGAACACTCTAGCAACTACCAGATCACATTAACATCTACATAACAACACACTAGCAACCACCCAAACAGTCTAGCAACCACCAGAACATTTTAACAACCACATAGCAACACCTTAGCAACTACCAGGACATTTTAGTAACCACATAGCAACACCCTAGCAACCATCAGAACATTATACTAACTACACAGCAACACTCTAGCAACACCAGGACATTTCAACAACTATATAGCAGCACCCTAGCAACCTCCCTGAGCACTTTAGCAACCACAAGATCATTTAACAACCACCTTGAACACACTAGCAACCATCAGAACACCTTAGCAACCACATAGCAACACCCTGACAACCACACGCCACACCCTATCATCATGGCATGATTTTTCAAAATGCAAACACCACTGACATGTACTCAGGAAAGTGCAAGAAACTGTGTTAAAGCATACTGATACAGATGTATATGATACATTGTATTATGCAGGTATCTATGACCGTCCGTCCAACCGTACGTGAATCTCAATTAGATTCTGAAGCAGCACTTTGTTTGACAGCTGAAGCTCACAGCACTGTGAGGTTTCTATTAGTATGTATGACTGATGATTTCAGAGGCGTATTGAAATGAGCTGTCAGCGCGCCATCAAACGCACTTCCCGCAGATACAGAGGTCACCTGCACATTTTCACTGACAGACTTTGACATCTCAGACAAGCAGGAGTTTCCCAGCATTCCCTGCTCTTAAAGGAGGAGCTGAGGCCATGCACACTGAGTTTCATAAAGTGCCGTCATTTCTATATGCTTACTAATTGTTATATCTAATTTAATTATGAATTAATATTGTCTCAAATCAGCATTACAGATCAACAGGCCTGGAGTAAACTGGTCATTGCAGAATAAAAACTCATTTCAGCTCGATCACACTTTTAAAGCTGAACTCAATAATCTGATCCTTTCCATCAAAGCAGCACTCACATTTAAAAAGCTTGATTTGTCATTTTAATATGATATGGTATGTGTTTATGTGAATGTGCTCTTCAGGCATGAAGGATTGTATGATGTGGAGAAATATTAAGACGTAATGTGTTGACAGTTTAATGAAACGGTTGCAGGTGAAGCTGAAATCACAAACATCTGCTGCGTGAGCGTCTGTCAGAGAGACTCATATTAACTGGTTATGATCACATCACCTTCAGTACAGTAATCATGCAGTGAGTGTGTGTGACCCTCAGCGAACGCATACACTAATGCATCATCATGTCCATTAAACTATCAGCCGTCACTGTAACCTGCAGCTTTACTGCACTCAAACATCTCTGTTCAGCAAATAAATATTTCAAAGCTCTTACAAATGGAATAAATGTTTGTCTGCCTTTAAATAGAGGCAGAAAAACAACATGCACTCTCTATTTCCAAACATTCACAAAACAACATTTCAAGGAAGATTTATTGTAAAATCAGTCAAAAACACTGTTTTACAAAAAACTTCAATCACGTGTTCAGTTAATTAACTACCAGAACATTATACTAACTACACAGCAACACTTTAGCAATCACCAGAACATTTCGGCAACCACATAGCAACACCCTAGCAACACCCTAGCAACCATCCACACACTTTAGCAACCACCAGAACATTTCAGAAACCACAGAGCAACACCCTAGCAACCACCCACACACTTTAACAATCACCAGAACATTTCAGCAACCACATAGCAGCACCCTAGCAACCACCCGAACACTCTAGCAATCACCAGAAAATTTCGGCAACCACATAGCAACACCCTAGCAACCATCCACACACTTTAACAATCACCAGAACATTTCAGCAACCACATAGCAGCACCCTAGCAACCACCCGAACACTCTAGCAATCACCAGAAAATTTCGGCAACCACATAGCAACACCCTAGCAACCATCCACACACTTTGGCAATCACCAGAACATTTCAGAAACCACAGAGCAACACCCTAGCAACCATCCACACACTTTAACAATCACCAGAACATTTCAGAAACCACATAGCAACACCCTAGCAACCATCCACACACTTTATCAATCACCAGAATATTTCAGCAACCACATAGCAACACCCTAGCAACCACCCCTAACACTCTAGTAACCACCAGAACATTTCAGAAACCAAATAGCAACACCCTAGCAACCACCCCTAAGACTCTAGCAACCACCAGAACACATTAACGTCTACATAACAACCTACTAGCAACCAGCTAAACAGTCTAGCAACCATCAGAACATTTTAGAAACGACATAGCAAAACCTTAGCAACCGCCAAGACATTTCAGCAACCACATAGCAACACATTAGAAACCACCCTGAAATGGTGTACAAAACAACATTTCAAGAATGATTTTCAGACTTAATATGGATAAAATCAGTCAAAAACTCTCTTTTACAAAAACCTTCAATCACGTGTTCAGTTAATAATGATAATAACTAGTACACGTGATGATATGTTTGTGTTTTGCACAGGATGTAGTTTGTGTGTGAGAGTCGCTTCACAAGCTCCGGTGATTCACTCCATCTCCTCCGGGAGGTTTTATGGGGATTTGCGCGCTCTAAATCCCCAGGTGTGCTCCACGCACCCATTAATAGACATTAATTAGACTCTAATTTAATTATGGAGTCTGATTGCTGTTGGTGACTCATTTCCAAACTTTCCTCATCTGATCCCATTACCATTTAGAGTAAAGGTGGGATCGGCGGATCGTGGCACGGGCGATTCCCTCCGTCAGCCGAGACAAATGCGCATCCTCTTGTTACAATTAATTTGTTTCTTGTTCTGTGTGAGCCGGCGGTGAAGGATTTAATTAAGGTTTGCGCTCGATCAGTTAAACGAGAGAGACAAGCCTCTCCATGCTCTCTCCGTGACAGCAGACTCTCACACTGGGATATTTAAGGCCAGGACACACTTATATCCAGTTTTCAAATATTTGTTCTGTCCTTTCACATCTCTATGACAAATGAGTCTGTCCATGTTAAAAGTTTCCAAGTAAATAAAACGACTTTTATAAGTTAAGAAAAATACTATTTCAGTGTTTTTAACGAATCCTGTAAGTGTCGTGCTGAACGCTACTAAAGTCTCTTAGAAGATTTGATCATATGCAAATCATAATAAGCCTTGTTTCAGTCGTGAATGAATCGGTGCATTTTTAAATGTGTGTATGATTATGATTTGACTGGTTTAGCTTCAGTGAGTGTGTAGTGTCGCTGTTTGAGCAGACACAACATCTGCAAAGTTACGACGCTCAAAGCTCAAAGCAAAGGGAGATCCTTTCTTTTTAAGGACTACAACAAACGGCTGGTAGGGACTACAACGAGCTAGTGACATCACTAACCCTAACATTTACATAAGCCCCGCCCCCGGGAGCATGTTGAGAGAGGAAGACTTGTTGTAGTCGAGCACATTTGGGAGTCGCTCAAGCTGTCGTCCGTCTTTCACATTTATTGATACAGTACGAACACAAACGCAATAGCATGTCATAAAGCAAGATGACAACATAAGTTATAACCGTAATTAAACTAAACTATCCCTGTTCTCTCTTCATCAGGAGATATTCTCTGCTCATCTCACAACATTTCCCAAACCAGCGGTTTATAGATTATCATGACAGAATATGCTAATCAGTGACTGAAGATCATTAACCCATCCATCCCTTCAGAAACGTCCTCTCTCATTCTACATGTTGTCTCTTTTTCTTGAGTCTCTCCATCATTGTCCGACTTCAGTATG
>CM031966.1:77500-80000 GCA_018749465.1 Paracanthobrama guichenoti | reverse complement strand
TTGGAAAATATTTGTGCAGTTTCCCGTCACCGGGTCATTAAAGCGCCGTCGTTTGTTTGAGAGGAGAAATTAATATTTAATCAGCAGCATGTACCGTGTGATGGTGCTTATCAGAGCGATCAAATCAATTATTCTGTGTTCAGATGACAAAAGGGCCGATTGAGAAGAGCAGAGGACTGGTGTGATGTGTTCATGAGCACACGGGACGGGCCTGTGAAGCTGAAGTGTGCCGTTCGTTTCCCTCTCCATCTTCACTCACAAACACCCTCAGCCAATGACGTGGGTTTGGGGGCGGGACTATCAGTTAGACAGGTGGTGGGAGCAGGACTATCTGTTTGACTGACAGACAGTGGGGCCGGGGCTCTCTGTTTGACTGACAGACGGTGGGAGCGGGGCTCTCTGTTTGACTGACAGACAGTGGGCGGTTGGAGCGGGGCTCTGTTTGACTGACAGATGGTGGGCGCAGTGGGACAGACAGGGGCTCTCTGTTTGACTGACAGAGGGTGGGGCGGGGCTCTCTGTTTGACTGACAGACGGTGGGGGGCGGGGCTATCAGTTTGACTGACATACAGTGCTGGCGGGGCTCTCTGTTTGACTGACAGGCGGTGGGGCCGGGGCTATCTGTTTTACTGACAGGCGGTGGGGCGGGGCTATCTGTTTGACTGACAGACAGTGGGGGCGGGGCTCTCTGTTTGAGTGACAGACGGTGGGGGGCGGGGCTCTCTGTTTGACTGACAGACAGTGGGGCGGGCTCTCTGTTTGACTGACAGACGGTGGGGGCGGGGCTCTCTGTTTTACTGACAGGCGGTGGGCCGGGGCTATCTGTTTGACTGACAGACAGTGGGGGCGGGGCTCTCTGTTTGACTGACAGACGGTGGGGCGGGCTCTCTGTTTGACTGACAGACAGTGGGGGCGGGGCTCTCTGTTTGACTGACAGACGGTGGGGGGCGGGGCTATCAGTTTGACTGACATACAGTGCTGGCGGGGCTCTCTGTTTGACTGACAGGCGGTGGGGGCGGGGCTATCTGTTTTACTGACAGGCGGTGGGGCGGGGCTATCAGTTTGACTGACAGACAGTGGGGGCGGGGCTATCTGTTTTGCTGACAGACAGTGGGGGCAGGGCTATCTGTTGTTTGACTGACAGACAGTGGGGGCGGGCTATCTGTTTGACTGATAAATGTGGGGGCAGGACTATCTGTTTGACTGACAGATGGTGGGGGCGGGGCTCTCTGTTTGACTGATAGGCGGTGGGGGTGGGGCTATCTGTTTGACTGACAGGCGGTGGGAGCGGGGCTATCTGTTTGACTGACAGGCGGTGGGGCCGGGGCTATCTGTTGACTGACAGACAGTGGGGGCGGGCTATCTGTTTGACTGATAGATGTGGGGGCAGGGCTATCTGTTTGACTGACAGATGGTGGGGGCGGGGTTCTCTGTTTGACTGATAGGCGGTGGGGGCGGGGCTATCTGTTTTACTGACAGACATGGGGGCGGGCTATCTGTTTGACTGACAGGCGGTTGGAGCGGGGCTCTGTTTGACTGACAGATGGTGGGGCGGGGCTCTGTTTGACTGACAGACAGTGGGGGCAGGGCTATCTGTTTGACTGACAGGCGGTTGGAGCGGGGCTCTGTTTGACTGACAGATGGTGGGGCCGGGGCTCTGTTTGACTGACAGGGGGTGAGCGTGCAGTGGCGTGTAAATGACACACTTCAGCTTTAAAGGAATTCAAACACACTGATGTTAGTGAGATCAGAAGAAGTATTGCTGAAGGCAAGTGAAGCTCTTACCGTTTCTTCATGACCAGCACCACAGTGAGGAAGATGATGATGAAGAGCAGGATGCCAGCGATGACCCCGGCGATCTTCACCGTGTGATCCGCCTGTTTCTCCGGCTCCACGGCATCGGGCTTCCGGGTTGCAGCACCTGGAACAGGAAACCAGTCTGTGATTGGATGAAGATACAGCAAACGCACATGAGATGCACAGGAAGGGAATGAAGACAGACTTGTGTTAGTGTTAGTAAAGAACTGATCCAGTCAATGACTGGGCGGATCTGAGGAGGTCCGGCGGCGAGAGACGTATCAGTTCCCAGCGCTACACGAGACGAGGATGAGGACGCGCCGCGGATCGCTACACTCTCCCAATCAGGCCTGACAGCAGCCCTCAACCGTTGCCATGGTGATGTGTTTGGGATCAGGTTTCTGATTGGCCGCAGGTGATTCTCAAGAAACAACAACAGAAGCCCGTCTCTGCCACATTAGAACAAGCTTTAACAATGCTTTGGTGAATCATAAAAAAGATCTGACATATTAAGTCATAATTCTAACATAAAAGTAAAAATCTGACTTTTAATCCTATTTTTATGCCATAATTTTTAACCTTTATCTTTATCTCATTTATTTTTTCTTAATTACAACTTTTAATCTCATAATTATTGCTTATTACAGATATCGCATCATTTTGACTTTTATCTAATAAATATTACTTACTATATCATAATTAT
>CM031966.1:70000-72500 GCA_018749465.1 Paracanthobrama guichenoti | reverse complement strand
TCACTCACTCACACAGACACTCACTCACTCACTCTCACTCACACTCACACTCACTCACTCACTCACAGACACTCACTCACTCACTAACACTCACTCACACATACACTCACTCACTCACTCACTCACACTCACTCACTCACACACACACTCTCACACACTCACTCACTCACTCACACTCACTCACACACTCACTCACTCACTCACACTCACCACTCACTCACTCACACACACAGACACTCACTCACTCACTAACACTCACTCACACAGACACTCACTCACCACTCACTACTCACTCTCACTCACTCACTCACTCACTCACTCACACAGACTCACTCACTCACTCACACTCACTCACTCAGACACTCACTCACTCACTCACACTCACTCACACAGACACTCACTCACTCACTCACTCACTCACACTCACTCACACACTCACACTCACTCCTCACACACAGACACTCACTCACTCACTCACTCACTCACACTCACTCACTCCACCACCACACTCACTCACTCACTCACTCACAGACACTCACTCACACTCACTCCTCACACTCACTCACTCACTCACTCACTCACTCACCACACTCACTCACTCCACTCACTCACTCACTCAACACTCACTCACACAGACTCCACTCACTCACTCACTCACTCACACAGACACTCACTCACTCACTCACACTACCACTCACTCTCACTCACTCACTCACTCTCACTCACACAGACACTCACTCACTCACACATACACTCACTCACTCACACATCACACTCACTCACACTCACACACTCACTCACTCACTCAGACACTCACTCACTCACTCACTCACTCACTCACTCACTCACTCACTCACTCACTCACTAACACTCACTCACACAGACACTACTCCACTCACACTCACTACTCCTCACATTACTACTCACACTCACTCCTCACACTCACCACTCACACACTCACTCACTCACTCACTAACACTCACTCCTCACTCACTCACTCCTCCTCTCACTCACTCACACTCACTCACTCACTCACTCACTCACTCACTCCTACTCACTCACTCACTCCTCACTCACTCACTACTCACTCACTACTACACACTACACTCTCACTCACTCACTCCACTCACTCACTAACACTCACTCACTCACAGACACTCACTCACTCACTCACTAACACTCACTCACAGACACTCACTCACTCACTCACACACACACACTCACTCACTAACACTCACTCACACACTCACTCACTAACACTCACTCACACACTCACTAACACTCACTCACACAGACACTCACTCACTCACTAACACTCACTCACACAGACACTCACTCACTCACTCACTAACACTCACACAGACACTCACTCACTCACACAGACACTCACTCACTAACACTCACTCACACAGACACTCACTCACTCACTAACACTCACTCACTCAATACTCACTAACACTCCTCACTAACACTCACTCACACAGACACTCACTACACAGACACTCACTCACTCACTCACTCACTCCTACACACACTCACTACACACTCACTCACTAATACTCACTCACACAGACACTTACTCACTACTCCTCACTCCTCAGACACACTCACTACTCACTCACACAGACACTTCAGTCACTCCTAACACTCACTCACATTACACAGACACTCACTCACTCACTCACTACTCACCACTCAGACAGACACTCACACCTCACTCACTACACTCACTCCACTAACACTCACACAGACACACTCACTCACTACACTCACTCACAGACACTCACTCCTCACTCACTCCACCACTCACTCACTCACTCACTCACTCTCCTCCACTCACACACAGACACTCACTCACTCACTCACTCACTAACACTCACTCACACAGACACTCACTCACTCATACACACAGAGTGAGGTGGCTGGTGTAAGTTCTGACCTGTTAGTTGGCTGTCGCCGGCAGCGGGTGCGATTCGCACATATGGCGTGGTGAGCTGTGTCACAATAATGGCAGCTAGAACAAGAGAAGAGATCCAGCCAACATGCAGAGAGAGAGAGAGAGAGAGAGAGAGAGAGAGAGAGAGAGAGAGAGAGAGAGAGAGAGAGAGAGGCATTCCTTACATCTGCAGGGTTATTAATGCAGAGCAGAGAGACACAGGCTCCGCACAAACTCTCGCGAGCCGCTTCATGGACAATCACATGTGTTAAATACTTTGATTACATTCATAACTGATCAAGTTTTATTACTGTGAAGCTGCTTGGTGAAAAAATTATGAAAGACAAAAACTATCAATAAAAGAGTCCAAACTAATTTAAAACTGACTTATATTTTCATGCTTATTTTATGTGCTGCCTATTTGGTGATCCACATCTATAGTGAGCGAATGTGCTGCCTATATAGTGAACAAGATCTATAGTGAGCGAATGTGCTGCCTATGTAGCGAACAAGATCTATAGTGAGCGAATGTGCTGCCTATGTAGCGAACAAGATCGATAGTGA
>CM031966.1:52500-60000 GCA_018749465.1 Paracanthobrama guichenoti | reverse complement strand
CATTCCATGAAGCTCTCTCCGCACTGTTCTTGAGCTCATCTGAAGGCCACAGAAGTTTGGAGGTCTGGAGCTATTGACTCTGCAGAAAGTTGGTGACTTCTGCACACTGTGACCCTCAGCATGCGCTGACCCCGCTCTGTGATTTTACGTGGCCTATCACTTCGTGGCTGAGTTGCTGTTGTTCCCAATCGCTTCCACTTTGTTATAATCCCACTAACAGTTGAGCGTGGAATATTTAGTAGTGAGGGAATGTCAGGAATGGACTTATTGCACAGGTGGCAACCTATCACGGTACCACGCTTGAGTTCACTGAGCTCCTGAGAGCGAGCCATTCTTTCACAAATGTGTGTAGAAGCGTCTGCATGCCTAGTGCTTGATTTATACACCTGTGGCCATGAAGGGATTGAACACCTGAACTCACGGATTTGGAGGCGGCCCAATACTTTTGGCAATATAGTGTATATATATATATATATATATATATATATATATATATATATATATATATATATATATATATATATATATATATATATATATATATATATATATATATAAAAAATTATAATATTTATTGGTTGGTTTAACTGCATGTGCTTTCTTAAACAGAACAATTATGTTTTAAAGAAGATAATTTATTAATAATCATCAATCTGCAGATTCTCCACCTCGCGTTAATTTCTTCACTGACTCTTCAGATCTGCTTCTCACACTCACACACACACACACACACACACACACACACACACACACACACACACACACACACACACACACACACACACACACACTGAAGCTGCTAATAAGCCCGTCTGTAAACACAGGCCATCATGTGACCTGACAAACACTGAACAGAAGACGATGAAGACGACAAATAAATGTGGAACTTCTTAAAGGAAATAATTGGAGGACAGCGGCGAGCGTTTGCGCTGAAGGTCACCGGAGCCTCGTCGACTTTTGTTTTCCTGTAAACGAGTGTCACCAGGGAGAACAGAAACTGCGTCCTGTAATTGCTGGTGCTCTGCTAATTGGGAGCAATTAAAGACCAGCACGAGTGTGTGTGTGTGTGTGTATGTGTGTGTGTGTGTGTGTGTGTGTGTGTGTGTGTGTGTGTGTGTGTGTGTGTGTGTGTGAAGAGCAGCGGAGCGCTTGACCAACGCCTGCCATCCATCACACTCATCACAGAGAGCGGCTGGAGTCACTCGTTTAGAGAGCGCCGCAATAAATAACAATAAAGAATTGAGTCGGCTTTCATTGCAAAGGGCAAAAACTGACAGCGTTTAAATTATTCTCGGCCCACTGGCTCTAATTACAGTTCCTCATATAACACGACACACACGTGTGTGTGAGTTTAACACTGAGCTAATCAATACCATCACACTTTCCCCGGCCGATTCGTCACTGTATATCAAGACAAGTCAGTAACCCTAAATATGCAAATAAGCCATTGCAAATAATTAAATATGTACTCATTTGCATACAGAAATTTGTTCAAAACTCTAGTTTGATTTTGTTGACATTAAAGGTTTTTTGGATTTCTTTTTTCCTCCATAAACCAGAATCTATCCATCCATCCACCCATTCATCATCCATCCATTCATCATCCATCCATCCATCCATCCATCCATCCACCCACCCATCTATCCACCCATCCATCCATCCACCCATCCATCCATCCATCCATCCACCCATCCATCCACCCATCCATCCATCCATCCATCCACCCACCCACCCATCCATCCATCCATCCATCCATCCATCCATCCATCCATCCATCCATCCATCCATCCATCCATCCATCCATCCATCCATCCATCCACCCACCCACCCATCCATCCATCCATCCATCCATCCACCCATCCATCTATCCACCCACCCATCCATCCATCCATCCACCCATCCATCCATCCATCCATCCATCCATCTATCTAATCATTCAAATCCATGTCCATCCATTTCGGATGATTTCAACATTTAAATGTGTATTTCGGATGATTTCACATGTTACAGAAGCAAAATAGAGCTGAGAACTGAGCCGTGCATGAGAAACCCTGAGTTTGCCTGTAGTGTCTGATCTTAAGATCATGTTTATGGTTAGAATTAGTCAGTCATCTCTAATATTGATGAAACTCCAGCACTGAGTGTATGTTTGAGCTCCCGACTGATGGAGAATGTACTGTTACTCAGTGGCCACTATCCACTGTAGATATGTGTGTGTGTGTGTGCTCTCACCCCATTGGCTGTGCTGACGGCCTGATAGTAGATGCTGTAGCTCTTGTGCGGCAGCAGAGGAAGGTTCCAGTAGCCGTCGTACGTCCGGTTGTCTCCGACGGTGAAGGGCAGCGAGGCCTGGATCCGAGCGGCGGGGAACTCGGCGGTGAAGTAGTACTGAGAGTTGAGCACTGATGCATTCTGGAAGTGGATGGGGATCGGATAACAGCGCAGGATCTCGGCGGCTCTCTGTGAGCGACGCGGGCGCTCCTCCTCGACCACCACCTGATACACACTGCAGGACAAACAGACACACCAATGAGAGTTCAATACTGATAATAATCCTCATCTGAGAGTGATTCCTGAAGGATCATGTGACACTGAAGACTGGAGTAATGATGATAAACTCAGGAATAAATCACACTTTACTGTATATTCACACAGAGAACAGCTGATCTACACTGGAGGAGTATTACACTGATCTACTGATTGAGCTTCCATGTAAATCTGCGTTTGACTGGCACACACAAACACACAACAGCCAAATGGCTACAACAGGAACATATGAGCACGTATGCTGGATAATCAGTGCCGGATTCCTGGAAAACACACCGACTCGTGTTTGCTTCAACAGGACAGTCTTTAAACAGGATAATCCGCTGGCGGCCGGCGGTACACTGGCACCGGGGCCGAGACGTGAGCCAAGAGTCTTCCTCTGAACAGACTTAATTAACTGGCTAAAGCCGGCGGCCCGCGGCTCGACAGAGAACCGTCTAATTTATAGCAGTGATAGCGGAGCGGCCGTCTCCGTCTGCAGAGGGATTTAAACAGTATGAAATAAAAGCGGATCGCAGTCCTGCCTCGCTCTGTTCGGATATTAAAACACTGAACTTTGACACACAGGACGAATGGAGCTGCAAACCCCCCGAACAGCAGCGGACGAGAGTGAAATTACAGCAAGAGCTCCGACACCAGCTCAATGAGTCAGGCTCGGCACGCTTGATATGTAGGAGAAATAATGGAATACGAAAAGACGGATGGGAAGCTTTTTCCTCCAATTCGCCAGGCGGATCAAGAGCGTCGGAGCCCAGAGTCTTAGAGAGGATATTGGCCGTCTGTGACACGCTGAGACAAATGAAATGAAGGTGAAATTACGAGCTGAGGGCCGGCGGGTCACGTTATTACAGCGAGAGAACAGCAAAGCCTGAGACCTCCCAATCCAACACTCTCTTCCTCTGACGGAGAAACACCAGACAAACGACAAGAAGCAGAGCCAGACTCTACTCGCGCTTTAATGTTTCACACGCCTAAAGGTCACAAAACCGATCCATCCATCAATCATCCATCATTTATCTATCCATCCGTCCATGTATCCATCCATCCATCCATCATTTATCTATCCATCCATCCATGTATCCATCCATTTACCCATTTATCCATCCATCATCATCAATCATCCATCAATACATCCATCCATATATCCATCAATCCATTCATCCATCCATCCCATCCATCCATCCATCCATCCATCCATCCATCCATCCATCATTTATCTATCCATCCGTCCATGTATCCATCCATCCATCATTTATCTATCCATCCATCCATGTATCCATCCATCCATCCATTGCATTTGTGTACAAGCAAACAAATCAAACAACACATTTACTGTACAAGTAAAAGGTACACAGTAAAAATACCATGGTAAATGTCCAAAAACATGGCAGTCTCATGGTACTCATTTGTGCAGAAGCTCATGTGAGTTGTGTTGATAACGCAGCAGTGAATCAGAACTGCAGCTCGACCCCGTCAAACCAACTTGCAATTAAAATGTGAGATTGCTGCAATTAGCTGAACATTATTCCTGACTGATTGATAATTGAATTAAGAGGGTTTTAGGTTAATCAGACACGGATGAATTATTTCACAAAGGTTAATAGAATCAATACATTCTGTTCTGGAATCATTTACTCTTTCGCTAATCGGCTACACGGTGTTCTGCTGTAAATCCTGTGAAAGCGAGCAGATCCTCTGTCGGATGAAGGTCAAACTCCTTCAGCACAGACTGAAATAAACCCGTTTTCTGAGGGAAACTGTGTGTTTGCGGCAGGTTGATTCAGTTGGAGAATTTGCTAATGTGTGTCTGTCTGACTATTTACATATATATTCTCTTATTTAATGAATGTATATAATGTTGCCCGTTTGGCATGTGGTGCCGCACAACTACACACACTATATAGCGATAAGATCAGATGGCATGAAATATTAATTACCGATGGAGAGCGAGTGCTAAAGACGGTGCTGAGAGGAAGAAAGGCCCGAGCCGGAGCGCGTCAGCAGAGAATAATTCAGCTGCTAAAGAGGAGAACAGGCTTTTCTGATGATTTACTGCCGACTTAAAGGCCAGCCATTACTTTACAGATACGACAGCGCTGTGATCTACAGGCCTTCATCACAGCTGAACCCAACAAAACACATCTGTCCTACAGCGGCAAAACCCGTTCATGAAGCAGAACCGAATCTTCATCACCTAATATTAATCTGAAACCAGCTGTGAATGCCATTACCAACACAAACACTCCTGCTGATTCATTCTCCACACTCAATATATATCTTCCATTAGGAAGTCATTAACCAGTGTTATGTCACAAAGATTATGAATATGAATTAATTATATTGGGGAATGTGTCTATTTTGTATTTATCTATACATAAATACAGATAATATTTCTTCCAATACAAACACACTATATTGCCAGAAGTGTTGTGCCGCCTGCCTTTACATGCACATGAGCTTTAATGCCATCCCATTCCTAATCCGTAGGGTTTAATATGGAGTTGGCCCACCCTTTGCAGCTCTAACAGCTTCAGCTCTTCTGGGAAGGCTTTCCACAAGGTTTAGGAGTGTGTTTATGGGAATTTTTGACCATTCTTCTAGAAGTGCATTTGTGAGGTCAGGCACTGATGTTGGACGAGAAGGCCTGGCTCGCAGTCTCCGCTCTAATTCATCCCAAAGGTGTTCTATCGGGATGAGGTCAGGACTCTGTGCAGGCCAGTCAAGTTCCTCCACACCAAACTCGCTCATCCATGTCTTTATGGACCGACGCTTTGTGCACTGGAGCGCAGTCATGTTGGGACAGGAAGGGGCCGTCCCCAAACTGTTCCCACAAAGATGGGAGCATGAAATTGTCCAAAATGTCTTGGTATGCTGAAGCATTAAGAGTTCCTTTCACTGGAACTAAGGGGCCGAGCCCAACCCCTGAAAAACAACCCCACCCCATAATCCCCCCTCCACCAAACTTTACACTTGGCACAATGCAGTCAGGTAAGTCCTGTTCTCCTGGCAACCGGCAAACCCAGACTCGTCCATGGGATTGTCAGACAGAGAAGCGTGATTGGTCACTCCAGAGAACACGTCTCCACTGCTCTAGAGTCCAGTGGCGGCGTGCTTTACTCCACTGCATCCCACGCTTTGCATTGCACTTGGTGATGTAAGGCTTGGATGAGCTGCTCGGCCATGGAAACCCATTCCATGAAGCTCTCTCCGCACTGTTCTTGAGCTCATCTGAAGGCCACAGAAGTTTGGAGGTCTGGAGCTATTGACTCTGCAGAAAGTTGGTGACTTCTGCACACTGTGACCCTCAGCATGCGCTGACCCCGCTCTGTGATTTTACTCAACTTGCTGTTGTTCCCAATTGCTTCCACTTTGTTATAATCCCACTAACAGTTGAGCGTGGAATATTTAGTAGTGAGGGAATGTCAGGAATGGACTTATTGCACAGGTGGCAACCTATCACGGTACCACGCTTGAGTTCACTGAGCTCCTGAGAGCGAGCCATTCTTTCACAAATGTGTGTAGAAGCGTCTGCATGGCTAGTGCTTGATTTATACACCTGTGGCCATGAAGGGATTGAACACCTGAACTCAGGGATTCTGAAGTACAGGGACGGCCCAATACTTTTGGCAATATCGTGTAAATCTTTCATTAAGAAGTCAGTAACCAGAATTATGTCAAAGATTATGAATATGAATTATTTACGTTTATATTGGGGTCAAAAAGTCTGATGGCACCAGTGAGAATGTATTTTGCATTTATCTATACATAAACACAGTTTAAAATTGAATATTTCTTCCAATACAAATATGTTGTGAGTGTGAATGTCACTTTGTTTTCAGAAACAGAAGTCAGTTGGTTTCCTTTCCTTTCTTTCATTCCCTCAAGCGCTGTAAATCCTGCCGTAATCTTCCTCACATCCGTCACCTTCACTCGTTTCACCCACCGCTTTTGGACTTCAAGGATCAGTGACCTTGGAAACTCTTCCTTTAATTAATGTCCAGGAAACTGAAGCCATGGCAACAGGAAGCGACTGACCGCTATGAGGGCTCAGCGTCGTTATGAAGAGCGTCAGGGATGTTTGGTGAGGAAATCAGCACACCAACCCAATAAAACCTGCATCAACAACAACAAAGACGGGACTGAGCCGCGTTTACTGCAGCGCTGCAACTCGCCGGAAGCTAATTAGGCCCCTAAACCAGCCATCCTTTCAGATCACGTGACCGCTGACCAATTACAGGCCTCTGGGAAGAGGGCTGAGACTGGGTTTATCTCCAGCGGCTCGAGCATCAGTGACGGTGAGGCGAGGCTTTAACTGTGATATATGTGAACTTGAGCCGAGCGCTGGACGTATTGATCAGTCTCCTGTGTTTTAAAAGCATCTCTGAAGTGACACAAAGATCCTCGATTTATTCCCTCTTTCATAAACCTGTCCGTGGATGATACCTGCCGAGGATCAGCGCTGAGTTCAGGGATTCTGGAGGCCTGAGGCTTTGATTATAGCGGAACACAAAGGCCGTATATACGGACTGAGAGTCAGACGTACAGGCCAAGAGTCTGACACTGGAAACCCACCAAACGTGAGCAGGCCACACAATACAGAGGCGCTTCTCATTACTGTAGTGTGGTAACACAACTTCTTTTATTTAAATCATTCTTAAAATAAAATAAAATAAAATGCTTTTTTTATTTAACTAAATGTGATTAATTTAGTACTCATTGAAAAATCGGTGTAAGCGTAATGTGACATTTACAATAAATAAACAATTATCTTTATAAAACAATAAAGTGCACACAGGGAAATGGTGTGAGCACAAAGTCACAGTATCAATTTTAAAAATAGTCAAATAAATAAATATTTCTGCATTACAGGAATATAAGGTCAAACTCTAAATAATTATTATATAATTAAAATTATTACAGCACAAAACATTATTATATAAAATGATGTACTCA
>CM031966.1:22500-50000 GCA_018749465.1 Paracanthobrama guichenoti | reverse complement strand
AAAAGAGCAGAGAGCCAGATCCATGACACCCCGGGGGACGAAAGAGAGAACAATCCGGAAAACCGCAGGAGTGATTGTCTCCAGAAATAGAGGAGAGCGGCCGCTTTTCCATTACACTTGGCTGCGATGCAGCGGAGCAGAAAACACAAAGGCAAAGGAGTGTTTTACATGAAACCAGTGCAAATCGCTTCCAATGCGCCGTGTTAGTGTGGGGGCGACGGCAGGCCATCGCAGGACCGGCGTGGGAGACGGGAACACTGGGATCTGACAAACACCAACACTGATCCCTTCACCAGCGGCTGCATTGTGCCACACATCAAAACACTGCTCCTTCGCTCAAAGCAATCCAATCACATTCATGATCAGCACCGAACATCTGCGGTTTAATCTCGGATCAGCTCGCAGTCATGCTACATTTAAAGACACGCTTCTATTTCCATCCAGCCTTTCAAATTCACCTGAAATCCGTCGGGATCACATGATCATGATCTCAGCAACATAAAGACTAAAAAAAGAAAACAAGACTTGATATCTGAAGTCATTTTGCATCTCAAGTAAAAGAATTATTAGCCCCAGCTGGCAAACATCCTCAATTCATTATAACATTATATTGTGTATTATTGTTAATCAACATTCAATAATAATAGTAATATTAGTAATATTAATCTTTGTGTTGTGTAGCTTGATGCTAACTGCAGCTCTGTCGCACATAATCTAATCTGGTAGAAGATTTCACATAAGGTCCGAAGAATACATCTTTCTTCAGACTTCAGATAATGGGTGAAGTGCTGTAGACGGACAAGCCATGATGCCAGAATAAAGGCTAATAACGTCTGAATACACACAAAAGAATAACGGGAAAAGAATGAGAACAACAGAGCCGTGAATGGAGCGGTTCCCCTCGCCACATTAGATGACAGACTGCAAACAGCGCTCTACAGGGAGTAACAGCTTTCATTAGCGTCGCATCAGCCTTCTGTAAACTCACATGACATCATCACAGATTCAAAACCAAGCGTGGCTTGAGCTTCATTGCGTTTCTAAGCTTCTACAACACAGATGCATCATATTTCATAAACACGTAAACTTATATTCTTACTATTTTTTATGTTTGAGCGTATATATCTCCACATTAATAACAGTAATTCTGTTATTAGTCTTGAGCTGTACGGGTTCAATCAGTTACGTGCTGAATTTATACTGTATTATGCATTTATTATATATATATATTTTACTTATTTTTTAAGATACATTTTGAACACATATTTTGTTTTTATTTTAATTTTAGTTAAAGATTTTGAATTTTTTTCTTGTTTGTTTCATTTTATTAGTTCTTGTTTTTGTCTATACAGTTTCAGTACAAGATTAATTACAGTAAATGAAGTGTGTGTGTGTGATAGAGTGTGTGTGTGTGTGTGACAGTGTGTGTGTGTGTGTGTGTGTGTGACAGTGTGTGTGTGTGTGTGTGTGTGACAGTGTGTGTGTGTGTGTGTGTGACAGTGTGTGTGTGTGTGTGTGTGACAGTGTGTGTGTGTGTGTGTGTGTGACAGTGTGTGTGTGTGTGTGTGTGTGTGTGTGTGTGTGTGTGTGTGTGTGTGTGTGTGTGTGTGTGTGTGTGTGTGTGTGACAGTGTGTGTGTGTGTGTGTGACAGTGTGTGTGTGTGTGTGTGTGTGTGTGTGTGTGTGTGTGTGTGTGTGTGTGTGTGTGTGTGTGTGTGACAGTGTGTGTGTGTGTGTGTGACAGTGTGTGTGTGTGTGTGTGTGACAGTGTGTGTGTGTGTGTGTGTGTGTGTGTGTGTGTGTGTGTGTGTGTGTGTGTGTGTGTGTGTGTGTGTGTGTGTGTGTGTGTGTGACAGTGTGTGTGTGTGTGTGTGTGTGTGTGTGTGTGTGTGTGTGTGTGTGTGTGTGTGTGTGTGTGTGTGTGTGACAGTGTGTGTGTGTGTGTGTGTGTGTGTGTGTGTGTGTGTGTGTGTGTGTGTGTGTGTGTGTGTGTGTGTGTGTGTGTGTGTGTGTGTGTGTGTGTGTGTGTGTGTGTGTGTGTGTGTGTGTGTGTGTGTGTGTGTGTGTGTGTGTGTGTGTGTGTGTGTGTGTGTGTGTGTGTGTGTGTGTGTGTGTGTGTGTGTGTGTGTGTGTGTGTGTGTGTGTGTGTGTGTGTGTGTGTGTGTGTGTGTGTGTGTGTGTGTGTGTGTGTGTGTGTGTGTGTGTGTGTGTGTGTGTGTGTGTGTGTGTGTGTGTGTGTGTGTGTGTGTGTGTGTGTGTGTGTGTGTGTGTGTGTGTGTGACAGTGTGTGTGTGTGTGTGTGTGTGTGTGTGTGACAGTGTGTGTGTGTGTGTGTGTGTGTGACAGTGTGTGTGTGTGTGTGTGTGTGTGTGTGTGTGTGTGTGTGTGTGTGTGTGTGTGTGTGTGTGTGTGTGTGTGTGTGTGTGTGTGTGTGTGTGTGTGTGTGTGTGTGTGTGTGTGTGTGTGTGTGTGTGTGTGTGTGTGTGTGTGTGTGTGTGTGTGTGTGTGACAGTGTGTGTGTGTGTGTGTGTGACAGTGTGTGTGTGTGTGTGTGTGTGTGTGTGTGTGTGTGTGTGACAGTGTGTGTGTGTGTGTGTGTGTGTGTGTGTGTGTGTGTGTGTGTGTGTGTGTGTGTGTGTGTGTGTGTGTGTGTGTGTGTGTGTGTGTGTGTGTGTGTGTGTGTGTGTGTGTGTGTGTGTGTGTGTGTGTGTGTGTGTGTGTGTGTGTGTGTGTGTGACAGTGTGTGTGTGTGTGTGTGTGTGTGTGTGTGTGTGTGTGTGTGTGTGTGTGTGTGTGTGTGTGTGTGTGTGTGTGACAGTGTGTGTGTGTGTGTGTGTGTGTGTGTGTGTGTGTGTGTGACAGTGTGTGTGTGTGTGTGTGTGTGTGTGTGTGTGTGTGTGTGTGACAGTGTGTGTGTGTCAGTAAGCGAGCGTCTGCTGACAGTGTGTGTGTGTGTGTGTGTGTAAGCGGCGCTGCCTGCTGACCGTGTGTGTGTGTGTGTGTGTGTCAGTGTGTGAGCGTGTGCTGACCGTGTGTGTGTGTGTGTGTCAGTAAGCGGCGTCTGCTGACCGTGTGTGTGTGTGTGTGTGTCAGTGTGCGTGCGTGTAAGCGGCGCTGACTGACCGTGTGTGTGTGTGTGTCAGTAAGCGAGCGTCTGCTGACCATGTGTGTGTGTGTGTGTATGAGTCAGTAAACGAGCGTCTGCTGACGTGTGTGTGTGTGTGTGTCAGTAAGCGAGCGTCTGCTGACCGTGTGTGTGTGTGTGTGTGTCAGTAAGCAGTCTGCTGACCGTGTGTGTGTGTGTGTCAGTAAGCGTCGCCTGCTGACCGTGTGTGTGTGTGTGTCAGTGTCAGTAAACTGCGTCTGACCATGACCGTGTGTGTGTGTGTGTCAGTAAACGGCGTCTGCTGACCGTGTGTGTGTGTGTGTGTGTGTCAGTAAGCGTCGTCTGCTGACACCGTGTGTGTGTGTGTGTGTCAGTAAACGTCTGCTGACAGTGTGTGTGTGTGTGTGTCAGTAAGCGTGCGTCTGCTGACCGTGTGTGTGTGTGTGTGTGTCAGTAAGCGTCCTGCTGACCGTGTGTGTGTGTGTGTGTCAGTAAGCGGCGTCTGCTGACCGTGTGTGTGTGTGTGTGTCAGTAAGCGGCGTCTGCTGACCGTGTGTGTGTGTGTCAATGTAGCGTCTGCTGACTGCTGTGTGTGTGTGTGTGTGTGTGTGTGTGTGACAGTGTGCGTGCGTGTGCTGACCGTGTGTGACCGTGTGTGTGTGTGTGTGTGTTTAGCGTCTGCTGACCGTGTGTGTGTGTGTGTGTGTGTGTGTCAGTAGCGGCGTCTGCTGACCGTGTGTGTGTGTGTGTGTCAATGCGCGGCGTCTGCTGACCGTGTGTGTGTGTGTGTGTGTGTCAGTAAACGAGCGTCTGCTGACCGTGTGTGTGTGTGTGTCAGTAAGCGAGCGTCTGCTGACCGTGTGTGTGTGTGTGTGTGTGTCAGTAAGCGAGCGTCTGCTGACCGTGTGTGTGTGTGTCAGTAAGCGAGCGTCTGCTGACCATGTGTGTGTGTGTGTGTATGTGTCAGTAAACGAGCGTCTGCTGACCGTAATGTGTGTGTCAGTAAGCGTGCTGTCTGCTGACCGTGTGTGTGTGTGTGTGTGTGTCAGTAAACGAGCGTCTGCTGACCGTGTGTGTGTGTGTGTGTGTGTCAGTAAGCGTGCGTCTGCTGACCGCGCGTGTGTGTGTGTGTGTCAGTAAACGGCGTCTGCTGACCGTGTGTGTGTGTGTGTCAGTGTGCAGTAGCGTCTGCTGACCGTGTGTGTGTGTGTGTGCGTCGTGCTGTAAGTGTGTGCGTCTGCTGACCGTGTGTGTGTGTGTGTGTGTCAGTAAGCGAGCGTCTGCTGACCGTGTGTGTGTGTGTCAGTAAGCGAGCGTCTGCTGACCGTGTGTGTGTGTGTGTGTGTGTGTGTGTGTCAGTGACGCGTGTGTGTGTGTCTGCTGACCGTGTGCTGTGTGTGTGTGTGTGTGTGTGTCAGTAAGCGAGCGTCTGCTGACCGTGTGTGTGTGTGTGTGTGTGTCAGTAAGCGAGCGTCTGCTGACCGTGTGTGTGTGTGTGTGTGTGTGTCAGTAGCGGCGTCTGCTGACCGTGTGTGTGTGTGTGTGTGTGTGTGTGTCAGTAAGCGAGCGTCTGCTGACCGTGTGTGTGTGTGTGTGTGTGTGTCAGTAAGCGAGCGTCTGCTGACCGTGTGTGTGTGTGTGTGTGTGTGTGTGTGTCAGACGCTGTGTGTGTGTGTGTGTGTGTCAGTAAGCGAGCGTCTGCTGACCGTGTGTGTGTGTGTGTGTGTGTGTGTGTGTGTGTCAGTAAGCGCGGCGTCTGCTGACCGTGTGTGTGTGTGTGTCAAGTAGCGGCGTCTGCTGACCGTGTGTGTGTGTGTGTGTGTGTGTGTGTGTGTGTGTGTGTGCGGCGTCTGCTGGCCGTGTGTGTGTGTGTGTGTGTGTGTGTGTGTGTGTGTGTGTGTCAGTGGGCGTCTGCTGACCGTGTGTGTGTGTGTGTGTGTGTCAATGTGGCGTCTGCTGACCGTGTGTGTGTGTGTGTCAGTAAACGAGCGTCTGCTGACAGTGTGTGTGTGTGTGTGTGTGTGTGTGTGTGTCAATGCGCGGCGTCTGCTGACCGTGTGTGTGTGTGTGTGTGTGTGTGTGTGTGACAGTGTGTGTGTGTCAGTAAGCGAGCGTCTGCTGACCGTGTGTGTGTGTGTGTGTGTGTGTGTGTGTCAGTAGCGGCGTCTGCTGACCGTGTGTGTGTGTGTGTGTGTGTGTGTGTCAAGCGGCGTCTGCTGACCGTGTGTGTGTGTGTGTGTGTGTGTGTGTGTCAGTAGCGTGTGTGTGTGTGTGTCAAGCGGCGTCTGCTGACCGTGTGTGTGTGTGTGTGTGTGTGTCAGTAAGCGAGCGTCTGCTGACCGTGTGTGTGTGTGTGTGTGTGTGTGTGTCAGTAAGCGAGTGTCTGTTGATAGCGTGACATCTCTGTTATTCAGACAGTCTGTGATGGCTTACGCTCGGCTGAAGAACCCAAAGCCAAATCCTCTTCTTAATGTGCAACATCACGTTCTCCGGCGGTAAACAGAACCCACCCTTTCTCTGTAATTAACGAGACTTGTGTTTCATTAAGAGCTGCCAGTGGTAATTAAGCTGACAGGATGATGCAGGAATGGTTTTATCACCTGTCATCACCTGCGGTCAGGACTGAAGCGGGTCAGAGCGGCTCTGTGACGCTCCTAACACTGTCTTCTGTCACCCGTCTGTCTACCTCCATTAAAACGCCCTCAGACAAGAATAGAGTCTGAATGTTTTATCATAAAGCCAAAAGTGCAAAAAACACCCGTGTGGTTTATTTATTCATGCCAAAGTGCCGCATCATTCCCATCATTCTTTCATCAGTCCATCAGGTTTCCTGCTGAAATAAAGAAAAGCTTCCTCAAAACCTCAGAGGCTCACGTCATTAATGACTTTACTCAGATATCAGACCAGTGATCATGTGACTGAACAAATGACCGGACCGTTTGTGGTCATTCAATGCTGAACACTTGATTAAACCAGTTTCAACACACTATTAATTAACTCAACCAGGCCTGTCCCTTTATTCTGCGTATGAATTATTTAAATGAGGACCCCGCTAGAAATCTTACGTTCCCAGAACGTTCCGAGACGGTCATGATGTGGAGTTCTTTAAAGGGTTGGGGGACGTTATTTGGCGGACCTTCAGGGAACATTCAGGACATTCTGGGAACGTTTAGGGGACCATTACTATAGGACGTTCCCTCTAGGTCTCCACACTACATTCCCATAACGTTTGCAGGACCTTTAGAGGACCAACCTAGAATGATATTTTTGGTCCTCTTTAGGTCCTTCCATCACGTCTTTGTACTGCCATGTGACCATAGAATAACAAAAATGGAATGTCCCCCTCAAGTCATCTCAGGAACCTTGATCTGCAGCACTTTCATGGGATGTTTGAGGAACGTCCCTAATGTTCTGTAAAGGTCCGGGATTTTCGTCACCTTTAGAGAACTTTTAGGGAATGTTGTGCAAGGTCGTGAGAACGTCCCCTCCTGCGTGGGGAATACTGTGATGTGTTGGTTCCCTGAAGAAAACGCAAGACTACAATGGAGGTGTTTCAGGAGTTCAGGAACACTGACTCTGATAGAGAGAAGAACTGAACACTAGAGACAGATGGAGAACAGCAGAATAGGGCTCTTTTCCTCCCAGCTTGAGTGAACTCTACTGAACTACTGCCTTTCTAAACTCAGTAAAAAGTCTCAATCCTCATCCTGCGTCCATGTTCTGCTGACTCCTAATGGAGGCTTTTAAAAACTGAGTTAAAGCAGAGGATGGACAATTCAGCCGAACGCTTTCTGTCCCATTAGATCCGCTGTCAGGTCTGAACACTGTGCAGGTCCGATTTCACATCTATATGTAACGTCTCATACGACTGGAGTGTTTCCAATAACACTCACATTTACATTTATTCATTCTGAGGATGCTTTTATCCTCACTCACAGGTTACATCACACGCCGACCCGCGACCACAGCGTTCTGCTGAATAATGAATCACGCCAGACATTATCATCACAAGTGCACAGAGAATCGCTCGCCGCTATCAGACCGACAGTGAGAGGACGCACGGTTTATCTCTTCTGTGAGACTCACGCGGCAGGAGAAATCAAACCCCTCGAGCACAATCTAGCACGGCAGGATTCTGAGTGAGCGAAGGCAGCGACAGCGGACGCTGATGTCTTCAGCCACAGATCGGCTTTGTTCTTATCTACAAACGGCAAGAAGGGCCTGGCGTCACGATCACACGCATAAACAAACACAGCTAACGGTTCATTCACCAGTACTGAACTCAGTCTCTGAACTCGGCTTTCATCTGAGCAGAAAGATCACAAACGCTTCTCATTAATATAGAATGTGATGATGATGATCAAACAATGAGTAAAGTACCTCAACACTGGCACAGTCAGACTATCTAAATAATAAAAGGTAATAATAATAATAAATTAATTAATAAATAAATACAATAATATTTCTTAATTTTTTTTTTTATTACATGAATTAATTTATTATATTTATTTATACAAATATTGTTATTAATAATAATAATAATAATAATAATAATAATAAAATAAATTAACAATTTACTATTATAATTATTATTAATACAAATAATAATACTTTTAAAAATAAATTAAATAATTATAATTTAATTTATTAATTTTTTTAATTATTATTTTTATTATTACGGTTTTAACTAATTATAAAATTAAGACACAATTGTACTGTAAAATAAAATAAAATTGTATTAATAATGTATTATTTTATGTATTATTATTGTTATTGCGCCACCGTGTTCGGTCGCCGTTCAGGTCGCTCCGCGAAGACTGTGCTTTTATTTACTATTTTACTTTCTTTTACTCTCAATTTTTACAAACTTATCATCTGCATTGATCTACTATGACAGCAAAACTCTTTTGGACATTGGTTACCTCTACACTGGACTGTTTCAGGACACTTTCGCCGATCCTCTGTGGCCATCTGAGATCCTTCGGAACGCCGAGTTGAACAATGGACAGAGCCGACAGCGAAGAATCAAGAAACACCGTGGGAAACGCGCTGGTATCCGTAACAGACTGAGGAAAAGGGCATTCAGACCTCCTCTCCCGAGCATTCTTCTAGCAAATGTTCAATCCTTGGATAATAAGATGGACGATCTTAGAGCCAGGATAAGTTTTCAACGGGACATGAGAGACTGTAACATCTATTGTTTGTCTGAAACATGGCTCACGCCACGCGGTCCCGGACACAGCTGTGACGCCGTCCGGAGAACTTCTCTGTTTTCGGATGGACAGAACAGCCGAGGCCGGTAAATCCAAAGGCGGTGGAGTGTGTTTCATGATCAACAAGAAATGGTGCGATCCCAGGAACATCACCATTCTCTCGTGGTCCTGCTCGCCTCATCTGGAACATTTAACAATCATTTGCCGTCCATTCTATCTGCCGAGGGAGTTTTCTGCGGCTGTCGCGACCGCCGTTTACATCCCACCGCAGGCAGACACAGCGCTGGCTTTATCTGGCCTTCATGATGTTGCCAGCGGCGTCATAAACAAACACCCCGACACGGCGTTCATCGTCGCGGGCGATTTTAACAAAGCAAACCTAAAGAAAGTCCTGCCAAACTTTCATCAGCACGTCTCCTGTCCTACACGAGGAGCAAACACACTGGATCACTGCTACTCTCCGTTTAAGAATGCCTATAAAGCGCGGTCACTTCCAGCTTTTGGCAAATCGGATCATGCCGCCATTTTCCTCACTCCCGAATACAAACAAAAGCTCGTTCAGGAACCCCCGGTGAGGCGGGAAGTTAAGCGCTGGTCGCCCCACTCAGAGACCGCGCTTCAGGCAGCTCTGGATGATGTGGATTGGGACATGTTCTGGGCGAGTTCAGCTGACGTAAGCGAGTTCACAGACGTGGCGCTTTGCTTCATCAACACGCTTACAGAGCAAGCCACGCAAACAATAACAATAACGTCCTTCTCAAATCAGAAACCGTGGTGGACAATTCAATCCGCTGCGGCGCAGTGAACGCGACGCACTGCTGCTTACAACGCGCGGTCTCCATTCAGGGAATATGACTGAATACAGATCGTCCTGCTATGCTCTCAGACGAGCAGTTAAAGCCGCAAAACTCCGTTATAAAGACCGAGTGGAGTCTCATTTCCAACTCAACGACTCGCGGCGCATGTGGCAAGGTCTGAGGTCCATCTGCTCCTTTGGATCTAAATCCTCTGCAGAGGCAAGCGTTGATCCGTTGCTCGTGAACGAGTTAAACTCTTTCTATGCTCGCTTTGACTGTAACCGCGTCAACGCGACTCCGCCAAGTGGCGTGTCAGAGGGAATCACTCAGAGCAGCAACAATCACGTGATCTCTGTCTCAGAGGATGAAGTTCGGAGAGCACTCAAGCATGTGGACGTCAGGAAAGCTGCCGGGCCGGATGGTATTTCAGGTCGTGTTCTGCGGTCCTGTGCTGATCAGCTCGCCGGGTTGTTTACATCTATCTTTAATGAGTCCCTCGCTACATCTGTGGTCCCCACCTCCTTCAAAACATCCACCATCATCCCTGTCCCTAAGAACAGTAAACCCTCTTGCCTAAATGACTCACTCTCACGTCTATAGTCATGAAGGTCTTTGAGAGACTCATTAAAAACACCATTTGCTCCTTCATTCCTGACACTTTGGACCCTCTTCAGTTTGCCTATCGTCCCAATAGATCGACTGAAGATGCCATCTCTCATGTCCTCCACTCCTCCCTCACTCACATCGACAGCAAAAGTGGGAACTACGTAAGGCTGCTATTTATTGACTATAGCTCAGCCTTTAACACCATAGTTCCCATCAAGCTAACCTCCAAACTCCTGGATCTCGGCCTGAATCCTTCTCTCTGCCACTGGATTGAGGACTTCCTCACTGGCAGGCCTCAGGTGGTGAGAATAGGCCAGTCCACCTCCACCTCCATCTCCCTGAGTGTGGGAGCTCCACAGGGCTGTGTCCTGAGCCCCCTGCTCTACTCTCTCTACACACATGACTGTTTGTCCACACACAGCTCCACCTCTATCATCAAATTTGCTGATGATACTGTTGTCCTGGGCCTCATTTCCAACAACAATGAGACGGCATACTTGGACGAGGTGGAGCATCTAACATCATGGTGCCAGGACAACTGTCTCTCTGAATGTTGGCAAGACCAAAGAAATGATTGTGGACTTCAGGAAGAGACAGCAACGGACATACTCCCCCTCATGATCAGCGGGTCACCAGTAGAGAGAGTGAGCAGCTTCAAGTACCTGGGAGTAAACATCTCCGAGGACCTGACCTGGACTGCTCACATTCAGACACAGGTGAAAAAAGCCAGGCAAAGACTGTACCACCTGCGCCAGCTGAGGAAATTCAGGGTTTCACCAGCTATCCTGAAAACTTTCTATTTAGGGCGATAGAAAGTGTTTTAACTCAGTGCATCACAGCGTGGTATGGGAACAGCACCAGTCATGACTGCAAAGCCCTGCAAAGAGTAGTGCGCTTATCCGAGCGTATCTCAGGGTCAGCTCTCCGTCTCTGCAGGACGTCTACACCAAACGCTGCAAAGGTAGAGCTACTAAGATCATCAAGGACTCTAATCACCCTGCAAACCCTCACTTCACGCTGCTGCCATCTGGTAGCGCTTCCGAAGCCTGATGGCCAAAACTGAGAGACTCAGGAGGAGCTTCTTCCCCAGGCCATCAGACTCCTGAACTCAGTCACTTAACATCACGTGACTTCACTTCAGGATAAACATCGATACACTGACATTGCACTGCACTTTCTGTTCTCGTTGTTACTGTGTAACAACCTGTTATAAACCTGTTTGCACATTATACTCTTTATACATTTGTTAACCACATATTTATAAGTCTACAGTTTACTCACTGCACAGTCTACTTCAATTATTTTATTCCACTTTATTTTTACTTTTTTACTTTTTTCTTCTACTTGACTTGATTATTTATAATTCTACAGATATATATATATAGTACTTTTTTATTCTATTTCTATTATAATTTCTTCCTTGTGTTTTTAACTGTGAATTTGCACTGTCCATGGAGCGGACCTGTTTACATTTCACTGCCGGTTGTATATTCTGTATATAACTGTGTGTGTGACAAATAAAACTCTTGAATCTTGAATATGTATTATTTGTATGATTATGAAAAGGAGCACAGTGACTGACGGCGGGTGAAGTGGACGCACCTGACCGGCGCTCCTCGGCTCTGGGCCGGTTTCAGCAGGACCGTCACCGTGCTGTCGGTCTGATTCAGCGGCGTCTCCTGCTCGTATCCCGGCATACGCGGAGCTGTTTATGATGGATGTATGACATGTGAGCAATAACACACAAACACACACACACACACACACACACACACACACACACATATACACACACACTGCAGTCACAAATAACCCACAGGACATCAGAGCTCTTACGCGAGATCTTGGTCGTGAACTGTGTGATGACGGGCGGCCCGTATCCTTTGACAGTACTGGCTCTGATGGTGAAGGAGTACGTGGATCCGGGATAGAGACCCATGAAGACGTGTGATGTCTCGTTGCTGGACTTCAGCACCTTCCCGCTCTGATTGGCCCGATTGAACTCAGGGTCGAAGGAGCTGACGGCCTTGTAGAAGACCTGAGGACACAAGCACAACACATTACAGTCAACAGATGAAGGGAAGCTCCGCCCACAGCACGACCCCATTGGTCCACAGAACATTTACAGTCAACAGAGAGCCATGCGAAGGGAAATATTATTATATTTATTTATTTGTATTATTAATAATAATAATAATAATATTAACAATATTTAATTAATTAATTTAATTAATGTTTAATTATTAATAATAATAACCATCTTTTTCTCAATAAAATAAATGTATACATGAATTAATACTACTACTACTAATAAAATAAATAATAATGATAATAATAAACATGTGATGTCTCAGTCGTTCGGTAAAGAAACCCGTGTTTGTCTAAAGCACCAGAGCCAGAAGCGTTTCTGCGTCTAATCTTTCATTAGGATGGAGGAGAGCTTTTGTTCTCCTTCATTCTCCTCCGGTCTCTGCGGTCGAGCAGGAGACGAGACGCCCCGCACTTCTAATACAACTTAATGAAAAGTAGCTGAGCGGCTCCATTTGAATAAATCATTCAGTTGCTAATGGGCGGCCCGGCTAATACCACTCCGTTCTGATTCCAATTTACGGCCACAAAGGGAACGGCGATTGGACTCATCAGGTGTGAAATACCAAGTGGCTCTTTCTATTAGTCTAAGACAGGTAGATAGAGAAACATCCCAGAATACCAAACAGAGGGAATATTCCACATAAACAACACATGCACAAACAATAATTCATGATGAATTATGCATGCATGCACAGGAATTAAACGCTGACCTTTATTCCGCACGAGCAGAAATTCACTTTAACTTATTCTATAAAGTGTAATGCATCAGCCAATGCAAGAGCTGCACCTGCAAACGTCCAGAATTCACCCTTCAAACACTCATCTACCGTCTCTACCGCAGGCTCTCATGCATTAACGTCAAACACACTTTAATTCTCTCATAACATCCACTGACGCATCACCACATTTCTCAAAGAATCTACAAACGAAGCGTTTCTCTCTAAGCTCCGCCTCTCGGAGAGCCGCTCTGCTGTGATTGGTCAGAAAGCAAGCGCTCATTAGACCAGAGGCAGACTACAGTGTGTGAGAGGGCGGGGCTAAGAGGCGCTGCTCAGCCAATCACGACCAGAGGCAGGCAGTATGCAAATTAGCTATATTGTTACTCCATTTATCTGATCTTTGAAACTTTGCGGAGGTTTTACTCTCACAAACACTGCATGAAAGGGAATATCGGAAAAGTGTAAATGTGTGCAGTTGATAAAGGTTATGGAGGTCTGACCCCAGAACAGTGATCGTAGCCGTGCTCCATCATTACTTTGTTTCTGAGCACAGTACTTCACCCAGAATGCTCTGCTGCTCCAAATGACAAGAAACACCAGCTCTTGAGTGTGACAGAACACACACCTTCACCCCTCCAGCCCTGAGGTGTCATGGGGCGACACACACACAAGCTTCCAGACTCTAATGAGGCAGAGCGCTTTTGTTTGGTCCTCTTCCCTGTGGAAACGCACAGATCTCAGCCCTGACACTTCCTTAAAGCCGAGCGCGGTGACAGAATGTAATTTCATAACATGAACGTGACAGCTTAATTGGTCGAATTTCCACAAATGAAGTTCTGCAACAATGACTCTTTTGAGCGGCGCATTGTTCCGAGTCTCCCGGCGCAGAATGAGTCACGCGCTTCTGAAATCACCACAAAACCGAGCGCACAATGAGCCGTCGCTCCGAACAGACAAAACACGCGTGTGCTTCAGGAACGGACGGACTCGAGCTGGAGAGGACACACACACACACACACCGAGGGTCGAGCATGGCATCTGACAGAGGAATCATTGCAGTGTTTCTAAATAAATACTGAAAAACTATCTTTTACTTTTTGGAGCATTAAGATGTTTTGTATTGTGAAATTATTTTCAAGACTTTTTTTTTTGCATTACAGTAATAATTTGGGGGTAAAATGCCAATCTTTCTTTTTTTTATGCACAACATACACCGATCAGGCATAACATTATGACCACCTTCCTAATATTGTGTTGGTCCTCCTGCCAACAGGACAGGGGTCAATATGAGCACCCTGACTGACCTTTCTATCAGAACCAGCATTAACTTCTTGAGCAGTTTGAGCTCCAGTAGCTCGTCTGTTTGATCGGACCACACGGGCCAGCCTTCGCTCCCCACGTGCATCAATGAGCCTTGGCCGCCCATGACCCTGTGGCCGGTTCTCCACTGTTCCTTCCTTGGAGCACTTTTGATAGATCCTGACCACTGCAGACCGGGAACACCCCACAAGAGCTGCAGTTCTGGAGATGCTCTGACCCAGTCGTCTAGCCATCACAATCTGGCCCTTGTCAAACTCGCTCAAATCCTTACGCTTGCCCATTTTTCCTGCTTCTAACACATCAACTCTGAGGACAAAATGTTCACTTGCTGCCTAATATATCCCACCCACTAACAGGAGCCGTGAGGAAGAGATCATCAGTGTGAGTCACTTCACCGGTCATAATGTTATGCCTGATCTGTGTAATTCGTAATTTGCAATCAAATATGACCCAGTCATATTTTTGTGAGCGTCATCTTTATGGTAACAAAATGCAACCTATTTGATTCCATAATGACACATTAAAAATAAAGGTGTTTTATTGGCATTGATGGCTCCATGAAGAATCTTTAACATCCGTGGGATCTTTCCGAGGTTTTTTTGATTATTAAAATGTTTCTCAGAACTGAATCAATACTGTAGTAAAACCGACAGATATTCAACAAGCCGTTTCAAATGTAAGTTCTTCATCAGAGTCACTGTGCCCATAGGAGTCAAAATCTGCTACACCGTCAGAACGATTGTTGGTTTAACTTAAAAAAGTAAGTTACCAAGTACCTTAATTTGAGTTAACACAACACAGGAGATTGGATTAATAATAGAAACTCAAAATATGATGTTACCTGAACCACATGAATTATCTAAGTTGATTTGACAAATGATAAAAAGGTTTGATAACAAATCAAGAAAATTATTTTCTACAGTGTAAGGATGGAAGAAGTGATTTTTCACTATTATTTACAGCAGGATCTGGCTACACTTTATTTCTCGGTGTCATTGTTACAGTGTAATTATATATTTAAGTTCTGAGTAATATTGATTAACTACATGTGCTTACAACAGGGTTATGGTAGGGTTTGGTGTAGGGTTAGTTGCATGTAATTATGCATAATTGACTGTTATTACTACACTGTAAACCTGAGTAAGTTGGCAAAACGCAAAAAAAATTGAGCCGAACAGTTGCAACATGACAGAAACTCTTCTAAACTAGCGTAGCAAAACATGAAACTCCTAAAACCTGCAAGCTTTATATAATGCCTAATGTTAGCAATGTTAGCCTTTGAGTGTCACAGCAAAGCATGCTGGGAAATAGAAATCCCAGCCCAGTTTCGGTTAAACTTAAGTTAGTCTAAATGAAAAGAAACAAGCTCATAAAACTCACACCAGTGAGACAGCTCAGATTACTCAACATGTGTCGGGTTTGAGAACTCAAAAGAAAGAGCAAGTTCTCAATACTCATGAAAGCTCATTTGCTTAATTTGAGTCGGCTCCACTCGGTTCATTACTCTGAGCGTCAGGGTTTACAGTGTTCCGTAAGGATGGGTAATAAAGCCCGGATCTGTATTTCTGTTGTCTGATCCGATGAAAGATGAGGCCTTCTCACATGCTTTGTAAGCTTAAATGAGCAGATTTTGACTCATAGTAACATCACAGTCGTTTCCCGTAAAGGAAACATGTCTCCTCTCGCCACATTCCCGTGAGTCCATCGCTCCGGTATGTGCTTCTGTTTGTTATTCCAGTGCGGAAAACAAGAGCTCAGCGTTTGCTCTTCCACAGATCCCTCAGTCTGAGATATAAACATGAGAGGACACACACACACACGAGAGTCTGTCCTGATCCGGCCGGAGGATGAAGGATTCGGGACTCACCTCGTACTGTTTGATTCTGCCGTACGTCTGGAGCGGTTCTCTCCATTTGAGGGCGATCTTCTCCTCGTACGTGCTTCCTTGGATGGACTCCAGCGGGACGGCTCCGGGCACTGGAGATCAACAGAACACTGATTGATCAGAGACCGTATTGATCTGAAGAGACACTGACGAGTTTCAGATCAATACTCTCTTGTACTCAATACAGAACACCAACTTTATTTTCAAAAGGCATTATTCATCTATTCAGTCAAAGGGAATATGGGAGCGTTTGTGGATCCTTGACCTCCAAACATCTCCAGCGGTCAGACTCACATCACACATGTACAGTAAAAGCACACACGCCAACAGGACACGCATCAGCGCATCAGCTTAACGCTTCATAAGGCCGCATCACAGTAACGATTCATCCATTCGCTCATTAACGTTTTATGACTTCCCCTGAGCTCAACTCACATGATTATTGATTATTAAAATTTAAGCAAACTATTGAAAAGGTTAATATTCAGAAAAACTCAAACAGAAAACACGGATATTGGGAAAACTGAAAACTTAGTTTTTTTGTTAAACTTATTAAGTTTTTAATTAATTAGACATGCTTTTTGATCGCTACGATTTAATTTAACCATTAAAATGGAATGAAGACAAAGGAAACCGTTCGGCAGTAAAAATATACATTTTGATAAATAATGAAGGCGTTAATGTTTAATGAGATCAACTGATCAGACATGATTTGTGATTATGAAAATTTAAGTTAATTATTAAAAAAATCCAGAAAAATTAAAACAGAAAACATGGAATTTGGGGAAAATAGAACAGAATTTGGGGAAAAGTAAAAGACTGTATAGGGCCTTAAAATGTTAAACATAATATATAATAAATGATTGTAAAGTTTCATGAAAGTTTTTTCGATTAGTAAAATGTTAAACACAATGAAGGATGTGTGTAAAGGGTGAGACTGACCGTCCTCATCGGTCAGCACCTGCAGCTCGTCGCTCTCCTTCACGCCCTCGCGGTTGCGCAGCAGCAGACGGACGCTGACGTTGGTGTACGGCGGGAGGCTGCGGATGGTGTGCTGCGGCGACACGCTCGGGACATCGTAGTACACTTCCTCCCGCGTCTCCTCCTTCCCGCTGGCCGTGTAGCGGTACTGCACCGTCAGATTGTAGCTGTGGCATCGCGTCACGTTGTATCCGAACGGCTCCCAGCGGACCGTGAACTGCCTGGATTTGATGTCCACCACCTGGAGTCTCCGAGGGCCGTGCATGGGATCTGAAACAGGTGCACTGAGCTTAATAACAGGGTCATAAACAGGAAATACTCCTCCAGTGTAGATCAGCTGTTCTCTGTGTGAATATACAGTAAAGTGTGATTTATCATCATTACTCCAGTCTTCAGCGTCACATGATCCTTCAGGAATCACTCTCAGATGAGGATCTGATGCTCAGCACACATTTATGATGGTATTATTAATGTTGAAAACACTTCATAGCGTAAAACACTTATGATATTATGATATCAGAGACATGAAAGCCGTCAGAAACCAGCAATCTTCCAAAAATGCTTTTGTTTGTACAAAAACAACGAGGAGCTCCTTCAAAATGACATCGTTTAAAATAAATAAATAAATCAAATATAAATATACTTTGAGGGACGTGCATTTTCCGATTACAAACATTTTATTTAATCATTAAAAAGAATGAAGACCAATTAAAAAAAAAAAAAAAGGTATTTGGGAAAAGATCGAACCATTCATAAGGTAAAAACATTCCAGTAAAAATATAAAAATGTAATAATTAAGGTGTTAATGTTTTATGAATTCAATTAATTAGACATGATTTTTGATGATTAAAATTTAAGCTAACTTTTAAAAAAATACAGAAAAAAATAAAACAGAAAACATGGAATTTGGGAAAAATAATAGAGAGTTCATAAGGGCCTAAATGTTATACATGTTATATATATTGTTAAATTGTAAAAGTTTCATGATTTTTATTTTTTTATTTTTTTATTACTAAAATGTAATTGAACCATTAAAACTCAATCAAGATTTATTAAAATGGAAAGAAATGATGGGATCTGAAAGATGCAGCGCAGGAGAAATCATTGCATTAATAAAGTATAAGAGCATTAGGATGACTGTATTCTTTTTTATTTAAATGAGATTTAGATTTTTTGAACTCAAATCCTTGAAGCTCAAATCCTTACGCTTGCCCATTTTTCCTGCTTCTAACACATCAACTCTGAGGACAAAATGTTCACTTGCTGCCGAATATATCCCACCCACTAACAGGAGCCGTGAGGAAGAGATCATCAGTTATTCACTGGTCATAATGTTATGCCCGATCGGTGTATACGACCCATTCATATTTCTGTGAGAGTCACGCAATTGGTAACAAAATGAAACACTTGTCCAGACACACGGGCGGTGTTTGTAACACGCATGTAAACGAGTGCAGAGTCTGTCCTCCATTCCGGCTCCGGCTCCCTCAGGAACACCGGCTCTAGTAATGGGATCAATTTCCATTCCGGGCTCAATTTGAGCACCATTTCTGTGGGATTTGGCTCGACAGCTCTCTCCCATTACAGCGGCGATCCGAAGCGCTGGAACAGGCAATCTGATGTTCCTGATGAGGATCCGAGGAGCTTAACCTGCTCCTCTCCCTCTTCAGGATTGTTTCACACGGACGTGAGCGAGCGACGGCACACAGAACTGCTCACAGCGTGTTTTACTACAGCACAGAGGGAAATGAAGCGAAGGCTTATCTGTGTGTCTGACGATTAAAACAAGGGAACCGTGTAAGGAAACACCGGAGGTGAGAGTTCGTGAAGCGACCACGGCATTAATCACTAAAGCAGGCCGCTCAATTATCCTCAGTGCCCTAACAAGACAAAGACAGTGTGTGAGATGAGCGGAGACGCTGCACATGTACCGTTTTCCCAGCGTCCCATTTTCCTGAAGGATCAGATTCATCTTTAACAAGCCAGGGATCAGATGATAATGTGAAATCACGTCGCTCCATCTGTGTGGTTAGATGATGGATTCCATTAAAAGCAGCTTGAGTTTCTGTACACAAAGTACAAAACACTCATATTCATTCTCAGCGCAATAATCGAATCAGACGCGAGCGCCGTGGATGCTTTTTTCTCTGTCGTTCTGTGTGAAAGTGAGCAATTTCATCCAAACAATGGCAGTGAGAGCGCCTGGGCTATTGAACGCCGCATCCTTGAGCTCACAGCCGTTTCCATCTCAGGCCGAACACGAGGATTGTGTGATATATACACTACTATACTTCTAAAACAGGAAATATTCCTCCAGTGTAAATCAGCTGTTCTCTGTGTGAATATATAGTAAAGTGTGATTTATTCCTAAGTTTATCATCATTACTCCAGTCTTCAGCGTCACATGATCCTGATCTGTGTATATATATATATATTAGTGCTGTCAAATCGATCCAGAATTTGTGTTTATATAATACACTCACCTGTCAGGATTATTAGGAACACATACTAATACTGTGTTTGACCCCCTTTCGCCTTCAGAACTGCCTTAATTCTACGTGGCATTGATTCAACAAGGTGCTGAAAGCATTCTTTAGAAATGTTGGCCCATATTGATAGGATAGCATCTTGCAGTTGATGGAGATTTGTGGGATGCACATCCAGGGCACGAAGCTCCCGTTCCACCACATCCCAAAGATGCTCTATTGGGTTGAGATCTGGTGACTGTGGGGGCCATTTTAGTACAGTGAACTCATTGTCATGTTCAAGAAACCAATTTGAAATGATTCGAGCTTTGTGACGGTGCATTATCCTGCTGGAAGTAGCCATCAGAGAATGGGTACATGGTGGTCATAAAGGGATGGACATGGTCAGAAACAATGCTCAGGTAGGCCGTGGCATTTAAACGATGCCCAATTGGCACTAAGGGGCCTAAAGTGTGCCAGAAAACATCCCCACACCATTACACCACCACCACCAGCCTGCACAGTGGTAACAAGGCATGATGGATCCATGTTCTCATTCTGTTTACGCCAAATTCTGACTCTACCATCTGAATGTCTCAACAGAAATCGAGACTCATCAGACCAGGCAACATTTTTCCAGTCTTCAACTGTCCAATTTTGGTGAGCTTGTGCAAATTGTAGCCTCTTTTTCCTATTTGTAGTGGAGATGAGTGGTACCCGGTGGGGTCTTCTGCTGTTGTAGCCCATCCGCCTCAAGGTTGTGCGTGTTGTGGCTTCACAAATGCTTTGCTGCATACCTCGGTTGTAACGAGTGGTTATTTCAGTCAAAGTTGCTCTTCTATCAGCTTGAATCAGTCGGCCCATTCTCCTCTGACCTCTAGCATCAACAAGGCATTTTCTCCCACAGGACTGCCGCATACTGGATGTTTTTCCCTTTCACACCATTCTTTGTAAACCCTAGAAATGGTTGTGCGTGAAAATCCCAGTAACTGAGCAGATTGTGAAATACTCAGACCGGCCCGTCTGGCACCAACAACCATGCCACGCTCAAAATTGCTTAAATCACCTTTCTTTCCCATTCTGACATTCAGTTTGGAGTTCAGGAGATTGTCTTGACCAGGACCACACCCCTAAATGCATTGAAGCAACTGCCATGTGATTGGTTGATTAGATAATTGCATTAATGAGAAATTGAACAGGTGTTCCTAATAATACTTTAGGTGAGTGTATATATGTGTACTGTGTATAATTATTAATGTATATATAAATACACACATGCATGTATATATTTAAGAAAAATGCACTGTAAACCCATATAAGTTGGCAAAACTTGAATTGCTTAACTTGAAACATTTGAGTAAGCTAATTCATACATTTAACTTAAAATGATCATGTAATCTCAACTTCAATATTTTTAGTATTGGAAACTTAGCTAGCTTTAACTAGCTAATTCAATAAACGCCGCCTTTGGTAACACAATGCTTTGATAGCGACAATATAAAACATTTAATATGTA
Organism: Paracanthobrama guichenoti; assembly: GCA_018749465.1. Classification (NCBI taxonomy): domain Eukaryota; kingdom Metazoa; phylum Chordata; class Actinopteri; order Cypriniformes; family Gobionidae; genus Paracanthobrama; species Paracanthobrama guichenoti. Next base: position 29,301 of record CM031966.1, on the reverse strand, counting down.
TGCGCACGCTCCACTTGTCACAAAAAACCCAACATGACAGAAACTCTTCTAAACTAGCGTAGCAAAACATGAAACACTCCTAAAACCTGCAAGCTTTATATAATGCCTAATGTTAGCAATGTTAGCCTTTGAGTGTCACAGCAAAGCATGCTGGGAAATAGAAATCCCAGCCCAGTTTCGGTTAAACTTAAGTTAGTCTAAATGAAAAGAAACAAGCTCATAAAACTCACACCAGTGAGACAGCTCAGATTACTCAACATGTGTCGGGTTTGAGAACTCAAAAGAAAGAGCAAGTTCTCAATACTCATGAAAGCTCATTTGCTTAATTTGAGTCGGCTCCACTCGGTTCATTACTCTGAGCGTCAGGGTTTACAGTGTAGTGTACACATGCAAATATTTCTTAAATATATAAACATATTTTATGTAAACACTTTTATTTTGCATGTGATTAATCAATTTAAAGGCACTAATTACATATTTATAGCAAAGATGCACTAAACTGATTACAAAGATTCTATTTCAGATAAACGTTCTGTTCATCACAGAATCCTGAGGAATAACCTGTGTCAGTTTCCACAGAAATACTAATATATCTGTCCTTTTAAAAACAAAAAAATAGCCACATTGCAAATAGATATCTTTTCCATTAATAGCAAGTTTTTGCGTTTCAGATTAAAGATCAGCGTGTTATTTAGAATGTAGTGTGGTTCAGTTCTCCTGGTCTGAGCATTTAATTCCCACATTCTGCGCACAATAAACCAGCGTTTCCTGCAGCGCTCGACTCTTTTCCATTGGAGTGTGATTGTGGATGAAAGTATTTGAGAGCGAGAACAATCGGAGCACTTCGGCGCTGCGCTATTGAAAAATATCCGGCAAAGAAAGAATGTAAAACTTTTAAATGAGAGCTTGATATTCTGCAAAGAGGGAAACCTAGTGATTTTCTCTTTCACTTCCATCTGGGCTTGAGCTGAAAGCGCACATGCTCGGGAGTGGGAGACGGGTAATTGTGAAGCGGGTGAGATGAAATGGCCGGATGGAGGACAGCGCTCTGTGATTGAGCCGAGAGAGGAGTGCGGAGGAATGGCGGAGGAACGGAACCCTGCTGATCCTGAGAGGGAATAATGAGACTCTGAGCATTCAAGCCGGAATAACACAGAGATGACTGCGAGAGAGAGAGAGAGAGAGAGAGAGAGAGACAGAGAGAGAGAGACAGAGAGAGAGAGAGAGAGAGAGACAGAGAGAGAGAGAGAGAGAGAGAGAGAGAGAGAGAGAGAGAGAGAGAGAGAGAGAGAGAGAGAGAGAGAGAGAGAGAGAGAGACAGAGAGAGAGAGAGAGAGAGAGAGAGAGAGAGAGAGAGAGAGAGAGAGAGAGAGAGAGAGAGAGAGAGAGAGAGAGAGAGAGAGAGAGAGAGAGAGAGAGAGAGAGAGAGAGAGAGAGAGAGAGAGAGAGAGAGAGAGAGAGAGAGAGAGAGAGAGAGAGGCAGAGAGAGAGACAGAGAGAGAGAGAGAGAGAGAGAGAGAGAGAGAGAGAGAGAGAGAGAGAGAGAGAGAGAGAGAGAGAGAGAGAGAGAGAGAGAGAGAGAGAGAGAGAGAGAGAGAGAGAGAGAGAGAGAGAGAGAGAGAGAGAGAGAGAGAGAGAGAGAGAGAGAGAGAGAGAGAGAGAGAGAGAGAGAGAGAGAGAGAGAGAGAGAGAGAGAGAGAGAGAGAGAGAGAGAGAGAGAGAGAGAGAGAGAGAGAGAGAGAGAGAGAGAGAGAGAGAGAGAGAGAGAGAGAGAGAGAGAGAGAGAGAGAGAGAGAGAGAGGAGAACTGACTGGCACCACGGCCTCAAACAAACAAAAATTTTAACTTATTCTGATGAGTTACACAGATGCAAGTTTCTAACATCTGTAAAACTGCATTCTACCATCTTAAAAATATATCTAAATTACGGCACATCCTTTCGATGCAAAATGCTGAACAGTTAATTCATGCGTTCATGAGCTCAAGGCTAGATTACTGTAATGCTTTACTGGGTGGTTGCCCTGCTCGCTTAATAAACAAACTCCAGCTGGTCCAAAACGCAGCAGCTCGAGCTCTTACTAGAACCAGGAAGTATGACCATATTAGCCCGGTTCTGTCAACACTGCACTGGCTCACTATTAAACATCACATACATTTTAAAACCTTGCTTATTACTTACAAAGCACTAAATGGTTTAGCTCCCCAGTACTTGAGCGAACTCTTAACGCATTATAATCCATCACGTCTATTGCGGTCTCAAAACTCTGGCCAGTTGATAATCCCTAGAATATCAAAATCAACTGCAGGCGGTCGATCCTTTTCCTATTTAGCGCCTAAACTCTGGAACAGTCTTCCTAGCATTGTTCGGGAAGCAGACACACTCTGTCAGTTTAAATCTAGACTAAAAACGCATCTCTTTACTATGGCTTACACATAAAACATTATCAATCTCTATTATTCAAATCAGTAAATGATTGTTAGGCTGCATTAACTAGGTCAGCCGGAACCGGGAACACTTCCCATAACACCTGATGTACTCGTTACATCATAAGAAGAATGGCATCTATGCTAATGTTAGTCTCTCTGTTTATCCCGAGGTTTACTGCAGTCAGCCGGATCCGGGCCGTATCCAGATCAGATGGTGGACCAGCGCCTGGACATGACCAACTCATCCCTGAAATGTCTGCAGAGAGCGTGTGACTAGACTCTCCCTGAACGCCTCCTTCACTTCCCCTCTGTACAGATGAAAACGTTACTGAAATGATTTCCGTTCACATGGATCCTCAGAAAGCGCTGTATTATGCATGACAAACAAGTGATTTGGCGGCCATTTTGTGAAGAAAATCTACACTCCTGCGCACACACGTACTCAAACGCTCGTGCCTACAGACTAAACACGTGATGTTTACGTGCCGTCGCCGTTCTCACAGATTCATGTTTTTTTTTAAGTTTACATGAAGATGATAACAGTATCGTTTCAAAACTATTTCTAACCCTGTGTCTGGGTGTGTGTTCTCCAGCACCGGCGCTGCTCCCGTGCGGACGAGCGGCCGGAATGCATTGAGCATTTCTGCTTTAGTTGAAAACTGTGTCGTGTAAGTGACCCAAAGTAAATAACTAATGTTTATTTACAACTGAAATGAATTAATCATAAACTGACTTTAACTGGATAATAACTTTCTAGAGCTGCTGTACAGCCCAAACAATCTCTCTTCCATTATTTTCCTATTATGACTGTAAAGCTGCTGAAACTATCTGTGTTGTGAAAGCGCTGTATAAATGAAGGAGACTTGACTTGACACACACACACACACACACTGATAAACCCCCGTCTGCTCTAAAGTGGGGCATTTTGTGAAAATACTGAGATTGTAATTTTATAATCATATGCGTGAGTTAAAGCGTGATATAAATCCCAGACTAATCCCGCCTGAACGAGCGGCTCAACCTTGCCGTTAGGAGTAAAGCGGCATTTCCATACAAACAGAGTTTCAAACGCCTCCGTGAATCTGCGGCTGTTTTACATTCACTCCATCATATTTCACTCTCCTGCTCCTCTACTAAATAACATATGATTCATACAAATAAAAGTCTGTATTAATTTGAGATATGTCTGTATCTACAATATTACACTTTTGTAAAGGACCTGTGGTTTCAGCTTCTTTGCCCTTCAAACTCCTTCTTTAACTCATTGATTCCCTGCTGACATTCACTGAAAATACTATTAACAATCTATTGATTAACCTCCAGCAGACACACTACTCTCTGATTTACACACACGCTGTGTTTATGTGCTGATAAAGCAGACAGTTCTTGTGTTTCGCTCACCACTATAAACAAAATAACCCTGAGCAGACTGCAGTGAGAGATAAGACACACGCACACACACACACTTACACGCACACTCAACACTCTCACAATCACACACGCCTACACACACATTGGTGCAGTGGAGTAAAGCACGCCACCACTGGACTCTAGAGCAGTGGAGACGTGTTCTCTGAGTGACCAATCACGCTTCTCTGTCTGACAATCCCATGGACGAGTCTGGGTTTGGCAGTTGCCAGGGGAACGGGACTTGCCTGACTGCATTGTGCCAAGAGTAAAGTTTGGTGGAGGGGGGATTATGGGGTGGGGTTGTTTTTCAGGGGTTGGGCTTGACCCCTTAGTTCCAGTGAAAGGAACTCTTAATGCTTCACCAAGACATTTTGGACAATTTCATGCTCCCATCTTTGTGGGAACAGTTTGGGGACGGCCCCTTCCTGTCCCAACATGACTGCGCTCCAGTGCACAAAGCGTCGGCCCATAAAGACATGGATGAGCGAGTTTGGTGTGGAGGAACTTGACTGGCCTGCACAGAGTCCTGACCTCATCCCGATAGAACACCTTTGGGATGAATTAGAGCGGAGACTGCGAGCCAGGCCTTCTCGTCCAACATCAGTGCCTGACCTCACAAATGCACTTCTAGAAGAATGGTCAAACATTCCCATAAACACACTCCTAAACCTTATGGAAAGCCTTCCCAGAAGAGCTGAAGCTGTTAGAGCTGCAAAGGGTGGGCCGACTCCATATTAAACCCTACGGATTAAGAATGGGATGGCATTAAAGCTCATGTGCATGTAAAGGCAGGCGGCACAACACTTTTGGCAATATAGTGTACATAATTTTCATCCATTAATTTTCATATAACACATGCTCCAATTTCCTGACTGAATTAATGTAGTTGAGTTTCAGCACTTTCTGAAAGCGCTGGCGTTGAAACATGTGCTTTCCGTCACTCAGGCTAGTCTTCCTGCTGACCACAGACTCTTATTCTCTGAGAGTTAAAGCCGCTGTGGGACGTCCCATCAGGAAACATGCTTCATATTTAAAACTCTACTGAACTCTTGAACGGTGTATTTGTCCGTGACCCTCTGACCGACAGCTCTGGAAACCTCCATAATGGCTCCAATCACCTGCGGACCAATCAGAAGCCTCTGAGTGGCTCGAGCACTTCGATGCGGCTCAGTCAGGGAAACGGGGATGAAGGGTCAAGGTCGAGCCTCAAAGGAAGACGGATGAATTTCATCAGCGTGTAAAGCCGAGCTCCGACACCGTCCATAAACTCTGGAATAGGTGACAGGAGCGCCGGCGCTTTTATCCAGAAGCCCTTGCTCATGGGAAACGACAGTGTGGTAAAAAATAATGGCCTCTAAAGTTAAAGTCAAGATAGATGTGAGCAGATACTAATAAACCAGTGTGTGTGGTCAGCTTTCCCCGTCACTCGCTGTGTGTCGGCGCGGGTTCATTGATATTCCCTCCGCTAGTTTGAGTCCTGCTCAAAACCTTCAAATAATTCTAATTGACATTTAGATGTCAACTATCAATGCCTAGCGAAGGCCTGACATTTAAATCACGCCAGCGTTATCATGGTCATATTATTGCCTTCCACTGGTCATCTGTCCTCATTAGATCCGCTCAAAGCTCACCTGAACATGTATGTAAAACAATAATAATATTTCTGACGTCTCAATGTCTGATGAGCGCCGGATGGGGGAGAATAAAAGCATTAGTCCCGCATGAAGGGGAGCAAATTGAGCGTAGCTGAAGAGAAACGCTTTTCCTTCTGGAGGAGAGAGTGAGAGCGGGAGAGAGAGAGAGAGAGACAGAGAGACAGAGAGAGAGAGAGAGAGAGAGAGAGAGAGAGAGAGAGAGAGAGAGAGAGAGAGAGAGAGAGAGACAGAGAGAGAGACAGAGAGAGAGAGAGAGAGAGAGAGAGAGAGAGAGAGAGAGAGAGAGACAGAGAGAGAGAGACAGAGAGAGAGAGAGAGAGAGAGAGAGAGAGACAGAGAGAGAGAGAGAGAGAGAGAGAGAGAGAGAGAGAGAGAGAGAGAGAGAGAGAGAGAGAGAGAGAGAGAGAGAGAGAGAGAGAGAGAGAGAGAGAGAGAGAGAGAGAGAGAGAGAGAGAGAGAGAGAGAGAGAGAGAGAGAGAGAGAGAGAGAGAGAGAGAGAGAGAGAGAGAGAGAGAGAGAGAGAGAGAGAGAGAGAGAGAGAGAGAGAGAGAGAGAGAGAGAGAGAGAGAGAGAGAGAGAGAGAGAGAGAGACAGAGAGAGAGAGAGAGAGAGAGAGAGAGAGAGAGAGAGAGAGAGAGAGAGAGAGAGACAGAGAGAGAGAGAGAGAGAGAGAGAGAGAGACAGAGAGAGAGAGAGAGACAGAGAGAGAGAGAGAGAGAGAGAGAGAGAGAGAGAGAGAGAGAGAGAGACAGAGAGAGAGAGAGAGAGAGAGAGAGAGAGAGAGAGAGAGAGAGAGAGAGAGAGAGAGAGAGAGAGAGAGAGAGAGAGAGAGAGAGAGAGAGAGAGAGAGAGAGAGAGAGACAGAGAGAGAGAGAGAGAGAGAGAGAGAGAGAGAGAGAGAGAGACAGAGAGAGAGAGAGAGAGAGAGAGAGAGAGAGAGAGAGAGAGAGAGAGAGAGAGAGAGAGAGAGAGAGAGAGAGAGAGAGACAGAGAGAGAGAGACAGAGAGAGAGAGAGAGAGAGAGAGAGAGAGAGAGAGAGAGATCATCATGCCATCAGCATCTTCTTCTAGCGCCACGCTCTTATTGTTTGAGCAATATGTAACAATCGCTTTGGATAAAAGCGTCTGCCAAATGCATAAATGTAAATGTAAAAGGGAAGTATGAATATATATTTTAATAAAATGTAATCCTGTGATGCAAAGCTGAATTTTCAGCAGCCATTTAATGCATCCTTGCTGAATAAAAGTATTAATTTAAAGATATATATAGATATAAAAAAATTAAATAATTACTGATGCTACATTTTTT
>CM031966.1:7500-17500 GCA_018749465.1 Paracanthobrama guichenoti | reverse complement strand
CTGATCCATACGGATCGAGCGGATTATTCCAGATGTTCTGAAGAGACTCCATGGCTTTATATGAGGAAGGAGAGTCTGACGGGTCTGGACATATTATGTCCCTTTTTACAAGACCTGTAAATTAAGCCTCTGATGTCCCCAGTGTGTGTGTGAAGTTTATACCCCAAGGATAATTTTTTATAGCGTGTGTCCCTTTAAATGCAAATGAGCTGCTGCTCCCCGCCCCCTTTCAGGAAGAGGGCGGAGCTTCAAGAGCTCGTGCAATAACAACAGAACATGTCAGGAACTAACGGTGTTCAATTCGAACCGGACTCGGACGATAATGCCCACAGAGCCAGAGAATATCTGCAGCATGGAGACAGCACAGGATAGTTTAGTTGAATTACGGTTATAACTTATGTTGCCATCTTGCTTTTATCCCTATTAGTACAAGCCTGCTGTAGCCGACCTCGTCCAAATGTTGGACAAAACTTTACTGATGCGTTTCTGAAGTTTATTGTTCATCACACAAAAGATGAAGCGTCTGAAAATCACTGGAAGAGCTGAATAAAACACGGTACAGGAAGTGCACTGAAGTCTTAACTCTCTCTCTCCTGTATTATCATCAGCACACACAGCGAATTACACAACTAACAGTGAGCACATACATACAGACTGTATGCGATACAGGAAGTGAACAACATGTGCAGATTAAGGGCTGGTAATATTATAACAGATCCCCTTCCTACATCAGAAGAGGAGAGAAATCTGAGCGGATCGTTTTTTCACATGCTTGCAGAGAAAGGCTCAGCGAATCAAAGTTACTGGGTTGTACTTTTTTCACGTGTTCTGGGTTGGTAGATGCACCGGGGACACGATTATAGCACTTGAACACGGGAAAGTCAGATTTTCATGATATGCCCCCTTTCATTTTTGGGTGAACTGTCCCTTTAAGTGTCTGACCTACTTTTGATTTATTCATCCAAAATTTGACCAATTCCGTGTTATTCCGCATTATACAGTAAATTACAGATTTATGAATGGATTCTGCATCACAGAAATCATAGGGCCCTGATTTAATGCCATGATGTTGAATTTAAGACTTTCTGCTCCAATTTAAGAAGTTTTTAAGGCCTTAAAATGTGGAAGGTCAAGTCTTTTTAAGACCCTCGGAAACCCTAGTGAAGATTTATTCAGTTCAAAAGTATAAAAATGGTTAAAATATGATTAGCTGTGGAACTGATTGCCTCCTCTTGTTGAGGACGACTCTGGAAAACTGACTGGAAAAGCGCACGGGAGAGATAAACATCATCAAGCCCTGCCAATGTTATCAGCGGCTCCGAGAGCGGCTGCTGATACAGTAATGGAGACGTCACACGGCTTTATAATCCAATCACGGGAAACTGTTTGTGTGCAAATCCCTGGGAATCAAACCCATGACCTTGGTGTTGCGAGCAGATATATCTCCACAGAAAGAGCTAGTATGATATTCTGAGCACAGCCGAGGAGAAGAACCAAGAGTTTCTGGGAAGAGGACAAACAGTTCGGTGACAGCAGGGAACAGGAAACAGAGACAGACAGTGCCAGTCAGATCCTCTGTCGTTTGCTCTCTCTTTCTCTCCAGGCTTGTACGTCAGAAGCACTTGGCTAGCGGAGCATGCGAATGCGACACCGCGATTGACAAATTCTGACGGGCGGTGGAGTGGCACGCTCCCACAGCGCCGGCGCGAGCCGACGGATGCCATCCCCACACAGTGACAAGTGTGTGACAGGACTCTAAACTGAGCGCCGGCTCTTCTCTAATGACCCCGTGGCTCGTCCCGTGTGCATTAGCACCCTGAACACGCTACAGTCTGTCTGCACAACAATTTATGGAAGTTCAAGCGCAGTTGTTTTCTCCGAGTGTTACAGAATCGGCGTCGTTCCTCTTCCTCTGGTACTTCCTCCGCCGGGATCGTTTTTCTTGTGTCGTTCTCAAGGTGACTTTCAAGAGTGTTTTTACCTCCGTACAGACGGGGCTGTGAGAGATTTAGTTTTTCATTTCCAGCGGGATCAACACGTTTAATTTTCCTGTTGGGAGAAGCGAAGCACAGAGGAGGAGAGAACGCTCACACACTCGTCCTTCTGACGACTCCACCATCAAACACACACCAGACTCTGACTTTCACCTCTTTATGACTCAAACACACTCAAAACCTGCTCGCTTTCTTCAGCTTCTCAAACAAGCATTATGAAGAAAAATACATACTCTACTAGAAGATGGATGGATGGATGGATGGAACAACAACAGACAGATAGAATGATGAATGGATGGATGTATAGATGGATGGATGGATGATAGAATGACGGATGGATGGATGGATGATAGAATGACGGATGGATGGATGGATGGATGATAGAATGACGGATGGACGGATGGATGGATGGATAGATGGATGATAGAATGACGGATGGATGGATAGATAGATGGATGATAGAATGACGGATGGATGGATAGATAGATGGATGATAGAATGACGGATGGACGGATGGATGGATGGATAGATGGATGATAGAATGACGGATGGACGGATGGATGGATGGATAGATGGATGATAGAATGACGGATGGATGGATGGATGGATGGATAGATGGATGATAGAATGACGGATGGATGGATGGATAGATGGATGATAGAATGACGGATGGATGATAGAATGACAGATGGACGGATGGATGGATGGATGGAACAACAACAGACAGATAGAATGATGAATGGATGGATGTATAGATGGATGGATGGATGATAGAATGACGGATGGATGGATGGATGATAGAATGACGGATGGATGGATGGATGGATGATAGAATGACGGATGGACGGATGGATGGATGGATAGATGGATGATAGAATGACGGATGGATGGATAGATAGATGGATGATAGAATGACGGATGGATGGATAGATAGATGGATGATAGAATGACGGATGGACGGATGGATGGATGGATAGATGGATGATAGAATGACGGATGGACGGATGGATGGATGGATAGATGGATGATAGAATGACGGATGGATGGATGGATGGATGGATAGATGGATGATAGAATGACGGATGGATGGATGGATAGATGGATGATAGAATGACGGATGGATGATAGAATGACAGATGGACGGATGGATGGATGGATGGATAGATGGATAGATGGATGATAGAATGACGGATGGATGGATGGATAGATGGATGATAGAATGACGGATGGATGGATGGATAGATGGATGATAGAATGACGGATGGATGGATGGATAGATGGATGATAGAATGACGGATGGATGATAGAATGACAGATGGACGGATGGATGGATGGATGATGATAGAATGACGGATGGATGATAGAATGACGGATGGATGGATGGATGGATGATGGATGGATGGATGGATGGATGGATAGATAGACAGATAGATAGAACAACAGATGGATGGATGGATGGAACAACAGACAGATAGATAGAATGACATATGGATGGATGGATGGATGGATATGACTGACAGAACGACGGACGGACAGACAGAATAGAATTTACTAAAATTCTAAATTCATATATAATTTAAAATTGTATACATGAATAAAAGATGTAATTGAAAAGCTGAGAGGCCACTCAGAGGAGAGGCAGAGAGAGAACAGAGCGTGAAAATCAGACGTGTAAAGAGAAGAGGATGCGATTCAGAGTGAAGAAACGGAAACAGGAACTGCAGAAGTTCAGTGAGAGAGAAGAAACTGACAGAGAGAGAGAGGGATTGTGGGATTGAGAAACACTGCAGTGCTGGTCACGGTGTTCAGGTGTGTGTGGTCAACAGGTGGCGCTGCTGCAGGAATGAGTGCTATGTTTACTATGCTGAGGTCACATGACTTAACCTGAGGGCAGGCAGCGGCACGCATTGAGGCCGTATCACCTCTTCAAAGAGCCGCTCTTCCCTCTCAACACACACACGATCTACTGCCGTCTGAACGAGCCGCTGAGATCTGAGGATTCCCCGGATCCGTTCACTCACAGTCAAAACATGAATACACACCACTGAACACTACAGTCGCTGACATAAACACTCATACATGACCAGAACAAACACTCTCTCCTGCTCATCTGTCCGGGCAAATGGATGCTAATGACCGGACAAGTGAATTTAATCACATGATAATTTATGTAAATGCCATTTTGCTGTTCCACTCTTCATCGCCCCGAGCATCTCTCAGCTGATTGGCTGATGAATCCTGTGATGCGCTAATGGGCAGTTAGAGCACATGCTAATGGAAAAGCGATTAGCCTGGCGTGGGAGCGTCACACAGAGACCTGCACGGATCTACAATCACACCAGTCACTGGAAATAAGAGTCATTGCACCTGTTTAATTACTGTGATAATTGCATGCCGTTTGCTCGGGGCCCGGGGGGTCCTGCACCACACTGCTAATGTGCCCAGCGCTTTGACAAACCCTTAATAACGCTAATGCTTCCTGCGCCATTAGAAGAGAAACACTGCTCCCTCCAGGTGCGGCACACTGGCCGGTCCATGTGTCAGACTATGTGAAGACGAATCGTGTAAACAACAACAAACAACAGAGTGCTAATTTAGCTTTAGCCTCCTTGTGAGACCAGCATCACAACAGAAGCTCCATCAAGGCAAACGAGCTGCATCTGTGCTGACGATGCTTAAATGACATCAAACTGTAGTGGTTCACTAAAGACCTGGTCACATGACTCACATGAACAAATCTCAACGCACTGAACTCTATGGAGCGAATCATCAAGATACAGCGATAAACCAGGACTCGGGTTACAGACGGGTCAGGGGTTGAGACAAGCGTTGGGGAGTCACTAACCAACTAAAACTAACTAACTAATTAAACAAAAACTAAAACTGACAAACTAAAAACTAACCTAACTAACTACCTAACTAAAACTACTAAACTAATTAACAAGCTAAAACTAAAACTAACTAAAAACAAACTGACTGACTAAAACGAACCAACTAAAACTAATTAAACTAAAACTAATTAAACTAAAACTAACAAACTAAAACTAATTAAACTAAAACTAATTAAACTAAAACTAACCAACTAAAACGAATTAAACTAAAACTAATTAAACTAAAACTAACCAACTAAAACGAATTAAACTAAAACTAACAAACTAAAACTAATTAAACTAAAACTAATTAAACTAAAACTAATTAAACTAAAACTAACAAACTAAAACTAATTAAACTAAAACTAATTAAACTAAAACTAATTAAACTAAAACTAACAAACTAAAACTAATTAAACTAAAACTAATTAAACTAAAACTAATTAAACTAAAACTAACAAACTAAAACTAATTAAACTAAAACTAATTAAACTAAAACTAACCAACTAAAACGAATTAAACTAAAACTAATTAAACTAAAACTAACCAACTAAAACGAATTAAACTAAAACTAATTAAACTAAAACTAACAAACTAAAAACTAAAACGAATAAACTAAAACTAATTAAACTAAAATGAATTAAACTAAAACTAACAAACTAAAACGAATTAAACTAAAACTAATTAAACTAAAACTAACTAAACTAAAACTAATTAAACTAAAACTAATTAAACTAAAACTAACAAACTAAAACTAATTAAACTAAAACTAACAAACTAAAACGAATTAAACTAAAACTAATTAAACTAAAACTAACTAAACTAAAACTAATTAAACTAAAACTAATTAAACTAAAACTAACAAACTAAAACGAATTAAACTAAAACTAATTAAACTAAAACTAACAAACTAAAACTAATTAAACTAAAACTAATAAACTAAAACTAACAAACTAAAACTAATTAAACTAAAACTAACAAACTAAAACTAACTAAACTAAAACTAACAAACTAAAACTAATTAAACTAAAACTAATTAAACTAAAACTAATTAAACTAAAACTAATAAACTAAAACTAATTAAACTAAAACTAATTAAACTAAAACGAACCAACTAAAACTAATTAAACTAAAACTAACAAACTAAAACGAATTAAACTAAAACTAATTAAACTAAAACGAATTAAACTAAAACTAACAAACTAAAACGAATTAAACTAAAACTAATTAAACTAAAACTAACTAAACTAAAACTAATTAAACTAAAACTAATTAAACTAAAACTAATTAAACTAAAACTAATTAAACTAAAACTAACAAACTAAAACGAATTAAACTAAAACTAATTAAACTAAAACTAACTAAACTAAAACTAATTAAACTAAAACTAATTAAACTAAAACTAACAAACTAAAACGAATTAAACTAAAACTAATTAAACTAAAACTAACAAACTAAAACTAATTAAACTAAAACTAATTAAACTAAAACTAACAAACTAAAACTAATTAAACTAAAACTAATAAACTAAAACTAACAAACTAAAACTAATTAAACTAAAACTAACAAACTAAAACTAACTAAACTAAAACTAACAAACTAAAACTAATTAAACTAAAACTAATTAAACTAAAACTAATTAAACTAAAACTAATTAAACTAAAACTAATTAAACTAAAACTAATTAAACTAAAAACTAAAACTAACCAACTAAAACTAACTGACTGACTGACCGACTAACTAACTACAACTAACCGACCAACTAAAACTAGCTAACTAAACCATACCTAACCATACCTGTATCCCACCTCAATAGCATTAAAAATGTTTTGCAATACAGTGTGAACACAGTCAATACACTGTTCTTATTGTTTGATGCCCAGTAGTTAAAGACACCTAATACTGTATAAAGTCTGACCATTATTTTTAATCAAATATTTAATTAGTTTAATCATTTTATTTATTTGTACACAACTTTTCCCTTAGGACTAGGGAAGCTGGACTGGAGTTCAACGGCAGGTTTCAGTGTAGCATTAGTCTGAATGTCAGGCACCACTCAATTCAACTCTGACCTCTGACCTGTCACTGACCTTTCAAAGCACAGCCAATGATTACAGACAACAAACATGCGTATCATTATGTGAGCAATGCCACTGTGCAAATCCAATCGCGATGCTAGATATTCCGTGCGAGTGTGTGTGTGTGTATGACGGCACTCACCTGCACACTTGGTCCTGGCTCTGAGCGGCGGTCCTGGCGCTCCGGTGCCGCCCTCGTTCGGCCGGGTGAGGAGGACACTGATCTCGTACTCGGTGTCCGGGTCCAGGTGGCCGATTTTGTGGTTGGGTTTGTCCACGGGCTGGTTGTCGATCAGGCTGCCGGACAGAGTGCGGTACTCCACCTCTTTCTCGATGATGGGCCCGTCGCCATTGATGGAGTTGGCATTGAGCTGGATCCACAGGTAGGTGGCGCCCACGCCGGTCAGCTGAGGCGGGGCGATGGGAATCGGAGGCTCTGGACACATGGATGAGAAGGGCTTTAATTAGTGAGAGTGAGAGCATAGCTGTCATTTCAGATTGTTCTATCATGAGGTCTGATCTTCATGCACTTTAACGTCATCACCTAAATTGAAGCGTGGTACTCATGGTACTCGAAGGCCTAGTCATTTTGTTAATGAAACGGTAAGATCAGTGGAAAGCTTCATCCGTGCGGTGCGGATCAACAAAGAGCTGTTTAATTCCGCCCCGTGTCTCTGGGCTTTAATCTTAAGTGGGCACAATTAAGCGACCGCGCATTGCTCTCGCACAAAAGCCACGACTCCCAATCTAGAGTGTAATCTTCTGACAGGGGCGGAGTGATTCCTCTGAGCTAATGAGTTAAACCAATTAATTTCCTGACCTTCATTGTTTTAGATGAGCCCAATTTCATTAGTCACCACCCCTACGGTCCTGCTCCAATTCACCCGTGATCCCGTTCCAGAAATGCCCAAAACGCCACACGCGCACACACACACACACACACACACACACACACACACACACACACACACACACACACACACACACACACACACACACACACACACTCTCACGCACATACACACACCCATACACGCACTCAACACACTCACACACGCACACACATGCGCACACACACACACACACACACACACACTCACGCATACGCACATACACGCTCTCATGCTCTCTCACATACACACACCCACACACGCACTCAACACACTCACACGCACACATGCACATACACACAATCACACACACAAATCCGAGCCGTGTGTTTTGTTCGTGTTCCAGTGATATAAGACAATTATGCGACTAGGAGTCCTGAGCGATTCTGTACGTTTGAGCGCTGCAGCGCCCCCGTCAGGCCGATTGGGACGAGCTTTGGTGTCGCTGTAGACGGTGTGAGTACTACCAGCCCTCAAAGTCTCAAGTCTCTACGGCTTACGGTTTGGTCTGCCCGAACACTTTTAGAGGAGAATGCTGACCCTTGGAAAATGTAACAGTTACAGTAGAGTTTCAGCGCTACAAGATTGAAGCTAATATAGAGAGAAAATGAACATTTTTACAAGTCACTGAGTGAGTGTGTGAGTGAGGCGATGAGGTGAACATGACGGCGTCACTGCAGTCGCTTTAGCACACATGAATATCTCACACACACACACACACACACACAGGATTCTCAGATTGAGAGCTCATACAGGCTGAATTGAAGTAGCAGGTCTGTGTACAGGAACCGCACAACAGCGTATCGATCTGAAGCGTGGAGAATGCCAATTACAGCTGTGGTAATGGGGCATCCATCATCCCGACAGCTCTGTGCAGGTGTGACCAGAGACACGCTCGACTACACCAACAGCTCTCTCCGTCCTGCTGCTCAGAGACAAACTCACTCGGGACAAATGTCAAAAATAAAAGCCAACTGCTATGTACAGGGATTATAATAAAGTCAATCATCACTAGTACTAGTGCTCACAGTGATGAGATGCTGGAGGATAAACAGGTGAACAAATCCTGCAGACAGAGTCTTTGACCTGGACTTAAGAAAACCACCTAGTTACCACCCATAACACCTTAGCAACCACTTCCAGATTACCCTAACAACCACCCAGAACACCTTAATAACCTTCTAGCAACGAGCCAGTCCACCCTAATAAAATCCCAGAAACCACTGAGAACCCCCTAACTGAATACCTTAGCAACCTCCTATAAATGAGCCACAACACCCTACAAATCACACAGAACACCATAGCAACCACCCACATCAATTTAGCAAGGTCCTATTAACCCCCCAGGCAACCGTAGAAACCACCCAGTGCACATAGCAACCCCCTATTAACCACCTATAACACTTTAGCAACGTCCTAGCGACCACTCAGACCACCCAAGTAACCACCTAACAACCAACCAACCAGAACATCTTAGCAACCACTCAGACCACACCCAAGTAACCACCTAACAACCACCTAGAACATCTTAGCAACAACTCAGACCACCTAACAACCACCCAGAACACTTTAGCAACCTCCTAGCAATGAGCCAGACCACCCTAATAAACACCCAGAAACTACTGAGAACACCCCAGAAACCACCCAGAACACTTTAGCAACATCCTAGCAACGAGCCAGACCACCCTAATAAACACCCAGAAACTACTGAGAACACCCCAGAAACCACCCAGAACACTTTAGCAACATCCTAGCAACGAGCCAGACCACCCTAATAAACACCCAGAAACTACTGAGAACACCCTAGAGCAACTACCAGGAATACCTTGGAAACCTCCTAGAAACCAGCCACAACACCCTAGAAATCACTGAGATTTTAACCACCTAACAACCACCTTAGCAAAGTCATTTTGACCACCAAGACTGCCCTAGAAACCACCCAGAACACCCTAGAAACCCCCTATTAACCACATAGAACATCTTAGTAACCTCCTAGCAACCAAGAACACATAAGAAAGCTTATAGCAACCACCCAAGTAACCACCTAACAACCACCCAGAACACCCTATCAACCACCCAGTGCACCCAGCAACCCCCTAGTAACCACCTAGAACACCTTAGTAACCTCCTAACAACCACCAAGAACACCTAAGCTAGCTCCTAGTAAC
>CM031966.1:0-2500 GCA_018749465.1 Paracanthobrama guichenoti | reverse complement strand
CCGATTCATCCAGTAATGAAACAAGTGAAGTCTTTATGAGTGAGTCACTGAATCATTCACTCAAGAGATTCGATCAGAAACACCGATTCATCCAGTAATGAAACAAGTGAAGTCTTTATGAGTGAGTCACTGAATCATTCATTGTGGGTATCCAGAGTTTGGTTCTTTAATCCGCAGGACGTGTGTGTGAGTGTGGGTGGCAGATGCGATCGTGAAGGTGTTTCACACACACACTTACTGCACTGATGGCCCTGACGGGAGATTCCTCTGATGGCCAGCAGACCCCGTTCACCCGACGTCACCACCTCAAACACCAGCTGCAGAAGGAAACACACAGACGCCTCATTATCATCACACAACACACACTACAGGCTAACTCTCATGCACGGCTCATTCTCAGCTCTATCCCAAACACACATTTGGGTGGTTATTTTATTGCACTTGATCTATTATCGTCTGTAGATCTTTAAAGGCGGTGAGTTTGAGTCTGAGATCTCCACTTGAGCAGCCTCACACACACCAAACAGTTTTATCCATATCTATATTCAGAAGATTTGCTCGTTTTACTCTTATAAACATGGTGAATGTCAGTATTTTCTGGTTTAGGGAGTGATAAAAAGAGAAATCCAAAATCCCCTCTATAAAAACCTTTAATATGTCAAGAATTTTAGGCCCGGCTTTATCCAATGTTCAGATTTCTGTTCTGGGAATGTATGCAAATGAGTGCATATTTAAGGTAATGGCTCATCTGCATATTCAAACATAACATTTCAGAAACGTATAACACAAACAATGACCTTAATGCACTGATGAATCACCCGCTGAGCTCTATTAGCTTACGCTGTGCCGTAAGGGCGTCAGATTTGCTCCAGATACACACGTCTGATGATCACGTTTAGAGCGCTTTTGCTGTTATTTTGTCATCTTTTAAGCTAACAGCACTTTATACAGCACAGATTGCTTCAGCTTCGCAGTAATAACCAGAAAAATAACAGTGTAAAATTCATTAATTATGAAACAAATTCAATTTGAGCTGTACAGAAGACAATAGAGTCGTTATTGAGCTGAAGTTCGGCTCTCGACTGATGTCAGCGCGGTGAAATGACTGAATGTTAATGCCGTTTGAAACCCTGAGCCGCTCACCAGCAGACCGCAAACACTGCAGACACATGTGGAATCATGAGGTGCTTTAAGCTTTTATTTAATATCACAATGATGGTAAACTTCAGGAAGCTGTTGGTGCAGATCCGTTTGTGCTCATATTGTCCATGTTTCTCTTGGCTCTTGTCATCTGTTGTTTTAGAGACGCAGGATGAATCGTTAAAAGAACACCCACGCCATCATATTCATGAATGACAGCGCTTCGGCTCTATGTCTGTTAAACCTGTGACAAGTTTACAACCACATCAATATTTCT
Source organism: Paracanthobrama guichenoti (assembly GCA_018749465.1). Taxonomy (NCBI): domain Eukaryota; kingdom Metazoa; phylum Chordata; class Actinopteri; order Cypriniformes; family Gobionidae; genus Paracanthobrama; species Paracanthobrama guichenoti. The sequence continues at coordinate 1,083 of CM031966.1, read as the reverse complement.
GTCTTACAATCATTCATATCATCACAGAAGTGCTGGGATTAAAGATTAGGGTTCAGATATAAACAGTTACTTTTGAAAGTAACCATGCTTCAGATAACCATTGTATCAATTAGATCGTTACACCAGTAGGTGGAGACAAGAGACCGTTCAAATGTATCTGTCATGGAATGACAGATACATTCGTTCAGAAACACTGATTCATCCAGTAATGAAACAAGTGAAGTGTTTTATGAGTGAGTCACTGAATCATTCACTCAAGAGATTCGTTCAGAAACACCGATTCATCCAGTAATGAAACAAGTGAAGTCTTTATGAGTGAGTCACTGAATCATTCACTCAAGAGATTCGTTCAGAAACACCGATTCATCCAGTAATGAAACAAGTGAAGTGTTTTATGAGTGAGTCACTGAATCATTCACTCAAGAGATTCGATCAGAAACACCGATTCATCCAGTAACGAAACAAGTGAAGTCTTTATGAGTGAGTCACTGAATCATTCACTCAAGAGATTCGTTCAGAAACACCGATTCATCCAGTAATGAAACAAGTGAAGTGTTTTATGAGTGAGTCACTGAATCATTCACTCAAGAGATTCGATCAGAAACACCGATTCATCCAGTAACGAAACAAGTGAAGTCTTTATGAGTGAGTCACTGAATCATTCACTCAAGAGATTCGTTCAGAAACACCGATTCATCCAGTAATGAAACAAGTGAAGTGTTTTATGAGTGAGTCACTGAATCACTCACTCAAGAGATTCGTTCAGAAACACCGATTCATCCAGTAATGAAACAAGTGAAGTCTTTATGAGTGAGTCACTGAATCATTCACTCAAGAGATTCGTTCAGAAACACCGATTCATCCAGTAATGAAACAAGTGAAGTGTTTTATGAGTGAGTCACTGAATCATTCACTCAAGAGATTCGATCAGAAACACCGATTCATCCAGTAACGAAACAAGTGAAGTCTTTATGAGTGAGTCACTGAATCATTCACTCAAGAGATTCGTTCAGAAACACCGATTCATCCAGTAATGAAACAAGTGAAGTCTTTATGAGTGAGTCACTGAATCATTCACTCAAG
>CM031965.1:27078880-27081781 GCA_018749465.1 Paracanthobrama guichenoti | reverse complement strand
AATATATATACATCTCCCCCACATTTTTGAATGGGTTTTGTTTCACAATCCTCTCCAGGATGCGGTTATCCCTATTGCTTGTACACTTTTTTTCTACCACATCTTTTCCTTCCCTTCACCTCTCTATTAATGTGATCTGTGAACAGCCAGCCTCTTTTGCAACGACCTTTTGTGTCTTGCCCTCCTTGTGCAAGGTGTCAATGGTCATCTTTTGGACAACTGTCAGGTCAGCAGTCTTCCCCATGATTGTGTAGCCTACAGAACTAGACTGAGAGAGCATTTAAGGGCCTTTGCAGGTGTTTGGAGTTCATCAGCTGATTAGAGTGTGGCACCAGGTGTCTTCAATATTCAACCTTTTCACAATATTCAAATTTTCTGAGATACTGAATTTGGGATTTTCCTTTGTCAGTTATAATCATCAAAAACATTTGAAATATATCAGTCTGTGTGTGATGAATGAATATAATATACAAGTTTCACTTTTTGAATGGAATTAGTGAAATAAATCAACTTTTTGATGATATTCTAATTATATGACCAGCACCCTCACATGTACATAAGTATTCAAAGCCTTTGCTCGATACTTTGTTGAAGCTCCTTTGGCACCAATTACAACCTCAATCTATTTTTGGGCAGTTTCTCCAACTCTTCTTTGCAGGACCTCCTAAGCTCAATCGGGTTGGATGGGGAGTGTCGGTGCACAGCCATTTTCAGATCTCTCCAGAGATGTTCAATCAGGTTCAAGTCTGGGCTCTAGCTGGGCCACTCAAAGACATTCACAGAGTTGTCCCGTAGCTACTCCTTTGTTACCTTGGCCGTTTGCTTAGGGTCGTTGTCCTTTTGGAAGATGAACCTTTGCCCTATTCTGAGGTCCAGAGCAGATTTTCATCAAGGATGCCTCTGTACATTGCTGCATTCATCTTTCCCTCGATCCTGACTAGTCTTCCAGTTCCTGCTGCTGAAAAACATCCCCACAGCATGATGCTGCCACCACCATGCTTCACTGTATTGGCCAGGTGATGAGCGGTGCCTGGTTTCCTCCAGACATGACGCTTGCCATTCAGGCCAAAGAGTTCAATCTTTTTCATCAGACCAGAGAATTTTGTTTCTCATGGTCTGAGATTCCTTCAGGTGCCTTTTGGCAAACTCCAGGAGGGATGTCATGTGCCTTTTACTGAGTAGTGGCTTCCGTCTGGCCACTCTACCATACAGACCTCAAAGTCAAAGTCAGCTTTATTGTCAATTCTGCCATACGTACAGTACATACATACAGAGAATTGAAATTCTATGACTCTCAGACCCTAGGTGCCTAACAACAAAACAATAACAACAAAAGTTTAACAGTGACAACACAGAAGAAGGATTAAAAAAAAAGATGGATAAAGTGAATTATAGAGGTAAAGTGGCGATGGCAAATAGTGCAAACAATGGTAACAATAGTGCAATTTCAGATTTAAGTCAGTGCAGGTATAAAATAAAATTATAAGAGTGTGTGCAAAAAAAAAAAGAGTCTGTAAGAGTCTGTGTGCAAAAAGAGTCTGTGTGCAAAAAAATTTCCCAGATCAGGTGCGTGGGGCAGAAGAGGGGAGGGTCGGCAGAGTCGGGAGGGAGTTCAATGCCCTGACAGCTTGGGGAATGAAGCTGTCCTTCAGTCTGCTGGTCCTTGCTTGGAGACTGCGAAGCCTCCTCCCTGATGGCAGCAGACTGAAGAGGCTGTGCGATGGGTGGGTGGGGTCTCTCGCAATGATGAGGGCTTTGCGGGAGTTATAAATGTCCTGGAGGGGTGGGAGAGAGACACCAACGATCTTCTCAGCTACTCTCACTATGCGCTGAAGTGCTTTACGGCAGGATGCGTTGCAGGCGCCGTACCACACAGTGATGCAGCTGGTCAGGATGCTCTCGATGGTGCCTCTGTAGAAGGTGCGCATGATGGGGGCTGGGGCCCGGCTCTTCTCAGCTTGCGGAGAAAGTAGAGTCGCTGCTGTGCTTTCTTGGTCAGTGCTGTGGAGTTGGCGGTCCAGGAGAGATCCTCTGTGATATGCACACCCAGGAATTTGGTGCTCCTCACCCTTTCCACGGTCACACCGTTGATGGTCAGAGGAGCGTGCTGGGTGTGCATTCTCCTGAAGTCAACAACAATCTCCTTCGTCTTCTCCACGTTCAGAGAGAGATTGTTGTCGCCACACCCACCTGGCCAGGCGGCTCACCTCGCTCCTGAAGTTCGTCTCATCATCATTGCTAATGAGACCAACCACGGTCGTGTCGATCCGCAAACTTGATGAAGAGATTGCTGTTGTGTATGGGTGTGCAGTCATGTGTCAGCAGAGTGAAAAGGAGGGGCTCAACACACATCCCTGAGGGCTCCAGTGTTCATGATGATGGAGTTGGATGAGTTACTGCCGACCCGAACTGCCTGAGGTCTTCACGTCAGGAAGTCCAGCAACCAGTTGCACATCGATGTGTTGAGTCCCAGCTGTGACAGTTTTTGAGTGAGCTGTAGAGGGATGATTGTATTGAATGCTGAACTAAAGTCTATGAACAGCATTCTGACATAAGTGTCTTTATTTTCCAGGTGAGTGAGTGCTGAATGGACGGTGGTGGCGATGGCGTCATCGGTCGAGCGTTTTGACCGATATGCAAATTGGTAGGGGTCCAGGGAGGGGGGGAGGACAGACTTAATGTGGTGCATGACTAGCCGCTCAAAGCACTTCATAAGGATGGGGGTAAGTGCGACTGGACGGTAGTCGTTGAAGCAGGATGGAGATGATTTAAAACCTGATTGGTGGAGTGCTGTAGAGATGGTTGTTCTTCTGGAAGGTTCTCCTCTCTCCACAGAGAAACGCTGGAACTCTGTCAGAGTGACCATCGAGTTCTTGATCACCTCCCTGACTAAGGCCCTTC
>CM031965.1:27033880-27073880 GCA_018749465.1 Paracanthobrama guichenoti | reverse complement strand
GTCAGGAATGCAGAGAGAAGCTCAAGCACAGTCATCTCCACTACTGTGAACACATGCACACACAGGTACACAATCCAAGCTTGACGTCTCTTCTGCCACCATCTTCCCCCTGGCTTCACAGTGAGAATGGTTTTATGAATCTGTACAGTAGGTCGGGAAACTGACTGCGCGAGTAGCTCGTAAGAGGACTTCAGGAGGAAAACCAGGAAAGGGGGGTGGGGGGAGTGGGGGGGCTATCTTTTCCAGCACCCTTTGACAATGTGTAAATCTAAAAGTAAAAAAATGTGCATCAAGCTGTCATATTGTTACTTAAAAAAAAGGTTTTGCAATCTCTAAGCACTGGGGAACTAGCTGAGATATGAACCCAGTTGCAAAACTGAATGCCGGTCAACTTTGGTACACAGAAAACGGCTTTCGAAATGCACTCGCTGACACTTAAGCCATAGGAAAGCCAATTGTAGTTTCAAAAGAAAAACTGAGGTTAATCAGTGCAATATTCTTCTTTCCAAATGGGCTACTTGCCCCAATACTCACGAGGCATCGCACCTCCTCCTTCAAGTGTTTTGAATGTCGAACTCGGTTTGAGTTCTGCAATGAAATAAAAAAATGTGGTCATGATGTCATGAGTGTTTGTCATACACTGTCAATATATGAAACAAATCAAACAAAGAAGAAAAAAAAGAAAAAAAAGAAAGTCATCTGAGCTTTGACCTCTAGAGGCGTTTGGATTAAAATCCGGTACCATTCTACCCAGCAAACCCAGTTTACATGGACCGAACCATTTGACATGGTTACCTGCTCTGACCGTGCCATCTCCTCCCCCTCTGAAACAAGGGATGACACTTCAGAAAATTATTATATCAGAGGTCTAACGCATCTGTTAGGAATCCACATCTAATAATAATTATGATAATAGTAATAATTATATATGTATATATATATATATATATTTATATACTATTTACAGACTCAAAAAAATGCCATGCTGCAGCTTTTCTTAACATTATGAAAACCTCCTACAATGTATTAAAATAAACATTGAATTTAAGATAGCACTTTTCAGATATAATGGCCCGACTTTTCTCTGTTTCTCTGTTTTCCCCCCAATTAGCACAGTGACAAAGTATCTGGTTTTCTAGCACCTACAAAAGACGTCAGGGAAGCTTCTCAGAGTATGTTCATGCAGGAAAGTCACAATCAGTCTTGAGGACGCTGTCACTATTTGAACGATATATAACCCCCCGAAAAAGTCAATGTCTTAAAAAAAAGTCCGGTATAGTGAAGAAAGCTGACAACAGAAAGAAGTTTCCTCAGACGATCCTCATCGCTTTGCGAACTGAAAACATTCCTAGAACACGCAAGTTCCTGTGTGTGACTGTTCTGCCATGACCTCCTGTGTCCTGCTGATCCTCTGGGAGCCCGCGGTTGATCACAGCTGTTTGTCGCTTTCCTTCTTCAACCGGCTGAAATACAGTGAGAAGAGGCACGTATGGTATTATCACACATGTTTGAAGCACACAGATACTTTCTAGAAAAAGGTTTGACTGGGGGACTGACCTGTAATAGTCCTCCTGTCCAGGCAGAGGGCCTCCGTGCATGTGGTGATGACCGTGTAGCCACTGCTGCTCCATGGCCAATCTCTGTAGCTCTGCAGACTGTGCATGCATGGCCTGCAGCTGGTGTGCCGCTGACATGGGTGGTGGTAACCCACCTTGGAGATCTCTGGGGTATGGAGTGCCTAGGGATTCATAGAGCAAGATTCATTACTTAATGCTTTGACAAAGAGCTGGAAAGAATGAAATGCTGCTTGTGTATGCGTCTTACCGAACACAGGGTGCCGGAGCATCTCGTGTTCATGCGGGGGCTGTCCGAGCAGGGGGTTGGGGATGGCTCCAGGTGGGTAGGGGAATCGGGCGAGGTGCGGTCCGCCGGCTAGTGGGTCTACAAGCGGATGTGCCCCAGAACCTGGGGGACACACAAGACATTCACCACCACCTACTCCGTGTCAGCAGCTTTTTGTAATGGTACATAGTCAATATAATACAGAAACATACATTCTTACAGCACTGATATTCAAAACGAACATCATGCATAAATGACAAGAATAAAATGATAATATTCAACAGCAGAGATGCACAATATATCCATATTGGTTCCATATTGCCTATTGCCCATTATTGGAGATGTTATTTTAATGCATCGGCATGAGCTAATGCTTTTTTTTTTTTAATTTACAAAATATTATATAATGTGAATATCGGCTATTGGTTATCTGCGATATGAAACTAATCATCGCTTATGGGTATTGGCCAGAATTTTAATATCGGTGCATCACTTTTATATATAAAATCATAATCATAAGTGTTAAATAACCTTAAGCAAATCTCAAAATTATTAAACATTTTTCATACTGTGAATTGTAATGTTGTGATGCCTATATCCACAAATTTAAAACAAAACATTTTGAACATCAGAGACAGCATCCTCATTTTATAGATTTTTTTTAACATAAAAAAACATGGCATTTCTACAATTCTAAAGATGGCCCAGATGGAATCTGTGGACATTTTTCACATTATAATTCTATGGAATGGATTCAAACCATTCTTATTGGCAGCCAAACACAATCAAACCAAATTATACTTCATAAACACAAGGGATGTGTAGAAGTTTGTGAATGAGATCTGGGCACGCAGATTCCGTGTGGGCCTAATACAACTAGTACACAACAGTAGAGTGAAAGGTCCCTCACCTTGGTGCAGAGGGTCCTGTTGGTGCAGGTGTAGGTGTGAATGGATGTGCGAGTGCTGATGGTGATGTGGCGTCACGTTGAACATCTGCAGCCGTGCGATGGGGTCGTTAGCTACAGAAGCCATCCTCTCAACATGTAGCCTCTCGGCCAGACGCTCAGGGTACGTCATCTCAGGCCGTAGCTGTGGCCCGGCCAGCGCCAGCCGTTCCCGCTCCAGTGGATTCAGGCCCGGGTGGAAGGAGGCGAACGGATGAGGGCCGGCCATGGGAGGGAGACCAATAGGCCCGTGCCGTGCAAAGTGCTCCATGGGGTTGGCGGAAGGATGCAGGCCGTCCAATTCTGGAGGTTTGACCTCGAAGCCAGGCTTCATCCTCTCCATCCTCAGCTCCCTCTCTCGGATCTCCCTCTCCCGCATCTCTCGCTCCCGCAGCTCACGCTCACGCATGCCGGGGTCTGCATTGTACAAGCCAGGCATGTGGTAGGCCAGGAGTGGGTCTGTGGGGTTGAGTGAGACGAAGAAGGGATGGTTGCGGTTGGTGGGGGACATGACGTGGGGCCGAGCGTATTCACTAAGCGTGCGCAGGGCGGGCGTGTCAGGGCCGATGTAAGGGGGCACAGTGGCGATGGTGGTGGGTGGTGGATCAAAAGAGGTCCGCATATGAGCCGATCCCGCCATCTGGGGTTCACCCATTCGACCCTCATGAGAAGAACTGGAAGCTTTCTATAAAGACAGAGCAAATATTTGTGGGCAAGAAAGCGATAATGAAAACTCTTAGCAGAAATGACCAGATAAACATAGCATTTAATGCAACACATTAGACCAAAACTTACAGCAGCTCTCTCAGCCTCTTTCTCTCTCTCCCGTTCCCGTTCTCTTTCTTTTTCTCGTTCCCTCTCCTTTTCTTTTTCTTCTCGTGCTTTCTGCTCTGCTTCCCTCTTGGCTTTCTCCAGTGCCTCCTCCCGCTTTTTTGCCAGTTTCGACGAGGCCAGTGGTGTGAAGTAGAAGTCTGTTCTGGCACATGTGTTGTAACCTCGGTCCAAATGCTTATAGAACCTGTAAACAGGATAGATAGACAGAATAATCAGAATATTCTTTTAAAGTTACCACTGTCTGTCATTTTGCTGTGTGAAACCTTTCTTCTTTTGTGACAGATATGAGCTGATTTTGCAGCCAGTTTAAAAGAAAGGCAATTACTTTGTCAAATAAATAACCTGTGGCATGTCCTCTCGTTTATACTATACTAGTGCCACTCAATCAATCATTTTAATCTCCAGTGCTGTAATGAGCTGCTCTCTCTGTGCATTAGTGAGCTTATTGCTATTCACTTCAAGGGAGTGCGAGACAAGGCCACAGTCTTAACAAAGACACGCTCATGTTCTGATGGAGGCTTTCACCGCTATGATGCAGTCATTAATCTGTGCCCTGTCCATGCCTGATGACTGCAGAGGAGCTGAAACTGAGGCACATTTAGTTGGGACGCTACACTGATAGTACTATTTATCGTAACTTTTAAACTTGTAAATGGATAAATGCAATAAAATATTTATAATTTGAATTCTTTTTTATATTTATTTTTATCAGTTAATTGTAACAAATACTAATATACAATTGTAATAAATACAATATAATTGTATCATTTACTACACATTATTATTGTAAATAATATACAATTCAAACTAACGTAATAAAATATATTTTTATTTATGAAAGTTGTTTTTACAATAATAGATTATTGTTTTTGTAGCTTTTATTATTTTTGAATATTATAATCTAAATATTAATTCATGTTTTAACTGTAGTTATTACTGTGCACAGAGATTTAAAAACAATTCTATCGATCATGAAAAAAAAAAAAAAACATTTTATGTACCGTGCTGACTGGCTGGCGTGACTGGGAGTGTTGACAATGGTGGGTGGAGGTGAAGGGCTCCTCTGTGGTGGTGGAGGACTCTCTGGCTCCTCTGCCTCATCCAGTGGCTCTTCTTTAATCTGTACAGGTGGCACAGTAGAGGGTCCTGGGCAGGGTGCACTGACCGATGCAGGCAGGGGCATGGATATGGAGGAGGGTGACTGCTGCAGCATAGCCATTGAGCTCGCCACAGAGGAAGGAACGGTTGAGGGTGACAGGACGGGTGAGCTACCTGGCATGAAGGAATGAGGAGGGAAGGGTGGCTGAGGCGGTGCCGAGTGTGAGGCAGAGGAAGAGGAAGGGAGTGGAGGAGCCGGCGGGGGCACTTGACTTCCTGTTGCTGGAAGGTTTTGGGACTGGGTGAGCACTGGAGGTTGCACTGGTGGAGGCTGTAGCTGCTGGTTTTGAGACATGAGCTGAAGAGGCGGTGGATGGGCAGAGGGAGGGTGGTGTGTTGATAGAGAGCTGAGGGGCTTCAAGGCAGGTGGCGGGGGCAGGTTGGAAGGCATCTGCGGGAATGGGGGATGGTTGGGATGCTTGTGCGACTGAGGGTTTGGCATTTGTGGGATAGGAGTGGTAGGTGGAGGTTTGATATGGGGCATAGGCAAAGGTGCTGGTGGCAGAGGCTGCTCTCTGGGAGGTTGGCTGCTGCTCTGTGAGGAGGATTGTGACTGGGATGGAGGGGTGTGAGGTCGCTGTTGAGACAGTGAGGCAGCTTGGGACTGACTCGGGAGAGGTGAAGGGGGGACCTGAGACTGACCGATTGGGAATGACTGAGCAGGTAAAGCATGAGGGTGAGGCATGTGTGATGGCCCCACCTGCAGAGGGTGGCCCATGGTCGGCATGGGGCCGTGTAGTGGAGGCTGCAGGGACTGAGGGCCAGTCTGAGAAGGTGGAGGAGGCTGAGTCATGCCCTGCAGTGGGGAATGCGGTGAGGGCAGCCTCTGCACCCCTGACTGGATGAGAGACAATGGACCTGCTGGAGGTGTCTGCTGAGGAGGCATGGAGGTAGGGGGGATGGAGGGGGACGACTGGGATGACAACAAAGGCGTGCCTGAGGTGGGTGGTGTGGAGGCTGCAGCTGCAGAAGGAGGGGCCGGGGGTAAAGCCCCTGTCTGGCACTGGATGACTGGAGGGTGCTGACCCTGGAGGATCTGCTGCTGCGCTGAGGAGTCCGAGTCGCTCTCGTTGTCACGTGGGCTGGGGATGCTGGGAGAGGAGCTGCGGTTGTCCTGGTCAATATCCTTGGGATCACTGCTGCCCTCATCATTCACACTGCGACCGTCCGAGCTCTCACCCTCGCCCTCGCCCTCTCCCTCTCCCTCACACTCCGAGGGCGAGTCCGGCCGGAGCTCCTGCGGGAGATGGAAGGAAGAGTCAATAAACTTGGCCATACTGTTGTTTACTAATGACCAAATAATGGGTGCAGTCACGATCAAGAACAAATAACCTTTGCATATCACCGTCATTGAGATGTAATATGAATTAATGACATTTAAAGGATATGAAATCACTCTAATGCGCAGTCACATTGTTACCATAGGTAACAGCCAAAATAAATACAACCCTAAAATCTAGTGTCTTCATTGACTCTGGGTCAAATAGAGCTGCCACGAACCCTTCGGTGAACTTTAGTATAAGTTTATTAATGTCTTTTGGATTAATGGAGATCTATTCTGCCAAGAAACCTCTAGTTGATCGTTTTTCTCCCAAACACATTCCACATTTCCATGCTAACAATAATTTAGCCACATTATCACAGATCTTTAGCAGTACTCCAACTGCCATCTTTAAAGCAGATTAAAAAAATAAGATTCTGTTTCTGTTTAGAGCTATGCTTCCTATTCTTTTTGAGATACCTTCCTACATAGGATGCATGTTTATTAGGACTTCACTTACCTGCATTTTATACTAGACTTTAAAATGTATATTTATAAATAATATAAAAATATATTTATGAAAAGTTTTTTTTCATTAAAAGTATTTCTAAAACTTCCTTTCCTACAGACTAAAAATGTAGAAACTACTAATTTCTGGATAAAGCTAAACTTAATTTTCTCTCTGTATTGAGATGCTTGTTTAGTAGGAGTTTATTCACCTGTGTTTTAGACTTCTTGGCGCTTGCCCTCTCAGACTCCTCTGTGTCCGAGGCTCCTTTCTCTCTCTGACGTTTGGCACTCTTCATAGGCGATGGCGCCTCTTCCTTTGTCTTCTGTTTTGACAAAATGAAAACATGTTTCCTCTGAAAACAAATTCCTTTGATGCCCAGTGTGATTTTGATGCAAAAGGCTGTACACATGGGTCGTACCTTGCTGGGTTTCTTCATCGAGTCAGTCTTACTGTCAGTGCTGGAGGTGCTGGCTGCACTGGGTGAGGTACGCCCGCTGGAGCGCAGATCCTCATTGGTTGGTGAGGCTCTGCCATCGGGGCTGGTGGTTTGCTTCTTGCGGCCACTTCGTAGCGTTGACATCTGAACCAAACAACAAAATATCTGATGTAACAAATGGCTAATAATGCTAAAAAACATTATGTGTAGTTAAAATGGCTCTAAAAGGTAGCAACGTTAAGTGTCTTACTGAGCCGCGGTTCCGTCGAGTCCTCATGCTATGCTTCCCACTGAGTCCATCGTCTTCCTCTTTGACAGGTTTGAACATAAACGGTGGCGGGTCTACAGGCTTCTCGATGGGGGGTAGTTCGCCGTACTTCTTAAAATGGATCCGGCAGTCGGTGCACAGCAGGATGTTCTCGCGACCCCCGTGGTGCCAGTCCTTGGAGGCTGTAAACACAAATTTAAGTTCAGCTGCGCTCTGCTTATTAAACATTACACTAACAGGAAGTGCTCTAAGGCTAGTCAAACATTTCATGGACATGCTAAGGTCAAATAAGTTGTTTTTGTATCAGATGAATGCGATACGAATGCCAACTGCATCAACAGATCAGAGGATTTAATGAGCAAAAAAAAAAAAAAAATTATTTGAATCAGATTGGATCAAATTAAAAAATGACATGCTCTGATGTCCAGCTGCCAGATAAGGGATGGGGCTGAGCATCAGAGCACTCTCAAACTGAGAGTAATTACAGACCTGCAGAGGGGATTATTAAAGTCTTCTGAAGGGAGAACTCTTATAGAGTCTTCACCTGTCTCATGGTATCACTCTATTAGGTTAATTCCTCCAACAATTCAACCTTTGTAACAATTGAAGGACTGAGAAAACTCATTGTTTGTTATTTGTCTCACAGTTGGTCACTCGGCAAATCAAAGAATACGGGCAAAATTATACAACAATTAGTGTCAGGGCTCTAATTTGATTTGACAAGCAGTGTTCCCAGTACCAAACTTTATCTTCATGGCTAGAAATAAAAATTTTAAAGACAAACGTTAAATAAACTGTGTCAAAAGATGAATATAAACAATAAAATGCATAAATAATTTTTAAAATAATGCTTTTTAAGTGTCTAAATGTAAATGAGTAATCATTGAACAGTTAAATAAAAGTATCACACTTGCAGTCATGCTGTTGGTCTGAATATCAGCATGGCGTGATATTGCTTAATTTGATTAAAAAAAGATGTTATATATACATTATAAAATATATAAATATAAAATAATAAATAAATGTATAAATATATAAAAATTTCCTTTCTAAATTGCAAGTTACTCATTAACTTATTAAACTGCTGCATAAAAGCAGCATCACACTCACAGTCATGCAGTTGGTCTGAATATCAGCATGATATTATGATGTGATATTACTTAATTTGATAATAAATTAAGCACTCACTGGTAGTGAAACAGTGGCGGCAGGCGTAGCCCTTCAGTTCCTGCTCACTGTCTTCACTATCAAAGTCATCTTCGCTGGCTGAACTCAAGTCCACTGGAAAAGAGAATCATGTTGGTTAATAAAGATAGGAGACTGTAATTGTCAAATTATGTTTAAGACAAAAACGGAGGACTGCTACACTTAATACATTATCAGTGGCTTTTTTCAGGAGACAAGGATAGCACACATAATTAGAACGATACCTCCTTGTTCCGTCTCTTATCAGATACAAAATTTCAGCTGTTTAGTTTGAAGAATCACAGAGGGAGATCTGTGCTCTGAAAAGCCATATTAGTCTAGGGAGTTTTAGGTATGGCATGTTTAGCTGTGACAAGAGTCTGTTCTCTGTCTCTAGGGGGAAGAGAAGCAGATTGCACTTACAGAACTCGCTGGAAGGTGGGCGGGAGGGAGTGTTAACGGGGGTGGAGGCGGTGCGGGTCTTGATCCGGCGGAAGACAGGTTGTCTGCGGTGCCTGCGGTGGGCTCTACAACTAGCAGCCTCTGGGGTTTTCTTCCAATAATAATAAAAGGTGATCAGCTCCCCCTGTGAGATAGAAAACACACACACACAAAAAAAAAAAAAAAAAAATCTCATAAGCCAGCTGTTTTTACAAACACTTAAGACAGTCTCAGTGTATAAAATTGAACAAAGAAACTCTTCAGCTACTTTACAAAAATATTGTTGATCAAATGGATGTGAATATGGCTTGATAAGCAAATGAAAAGACCTCAAATATCAAACTGATAAGGCAGCTGCACTTTGATGAAACAAATTTAGTTTTGATAACCGATAGAAAGGAAGGTATAAAGTCCTGGACAAAGAATCCATGCCGGGTTTGCCAGCAGGCCAGCTTGTTGTGCTGTGGCCGTGTCTGTCCCAGGATTAGGCAGTGAAGCTCTCTGAATGCTGGGATATTAGGATCAGTACATTGGTGGCTGCCTGGGTGGCAGGCGTTTGAATGGAAACAAAGGAACATGTCAGGGAGAGCTTTGGCGCTACAAATAGGGAGTAAAATGGCTCCAAGCCTCTGCGCTAGAAGAGTCAATTGAACTTTAATCAAACATTCAGAGGGCGCGCTTGCCAGGGAGTAAGGCATATAAATCCCGAGCACAAAAGCCAGCCAGGAAATCAATACCCTACTGAAACATTAACACATGCAATCATGGATCAGAAGACGCTTTGCTGAGGCGGCCTGCGCAAATTAACTGTCGCTTTCCGGACACATTCAAAATAATATACATGCCCTGAAACGGTTGTCAGGTGGAGAAGCAATTACACATTTTTCCTGTGGTAGTTCCTCTTGTACCTTTCGGTTTCTTTCCAAATTGAATTATTGGGATGATTTTGGATATTAATTTCAAGACATTGCATTGGAGTATCAACAGCTGAGCTTTTAACATGCTTTAATGTGTTAATGTTGCAGGAATGAGTGAAGAGGACAGACATGGGGTCTGACAGGGTCTGTTAAACTCAGGCTGAATAGGGCTTGGGTGTCTTTAATGCATATTGATTGCTTTCGCTCTTTGCTTCGGCTGTTCTTCTTGACATAAATTGGTCATTAAAATGCTGCTCTCCCCAACACATTAACAGCTTTACGGCAAACACTTCTAACTATTCTTGGCAGCAAGCGGAAAAACATGTACTTTGAATCCTATCAGACTATTCATAGGCTTTTTTATTGCTTGAGTGAATTTTACTGAACCATATAGATTTGCTTCGGATGCCTGCACTCGAGTATATGAATTACATTTACATAAATCACAAAAAAAAAAAACTGCAGTCTAATGGAAAGGCTATAAAACTGAGGCTGGCTCAACCGAAGCTACCATGTCTGACATAGGCAAGCACACAATTTAAGTCCCCCCAAAAGTAATCAAGGTACAGCATAAACACCAAAACAATGGTGTAACCTGAATATGCCATTGAAGAGAAAATAAAAATGTGAAAAATGTACAAAATCACAGTTGTAGGTTTGAAAAAAAGCACATTGTGCAGCAGCAAACTGTTCTCAAAATGTATCCACATGCATCAGACTTAGAGTAGTCCATCTTTGAGTGGCCCATTGGACACGTAGAAGGAATATCAATTATCACAATTATATCAATTACTTGTGGGTGGTAGAAATGCTTGCCAAATGAGAAAAACAAGGCTGAGAAGCTCAAAGTATACAAGCCCAGCTCCTGTAGGTTATTTATCCGATATGATGAGTGGAACGTGCAATGGCGAAAGGCCTGGGCCCGCGTCTGAGAGCAAAATGCTTTTTGGCGGGGTCGGTCAGGGCACAGGTGCAGGCCAAAGGATGGCAGGCTTCCTGATGTGAAATTTAATTGAAATGTGCAGATCAAAACTGTTCAGCAGGACAGCAGGCTGGCTTTCTTCACAGCCTAATGACTGTTCGGCACCGCATCCCCCTTCCCTTCCCCATGGTTGCCCCTTGCTTTTTATTTTCCCTCCCTCCATTTGATGTGAGCTTTGAAGCATGAAACCTCAACTTAATGCTACAGAAGATAAAAAGAAAAGGTCATTTTAGTCCTCAACAATTTTGCCAGAGCACTTTATAGCTCTTAAACATCCTAGAAGGCAGACAAAAAAAATTTGCTCTGGCTCACCGTAATAACACTGTGAAAGGAATCACAGTGGTCATTCAAAAGTAATTTAGTCTATAGGCTATCAAGACAGGTGTCAAGGTTGGGAAAGAGCTGACAACCATGGGCGAAGATAACAGCGATGTTTAATACAATCTGCTGGAGCAATATGTAGAGGAGTGAGGGAACGAGGATGAAAAGAGTGATGAAATGTTTTGAGAGGATCATCTGTGATGATGACAAATTTCCTCGGGTGATAACTGTACGATGGAGAGCTATAGAAAAATCCCCTTTCAAGCTGGAGGAGAGATGATGGAAGAGGAAATATGATTTGATTAGAAGCATGGTGGGGCTGTGCCAAGTCACGGCTCTGGGTTTATTTCTCATCCCTCACCCGTTTCAGCACTGCCCATTCTTTGTCAAGACGTTGCTGGTTTGTTCGCCACAGAAAAAAAAAACATTGCAATATTTCTCAAGGTGCTGCACAGAAACAGGACGGGCAAAGAAGCTATTTAGTATTTTATATAGGGAGATGTCCTACTGTGAAGCAAAATAAAAGATGACATCTGGGGGAGGAAATGTCTCCTGTGAGTTTCTGTTTGCAGTGGAAGTCTGTGAAGCTGGATGCACATAGTGAGTCAGTGTCAAGTGCTAAGACTGACAGCTCGAATAAAGCCAGGACTTGTGTGTCAAGGTAGATTTGTTGGAAGCAAAAGTGAGATTTCTCTCAGCGATCTGTAGTGAGCATCAAAATGTCAAATTTAAGCACGTCCTTGTTTTCTTTATACACTGTGCAAAACATTATGGTAAGAGGAAAAAAGCAAACAACCACTAATAATAAAACGTAAAGAGATGCGCAAAAGATGACAAGGTTGTTTTCTGCCATAGTAAATGGATTCCAGGCTCTTCCTTATCAAGAAAAAGACCAGTGAGAGGATGTATTCCACAGACTGAAAGAGAACGCTGTGCTGTTGCAGAACCAGGTGCTGTATTTATTTTACTATCTCTTTCTCTATTTTTTTTCTCAATTTGTTGATTATCTAAATGTATTCTGTTTTTCTAACTCTTGCAAGTGTAATGATACAAATTATAATGGTGTGAAACTCCTGTCACTGTTGTAGGCTACTTAAATTTTACCTAGTCTTTATTTCTGCTATTCCTCAGGTGCAGGATGAGGGTGAAGAAGCTGAAACAACCTCCTCCCAAGAAAACACCATTGGAAGATTCACCATTCTTGAAGGGACTTTTTGAGGATTTGTAATTTTTAATATTATTTGTTGTAAATATAGCACAAATACTCAAACTAAAATACATACATTTTCCGAATAACTAGAGCTAGGATAAATGCGCAAAGCTATTTGTGTATGTGGAATTTCCTCCATTAGCCCTGAATCTCTGAGCAGAAGAGAAGAGCGTGTACCAGGGAGCGAGAGATACTGACAACGTAAGCTTGGAATTATGAGACATTTCAGAATGCTTCCATCTGCAGAATTTTTCTGGAGGGTGGATTATCTGACAAGGAAGGGGCTTACCTCCTATCATGGCACAGAGAAACGCTTTTTCACTCTGATTTCACCTCAAGAAAACCGACGATGTGGGAGCATGCGTGCACAGACTGTAATTTCCAACAGATTACAGGCTTTTTTTTCTCTCAATGCGGCGGACCATTCGGGAGAAACCGTAGCTGGACCTTCTGGTCATGTGTGCGTCTGTGTGTAGGACGGGTGTGAGGCCTAAACTCCTGTATTTATACACTCATCCGCACTCAGGCCTGGACTTGAACAGATGGTTTCTGTTTTTCCTGGCAGATTTGTGATGAAGCCACAAAAGGCCCCTGCTTTGACAGTGAGCCAAATGGTTAAGGCTGTAGCTGACAAATACAGGGGAAGGAGAGCAGCAGAGAATGCAAGGGAGGGCAGTGAGGGGGGAGAAAAAAATGGAAGATGGCAACAGACAATCAAGCCAGCCTGAAGTAAACCTCAAAAGCATTTGCTTGGTTAATGTTTTTGATACAAGAACATTTGGTCACTAGATACAGACAGGCGATGTGCAGCTGTAAACATTAATTAGTTGAGTTGGCCTGTGACTGTGCCCATGTACATGCAAGAGGGAGAGATATGCAGAGGTAATGACAAATTCAAGCCTCATTCACGCACAAAAACAAAGTTAGTTAAAAGACTCACTTATGACACTGTATTTTTTTAAATAAAGACATTTTATTTATTAAACCATTTAAAATATGTATACATGCATATAGGGCTAAAACAACTAGTCGATAAAAATTGATAATCGATAATGATAAATCATCGATAACGATTCTCAATCGATTAGTCGGGTCTGCTCTCGGTACGCAAAGCTTCCACCAGTCACGCCAAATGACAGCACTGAATAAAGCTTTTTTATGGACAAAATGTGCATCTAGAAATAGTGGAGTGGAAGTGCGGTGGGCATGCGCATGCGCCTCAAACAAACCGAACACAGTTGAGAGGGAGACCGTTAATATCCAGCACAAAAACATTAATTTACCTGAAATATCTGCTGTTGGATGCTAAATTTAGGTTTAAAAGTCAACATGTAATTCAAGTATTTTATGAGAGTGGTAACTGTAAAGTGAATATAAATGTAAGACGTTTCTACTGTGTCCATAGTGTGTGTGTGTGTGTGTGTGTGTGTGTGTGTGTGTGTGTGTGTGTGTGTGTGTGTGTGTGTGTGTGTGTGTGTGTGTGTTCCTGAAGAACATTACTCTTATCTGGTAACATCCTTTTGCTTAACTTTTTTTTTGCACATGATGTAGGCTATAGCATAGATATACACTTACGGAAATTAACCATGGTACTATTAGATGGTAAAACCATGTTTTTAATATAATAAAACCATGCTTTTGCCGTATTGATTACCATTTGTAATTTTCCACACAAATACCATATATTTAAACTATGGATTGGAAGCAAAACTATGGTTAATTTGTGGTTACCATTGAATAACTACAAAAACAATAATAATAATAATAAATAAATAAATAGTTATTTTGAGTTATTTCTAACACATTTTTGAGTTATTTTGTTCATTGTAAAACCATGGTTAATATTTGTAAGGGTAGATATATTCACTATGTATGTTTTCATAGCACTCAGCTGACACGTGCTTGAAGGACAGCATTTGGCACGATGTGGAATAGCGTGTTTTGTCAAATAAAAAAATGGCCTTGTTATCCGATTAATCGGAAAAATAATCGGCCAACTAATCGATTATCAAAATAATGTTAATGTTAATAAAATGTTTTGAT
This sequence comes from Paracanthobrama guichenoti, assembly GCA_018749465.1. Classification (NCBI taxonomy): domain Eukaryota; kingdom Metazoa; phylum Chordata; class Actinopteri; order Cypriniformes; family Gobionidae; genus Paracanthobrama; species Paracanthobrama guichenoti. Next base: position 27,059,525 of record CM031965.1, on the reverse strand, counting down.
CATGCTGATTTGTCTGCAGTGAAGTTTAGCCGATGTATGTGTATGCGTATATGTTTGAGTGTGTTTGTAATGAGCAATCCGCGGGTCTGGCGGACCAAATAATAAAATATAACATTGCAATTAATCGAGGGTGGATGAGAGATAAGTAATTCATATGTTGATTTTATTAAAGACACGGAACTCATTTCACTATAAAACGCAACGAACGCATCACTTTCACTTTCGTTTTCAAAACCAGCGTCTCTTCAGGGAAAACAAATCAAAGATAACATGTCTAGAGCACCTCCTAGTGGACAGTATATAAAACACAAAGGAAAACCCTACATGAGATATTGCTTAACAGTTTTATCTAAAAATATACACTAACTTTAACAAATTTTTCTGATAAGAATTTTCCAACATAATGATTGGAAATATTAACATTTTAAACTTTCTTCAGGTACTAATTTGCAGAATTCACCAAATTAAAAACAAAAGGAAGGAAAGTCAAGTAACGTGGGAGCGTTTTAGTGAAATAGTTTAACAGGACAAATCAAGTGTTGATTCGTTGATCATAGGGTAGCCTATGTGATGTGTAACAGCCGTGGAGCACTGTATGTATATGACGATAAAATAATAAAACCTATAAGCCCAGAGTGGAAAAAAAAGTTGCTGTGTGTGTGTGTGTGTGTGTGTGTGTGTGTGTGTGTGTGTGTGTGTGTGTGTGTGTGTGTGTGTGTGTGTGAGAAAAATGAGTGTTAAAATGTTAAGAGGCACATATATTTAAATTAGTGTTTCAGTTCTACACAGGCAAAACAGACAGGTCAAGACAGAAATTCATAGAAATCTCAGTTCAGGTACAACCATGTAGAACAAAATCCATTTGTACTGATGATTGTATTTTGATTAATTTATATACCATTCAGAGGTGTCAGAAGTATTCACCTTCATTACTCCGGTAGAAGTATAGATACCAGGGTTTAAAAAGACTAGAAGTTGAAGTATCAACTCAAGCTTTTTACTCAAGTATAAGTGTAAAAGTACTGGTTTCATAACTACTTAAAGGTATAAAAGAAAGTAATGCAAGGAAAAAAATGCCATTAAGGACAAAAGCTTAGGCCGCGCCACAGGGGCCTATAGTCCACTACCCCACCTCCTCAAAAAAAAAATTTTTTTCTAAAGGCCATAATGACTATAATGTTATATTAAAATGTTAATGTTGAAAAATTTAATGTTGAAAAATTCTGTTTCAGCCGCATATATGCCCATTGAAAATGAACGCATTTTAATACAATGCAAATACATTAAAGAATCATATATGTGTACTACTGAGCATTAAGGCGTTTCATGGAGCGGAAGATATGATGACTAGTCGCCTATAAGTATTGTAATGGTGCAAAAGGTCAAATCTCAGAGGCATGTTATCAATAACCTTTATTGGAATGTAAATGTACATGTGTGATCAGTGTTGCCAGATTGGGTCAACGATTTCCAGCCCAAAAGATCACCAAAACCCGCCCACTCCAAGAAAAAAAGCCCAAAACTGCCAAAAAATTGTGATATTTTATTGCCATACCAATCAAGGTTGATAAGTACCATTTTATCTCCTTAAAACAAATAAAATTTATTTCCCGGGAAAATTTATCAAATATGACTATACGTCCAGGTGGAAACTGTCAAAACGGCAATCCCTCAGAAAAACGCATGCATCATTTTCAATGTCAACAGTAAGAAGCCAATTTAAGTGCAAAAAGTGTCCAATATAAGAGATCGGAAAAAGTGATGCAATTAACAGGCATTCACACGTTAATGCACACACCACTGCCAAAATGTGTCATTTATTGATACTGTACAATAATCCACCAACAAAAAAAATTATGCGCTTTGTGTCGCGCTTTGCTCTGATGAAACTACAGTACATAGAACATAACGCACTTTAATCGCACAGTCAAAACTGATTAATTCTTGATTCAAACCTCTTTCAGCAGCTGTTGGGGTTGCTAGTTGCAGATGTCCTGAGTGTGTATATGATGATGGACAGGAGTCATGGTTATATTTATAAAGAGTCTTCGAGTCACAGGTGTAATCCACATTTTGAGAGTTGGGTCACTTTACTGTAGATACAACTTAGTGTATATGTATGCCACTTTAGCATAGCGATCACCTGAATATACAGTTATTGCGCTAAAACCTGGCTGTCTGCTGATCGCTGAGTGGCTGAAAGTGCATGTTTTGTTGGCGGGAACCCGCCCAATCTGGCTACACTGTGTTAACCAATAGGGTGTTGGAATGGTATGTTTATACTTATCCAACCACAATCAAATTCACTATCCGGATGGCGCAATTTATCTGGATGGGTGTTTTTTTTTTTTTTTTGAACGATGACAAGCCAGAATGAAGACAAGTCGAAATGAAATAGGAGTAACAAGGCTATTTTTAATATGTAAGAAGTAGAAAGTACAGATAATTGCGTGAAAATGTAAGGAGTAGAAGTAAAAAGTCGGCTGAAAAATAATTAATAAAGTACAGTAAAGTATAGATACCCAAAATTTCTACTTAAGGTAACAAAGTATTTGTACTTTGTTACTTGACACCTCTGATACCATTGTTGATATTTGTGATTTTGAAAAAGGTTTTGAATTATGTTTCCTATTCAGTTTTCTACACAAAAAATATCTTTATTAGGCTAGTTAAATTAATTTCAGACTACCAAAATCTGAAGACTGCCTGCCCGAAGGGCTACCAGCGATTTGAAAATTTTGCAAGCACTGTGTGTATAATATATATATGTTAAGAAAAAGTTACTACAGAGTATGTTTACAGTTACCACTAAGATTTCATTTGATAGTTAGCCATTTTATTTAATGCCTTGCCACCAATTTTTTGCTACCACTCCAGGCAAACCATATTGACAGTCAAAATAAATGCCACTGTTATACTGTCTGAAAAGAGAAATCACATTGAGAGGAGACGTCTATTACTGTAACCTTGCTCCAAAGTCAACAATGTAGCACACTGCAAAAACAGATTCATTCAAACACAACTGCCAACCTTGTGGTTAAATCAGGCAAATGCGAGAGAAAAAAAATGTGCACTACAATGGCCTTGGCTGATAGAGCGAGGTGTAAAAGGATGTTAAATAGACAGCGAATCCCTGCTGCGCAGCCGCTTTCTGTTGGAAAAGAAAGAATAAGCCGTGTGCGCTTGCAGGTCAACGAGGCACAAGCAGAGGAATCAGCAGTTGTGTTTCCCTGCTTTAAGCGCTTTTAGCCAATGGAGGCAAAAGTACGGCACAGCAAGACTTTTTGATGGGGGTCGATCTCTTTAATCCAAAAGATCAAGTTGTACAGCCACAGCTTAGTTCAGAAAGCCAGACAGCAAACAACACACAGGCTATGCATGCACACTTTTCATACACACTAAACAAAGAATTATAATTTATTTGTATAGCCTATCAAGAGGAAGTCTAAACCATTAAAAAAATGGCCAAATACACCAAGATCAAAAACATTTCCATAAACAATATTTACCAAAACAAGCAGACAATTTTATCACGACTGGACAGCTGCTGGCGATCGAGCAGGCCGCCAGTTTTAGCCATTTTAATTAGTGCCCAACCCTGAATACCTCTAATCACACAAGCGCCTCTCTAGGGCACTGGCTGCAGGGCTAACATCTTTGCAATGAATTCAATTTGACATTTATACAGATCGCACCAGGGCAAACATCTGCTACAAGGTTGTGCCGAGAACAGTTCTATCATCTTGGCCATCTTAGCTTGAAAATTACAGGGCCCGGAGGGCCAGGGCTGCCTCCTTACACAATTGGATCTTCTGCAACGCCAGCAATGCAGCTGGATTATGCCATGACTGCTTTACGGTATGGCTGTTTTTCCAACATGGAAAATGTCCCCCATACATCTCGTCCCACATTACAGAGTCTCCATTGTACAACCTAATGTTCTTTCTTCTTGCAGGTGTAATTTAATCAAGCTTTGGAGTGTTACCAGTTAGTCTGCACCCTCTTAAAACAAGGGTCTACCTAGTATTTAAAAGCCAGGGGTAGATTTCCAAAAGGTTAAAGCACACAGACTTGTCGCAAAGCGATGTAATCATACCAAAATTTCAGATTTACCAGGGACAGACCAATGTGCCCATTAATATGAGAAGCATCTGGATGCTTGGCTGCATCTCCCCCCCAAAAAACCACAAGAATATTAATACAAAATAAATAAATGACTTAAATATAAAAATCCATTAAATAATAATCTGTCAAATACAAATAAATAAATGGAAAACTTTTGGGCATTTAAAATGCATTATAAATAAACCCAAATAATCTACAATAGTTTGTTTCTAATTAGATCATTTGCATCTTAAATTTCTGTTACGGTGCTTACTGGTTTCATTAGTAAGCAATAATTCAAAATGAATAGGTCTAAATAAGTAGTACAAAACATCTTTCTGGGACAGCACCTGGGCAGAACTGCAGAGCCATGTTATCTGCGATCTGTAGACACATCATGCCGGGTTTGTTTGGGAACATTTCTTACACCAGAACACAAATAATTCCATGACGTTGTCTTTCAAGTGGAGGAAATGGAGGCAGCGAAAAGAGCAGAGACAGTAAGACGACACACCCACTTCCCCAACTTCCTCTTTTATTTGACTTCATATAAAAGCATTCCAAAGAGCTAGTCAGGCCTGGTGTGTTTGCACAGCAGTGGGTGCTTAGCCTTGGCACCGGCTCTTTATGAGAAACCCAGCTAATAAGTGCTGAGGGGGGAAATGGGGAGAGGCAGAAAAGCTGCACTGTATCACCCTCCACGGCCCTGGGCATTTAAAAATGCTACGGTCATATCAAATCCTGGACCAGATGACCTGGAGGAAATTCACAGGAAAGAGTCTTCACCAGAAAGGCTGGCATTTGAGTAGCAGGAAAGGTTTTCATCTTGGATGGATGAAGGAAGAAGTTTCAGAATATGCTCAAAGTCACACAAGAAAGAGATTTGGGAAAAGAAATGGGAGAGAGAGAGAGAAGGATTGTAGAGAAAATAAATCAAGCTTTCCGCAGGGTATTGACTGGCACTTGCACATAGAGCTGGCTTTCAGCACAAAAGCGACTTCAATCTTAAGCAAAGTGGGGCTTTTTAGAGAACACTTGCTGTTCTTAGTGTATATTGAACTAACCCCTCAACCCTGCCCTTGAGCAAGACTGTTGTGCCTCCATGTCTCCTTTTTCCATCATTCTCTCTTCTTGTTCTGGTTTTTAGAGGCTGGCTTGCTTATGTATGCATGTACGTAATGACAAATGGAACAAATGTCTCCATTTGAATAGGGATTGATATTAAATAATTTTAAAACATTTTGTCAGGGGTAACAACTATCAAAAAAAAAAAAAAAAAAAAAAGTTTTTAGAGGCTACACATTAAAAAAAAAAAAAAAAAAAAAAATTCCATGGTGCAGACAATTGCAAAACCTAATTTCTTCTGAATACTGTTAGTGATAAAAGAAAAAGCAGAAATAAGAAAACGTAGTATCCGGTTAATACTAAAATTATGATATCAAAATGTTAGTTTGCAGGATTACAGGATTCTTAAAGTCCTTAAGTATTTTTTTCTTGTTGCAGGTGAACATAAAAATCAACTAATTTCAGCACAAAAGTGCACCACTCCACTCGCCAAACAGGTATTAGGGAGTGTACACTACACACACTGAGTTAATAATTATTTACTCTGCATTTCACTTTGTTCTTTCATCTACAGTGTCATACATGGGATCATTTTAAATATTAATTAATGGCCAGCGGAATACGTGTTGTTCAGCATGAAGACTTAAGCAAAACTATCAATGACTGTGGTACTTTAAGGGTGACAGGCCTTTACACAGCTTCCCCCTTGCTAGCAGGTATCCTCTTTATTGACTAATCATTGAGCTAAGTCAATACCCCATAAAACATGCACTTGATAACCGACCTATTAGCCAGAGCTTGTGTTTCAGTCTATCTGACATGACACTGAGGCCAGTAAAGCTAACAGCTGACCTGATAAAACATGGAATGATAAAAACATGTTTGATATACAACTCATACTGTACTTAAGCATGCTATAAGAATGTATACATACACTATAGGATATAAGAATATTATAATACATAAGAATGTAATATACAATATATATTATTTATAAATTAAAATTAGTAAATGTATTATATATTTCAAATTTATTTACAGTACAAGTTAATGGTAAACGACGAAATATGTTCGTCAACAAGCTACTCATGTCATGTTGATCTAAACAGAGGAATGCTAAACTTTACTCATGCACTGGTGAGACATGGTATATAATACATTAATAAATGTAAAAAAAAAAAACAATTTTAAATGCATGTTACTTTGCATTTCACAATATTCATAGCAGTTTAATTTGAAGTTTAACAAATATAGTATGCACTTAAAATAAGTTTGTAGCGGTACAGAGCAGTAACTAAATATTATATAAACAGTCATGTTTCTGTTTTGACTAAATGACTCAGGGCCCCTGTTCAAGCACCTAACATGCACTGTTAAATCTAATATTCATGCACTCAAGTCCATGTGTAAACTATGGCTTTCAATAATTTTCTTAACCTCACCGTTTTCTAAACCACTAAGACATAGCTTCGATTTCAAAACATGAGAAACCACAGTGAAAAGGAGTTAACTTGTTTTAGTGTGCAACGATGACAAATGTATTCAATAGGAAAAAGATGACTTACCGTCTCCTTGTTAGGGAGCAATTCTTTCCGAATCCTTAAAAAGTTCTTCCCGTACTGCCTTAAACCCTTTATGAATCGTTTCTGTTGAGAAAAGAAATGAGAAAAACAGTTGAAATTCGATTTTTAAGCACCCCTTAACAATTGACATGAAGCACTACACACACATTACATTGTGAACCAACGGGGAAAGAAAACAATGTTGGGATCTTAATCTGAAAATCTCTGCTTGTGCTAGCACAGCTCTGCTACAGTGAAAAAAATGAGGGGAAATGACAACAAAAGCAGGAATAGAAGCCGAGATTAAACCACAGCAGAGTAGAAATGCGATGGCAGCTCGTCTGTATCTTAGTGAAAGTTCAGTAAGGTTATATGTATATGAGGGTCGCACAAAACTGAAGTTCAAAGCTGAAACTGAACTTCAATAAGTTGCGACGAATCACAACACACTTCTCTCTGATCTTACAATTTGCACGCTCGCACTTCAAACAGCTGCCTGAGTCCTGCGCAAAGTACTAGAATTACAAACCCATTTGCTTACGGTTACTGCAAACAAACAGAACTTAAGCCAACAGTGTAAAAATAATCAGGTTTATGAATGTGAAAAATGACTGAAGATTTAAACAAGCAAGTACAGTTATTAAATAAAACATTCACCTAATAAAACAACAAGAAAATAACTTTTACAACACAAACCGAAGAGTAACTCCAAAAAATAAAACGTGTTTACACAGACTGTTGTAATATAAAAGTAGAATGTGTAGCTTAAATGCTTTTCTATTCCTTTAAGAGCCAGAGACTGTGAGCCATAAAAAGCGGAGGCAGAAACATTCATAAGCAGCGAAGCAGACAACCAGCAGATTTACTTTCTTGTTCCAGCGGCGAGCCCCGCTCCACAGTAATCTCAGTCAACGGTCCTCAACAAACAAACTGTTCAGAAAGCCTGTGAAAAGTCCACTCGGCACACGACCCAAATCTCTACATCCACTCATAGGCAGTAAAAAAATTGAGGTGCAAATCCACAGTGTCTCCGAAGGTACGTCGTTTTTTTACGAGCAAGAGATAGCTTGTCACTCTCTGCTCCTCCACTACAAAGGGGAAGGCTTTACATGTGATCTTTCTGCTAGAGAGCCTCTGGTCTACGGCTGGATGGAAAACCAGGAGCAGAGTCATGCGATGCATGGCGGATCGTAGCAGTTGTGTCACACATGCATGTTCTGAGAGCTCTTTTTAAGTGTGTGTGCATATGTACATCACCTCTACGTCTGCGCTTCTCATTACTCAAACACCAACCTCCTCATGGTGGCTTTTACAAGGGAACCGTATGGTTTCACAAAGCACAAACTAGTGAGACAAGGCTAAGGCAATCTTTGTAGAGGTTTCAGACGTGATTAAATGATACGAGTTGTTTGCAAAACCAGTCGTGGATTTCCTCCGGCATTCTCAGCAAACTTCTCAAATGCGTACTAGTTATGTAACCAGGAAATGTTTACACATGGCGTTTAAAAGAAAAATCTGCGATGAGGGAGGGAGGGAGTATTACTTGTTTCTCTTTACAAGACTTGTGCCTCAAAGCTCTGAAAACTTGCAATAAATTAGATGTTTGAGTATAATGAAATTCCTAACCCTGAAAATTAAAACTACAAGCTTTTTAAAGTAGATCTACCCTGGCCACGGCCAACATAACGGGTCGAGATATGCAAGTATTAGAAAAAAAAAAACTCCCACAGACGGCACTTTTCATCTGCTGTGGTAAAGAGGCGGATGATTAACCAGCAGGTGGTGCAATGTGCAAAACGAGCGTGTGATGATCTTTAAATGCCCCTATGACTAAAGTACTAGTTATGAGTTAGGACATGTCACACTCTCCAAGTATCAAGTTATTAAGGGCTTAACATTGAAGCAAAAAAAAAAAAAAAAAAAAAAAAAAAAAAGTTAACTGCTGCTAAAAAAATAAAAAAAATGAAGGAGACAAATTAAACTCAATCTACAAAGTCTGTTTCGCTAACTTTGTTTACACCCAGGTGACCCAGACCAGGACCAGCATTTGGCACTGGGACCACAGGCAACAGCAACCACTTAACCAAAACAGTTTTAATCTTACACTGATGAGTATCTAACAGTCTCATGTGTTAATAAATCCCCAGCCTGGTGACTACAGGTCTTAGGTGTGAACAAGTGCATTTTGTTTAACACATTAAACGTTAAAGGGAGCCGAGCGTGCCTTCATTATCTGAGGTCCCGGATCCTGACCGGCAGGACAAAAATCAATTACACCTGCCAGAGCGGCACATGTTAGCGGCCTGATTATGTCACCTTAATTATGTTTCCACTACTGTAATATTTACAGTGCACTGCAGGCAGGCGTCTACGTGCGCGGCTGTCTCGTTCACTGCATGTCGGCTCCACTTTAAGGCTCCATTTCAGCTGCCTGGGCTCGCTGCACTCTGAGCGCAACTAATAAATCATCCACCAATCTGCTCCCTGAATTGCTCTGCCTCTGCTACGATTGCTCCGGCCCGCCGTTGCTAGGCAACAGGGCAGATAACGGGAGGGGCCGGAGAGCGAGGGGAGAGTGGAGGAGGGGTGGAGAGGGGGAGGCGAGCGCTACCGAGTCACCAGCCGCCCGCTCTGCCAAAACAACAGGCTTCTTTCTGTCAAAAATTGTTCCAGTGCGCTGGCTCTGCTTTCTGCCTCTCTCTCCCTCTCTCTCACTGCTCGACAGTGCTCTATTGTAAAAGAGAGGGGGGAGAAGGGAATACAGCTGAAAAGGCTATTGTGATGCGTGCGCACTTCCTGCCTAAATCATAATTGTTAAAAGCTGTAAAACTGGTTAAGATCATTGAAGCATGTACAAACAGATGGTGTCAGAACACTCCATACAAAACACACTACGTGTGTCCAACACAAACACATACACTCTGGCAGTCTTCAAATACCAGGAATGCCTAACATTTAGCTCTATGGCAAAAACACACAGGGGTCTTATGAAATCAGTGTGCTTGGCCTTTCACTGAGGCTGACCTGCTATGGGCGAAGACGAATAAGCAGAATATACAATTACAGTCACAGATAGCACAACACACAAATATGACTTGATGCCAATGATGATGCCATTTTCACACACAAAGCGACCACAAGGAGAGATGGGAGCCAGCCCACATCCTGTCCATTTCAACTTTACATAACATCAAAACCACAATAGAAAAGAAGAGAGACATGAGGGAAAACTATCAATGGCCCAGCCGTAATACTTGTCCTATTAATATGAGCAGATGCCTGGAAATGCTTCCAAATCAGGCCGCCACTTAAGCATTTGCTTAGCGCTTGAGTCTATAAATATGCATAGATTTAGCTTAACCGCAGCTTTTCTTGTGCACTGTGTAAAACCAAAGGTGACAGGAAATTCTCCAACACACCCTTCCTGTCTACGCAAGTCTCATGGCAATAAAACAAGTCTTTAAATCTGAGCGCTAGTGATTCCACTTCACACACAACTAAAATAATCCAGCGACAGAAAACATGTCCAACTATCTCAGTGGTTGTCAACTGGTGGGTCACAAGTCTGTTTATATATAATTTTATAGAATTATTTGAATAATATAATTAATTGTATTTTTAATAATAATTTTGACTAATAATTTTGACTTTTTAAAACTAATTGCATGACGGTGTTTTTTTAGACTGTAAAAAAAAAAAGAGACTATAATTAGACTAATTTTTTTCTTTTTATTACAAAAAAATATGTACTTTACTATACTATATTTTTATTCAGTAGAAAATTATTCATATAAGTATATTTCAAAGCTGGATTAAGGACTTTTAGTACACTTTCGTATAATAATTTTTGGATCGTTTTGTGTCATGTAAATTCTGGGTCCATGTAACCTTCCAAGTGGGTGGCCCGCAGGAAAACTCAATCTGCTTTACTGGGGGTACTCACCTCCCTTTATTATTGTGCACTGAGATTAATATTAAGCAGTGGGGAGGTGTTTGTTTGGAGAAAATGTGCAGGCTTCTTCGATCACCACTGGGAGGCTACAATCTTGCCAGGTTGCCCACTGCCGCACACAGCATTTCAACTAACTGGAGCTTGACGCTGTCATTTGTCAACTTGTGACAAGCCCAAGATAATACACAGCAGGGCAGAGCAGCAGATAGCAGATCTCACTGTGGTCATATCAGACACCCTGAAACAACACTCAGTGCTCTTATTCTGGCTGTTTCACAACACCTGAGCTGAATTTTTGGGCATCACAGGCATATTTAAACTCAGCCTCTCTTAAAGGGACACTCAAAAATTGTATTCATTTACTCACCTTCATATCATTCCAAACCTGTATGACTTTGTTCTTCTGAATGACTTGACGGTAATCAAATTGTGACCAAATTTTTTAATTATTTAAACATTCTACCCTATATGTTAGGGAAATAACTACCATTCAAAAGTTTCAGGTCAGTAAGATTTTTTTTATGTTTTTATGTGGTTGTCTCTAATATTTTTAGTGTTCAAGGCTGCATTCTTTTCTGATAAAATACATGGTGAAAATGGCAAACTTGTGAAATATTATTAGCATATTTTAAAAGTTAATTTGTGATGGCAAAGCTGAAATTCCAGCATCATTACTCCAGTCTCCAGTGGCACATGATCCTTCAGAAATCATTCTAATATGCTGATTTGGAGAACAAGAAACATTTCTTATCAATGTTGTGCTGCTTAATAATTTTTGTGGGAATGTTCAGAAGAACTTTTTCTTTTTACATCTTTACTGTTCTTTGATCAATTTACTTTACAGCGTATTCAAGTAGCTGAGCCCATCCTCAGAGGAAATACGAAAAAAAAGAAAAGGGGAAAAAGCTCACTGGGACTAATATTTCTTACACTGCATTACTAAAATGGCTTACAAGATTAAAGGGTGTTACATATGACATGCCATTTTAGAGCATTACTGTGGGATCTAAAAGAATTCTCCCGATAAACTGTGGCACGGGAAAAGAAATAAAATGGCACACTCTTCCTCTCTGCTGCTGAAAGCGCTGCAGGCTAGTCGAGGAGAAGAGAGGCTCTGAGGGCCGGATCGAGCGGCTGAGGGAGATGGGTGACAAGTGACCCTGAAGAGGGGATGATTCTGTCATTTCTGAGACAGTCACTGTCACTTTTATTCACATTTCAAAAAGGAGCGATGGAAAAAGAGCAGGAATAATGAGGCCGTGGACCTGCAGGCAGAGAGAGAGGGAAAGCCAGGGATAGCGAGGGATGATAAATAAATGAGGAGCAGCGGGGCTGGTGCGAGCGTCCAAGGTCAGGGGTACATTTACACCTGTCCCTCAAGGCTGCAGGGCTGCAAAAGCACAACTTGAAATCAGATCAGGGGGAGAGGTGTCCTTGACAGTGCAACGATGGCCTGGCTGGGTTACAGACAGGGAGGAGGGGGCAGCTTGCCTGCCCCAAACAGCCTCCTGCGGGGTGTGCGCATGTCACAGAGAAAAATACCGACAGTGGTGTAATCGAGGCCTGCGCTCATACAGTATTTATTCAGCATCTCTATTATTCATCTCAGACAGACTGTTATACAGTTCGCTTCACACACGCTTCCTCACATACATTAAAAAACAGGCCCACACTCACTTAAACATGCCGATGCAAATCGATACACACAGCTAATTGATCTTTTTTAAATGGGCTTGCTGGCACCATTTACACGACCACTACTTTTAAAATTCAGCCTTGTAGCTTTTAGTTCAGTGTGTACATATGTACATATATACACACAAACATGAGTATCGATTTAATGAATTTAAAAGCTGCGGTATACTAAAGCCAGTTGGGATGGAAATAACCTAGTAAACATGTAGGACACTTTTTTAATAAATGTGTTGCAGAAAGTATGTTTCGAAGAAATGTTATTTCTTTGATGACTATGAATGCACTGAGCTTGAATGAGAGTATGGTTTTGGCCCAGTTTTAGCACCATGAAAATGTTATAAGGTCTTATTTATATGAATAAACACTAGATGCCCATGTCAAACCCTTCGGAGACTGTTTAAAGGTAAATGTTTAATCGCTTTTCAGGCTGTTATCGACACCACAGATCTCTTTCCACCTTTTTTCCTTACACTATAAAGTCCAAAGCACAAATTGCTTTCAGGTACTCGGATCAAATCTCTAACACAAGCTGACCAAGACTGTTTCCCCCTCCTTTGCTTCTCCCTCACAGGGAAGATTTATTCCACAGGCCATAAACAGGATGCAGCTGCCCTGTTCTGCTGGAGGAGCTGGAATCCTGAGTGCTTTTCAGCGGACGACAAAGAGCCAGCAATGCAGCGAAATCCGGCCTTCCCTCTCCACATAATGAAGAAAGTTAACTCATTCACTCACCACTTCGTCCTCGGACCAGCACTTCTCAATCAGCTTAGGCACTGGTTTCTTCACCAACCGCTGTAGGGCTTTCCCTGCATCATAGCTGCTCTCATGAAGCTGTGTGAAAGAAGACAGCACAAATTAGCATTACACGTTAGCCATTTTGGAAATGTATCTTTACAAGCTACTCTTTTTAAACAGTGAAGCTACTCTTCTGAAATGGTCAGCTACACAACAATTTACTAATAAAAATCTGGTAATTACATTTAAGCATTACATTAAATATCCAACAATATAATTTAATCATCTGAATGAATATCAGTGAACATAAAACTTATGATAATGTTTACTAAATATACGTCATTACTAAATGCCAATAAAGTTTTTGTCACAAACAACTAGCAAACAGCCCCAATTTAACGCTAATGCGAGTTAGAAAAAACTAAATCCAACTAGATTTAACCCAAACTTGAGGAAAAAAAAAAAAGTACAAAAATTTGAACTCTAGTGTTCACTTCAATGTAATGTTTTCAATTCACATTAAATTGTGTTCTCTAGTTTTATTTATTGCATTTAGTGTTTTTAAACAAGTTAAAGTTAAATGTGTTTAATTACTTTTTAGTATTTTTGACTCAAGTTAGGGTTAAATTAAATGTTCACTTCAATGTAGTTTTCAATTCACATTAATTTAACCTTAACTTGAGTCAAAAAACAAATCTAAAATAAAACTAGAAAACATCCTAATTTAACTATTGTCAAACATCAGCATTTAACTACTCAAAAAAGTAATGAAAAACAAAATGCCATTTTTTTCAAAGACAAAAAAAAAAAAGGCTTGTTACTGGAAAAGTGACACTTCCAAACTAAAATCACACTACTGCAAAACAGTAGTTAGTAGTGTTGGAACTTTTAGTTAGCTACTTTGCAGTTCATTGTTACAGTGTCTCATCTGATTGCAATAGACTCATTTTTTTCCCAGTGTAAAGGACAGCCTGAACACTGTCAACTGTGAATTGGCTCTCTATAAATGTGTCAGATAGTTTGGACAGCTGGACTGGAAATCTGAAAGCCATTAAGTATTGAGCAGGCAGATGAGCGTGAACTCAAATAACCTAAAATATACTGCCAGAAAAGCAGCCATGCACGCCTCAAAGATGATGACGTCGAAAAACACAGCAATATGACTCAGAATGCCCAGACAGGCTGTTTATTATACTAGCAGTTAACAATGGAGCGTTTTGTCACAAACTGATGTCACTTGCCATTTAAAGGCTTAAAGGTTTCACACATTAGGTTTGTTTACAAAAATATCTGAATGCAGAACAATATCTGGTTTAAGTGACGTGCTAAATAATTTTCCTGCACCTCCACTGGAGATGCTGGCCGGTTGAAAATACACAATTTGACATCAGCGATCGTTACTAATGTGGCTACAACAAAGCAGCTTGTTAAAGGCAAGCAGATACCTGACTTAGGCATGAGGCAGTTCACACCAAAAACACATTGGAATTGCAGATGAGTGGAAAAAGGTCAGGAAACGGTGAACTTCAGCTCACATTATTTCACGGCTTATCCACTTCTCAGTCAAAATGGAAATGTCATGTTTATTGCATTTCAGGGTCATTTGTCGAATGCTTTTTTTTTTTTAGGATAGCGGCGACAGAGGAATTGGTTTGATAATGGCTCACATGTTGTCTGACATGGCCGGCATTAGCATTGCATGCTATATGTTCTGTACTTGATCGGGTAACTTGACCATGTGGGGGATGATACATTTGGCTTTGCAAAAAGCTCAGTTGTCAGGGACCACTGTGCATTAATGAAGCCATAAATTACACCCCTCTTGTTCAGACATCTTACAAATCGCAGACATCACTGAGGAGCTCTTCAACGCCAATTTACTAGCATGCTTTGATGGCCCCTGGTGCCTGTGTCTTTCCCGAGGCGATTCTGTGTTGAGAGAGTGGCAGCCTGTGGTGCACCGCTGAGAAGGTGAACAAATGTGAGTGAAAACGTGGAGGGATATTTTTCCCATCTTTTGACAATTAGGCATGAAGCCTGCTAGGGACATCTTTCTTCACTATGTCTCTTTGGTGCTGGGTGCTTAATTGACCAAGACATATTGGGTTTTAGCTGCTGTACTGAGCAAGTAGAGGGAACTTAGATGCACAGAAGAGTCTACTGTATAAAGATGGCATATACAGGCAGATGTGTCACACTTAAGTTACTTTAAAGGTCAGGAAAATGTGTCAAGACCATATACCATACAAGTAATGAAACTGGCAAGTAAATCAAGCCACAAAACCCCTGTAATAATCTCTTTTAAGACAGACTAGTTAAAACTTTGTCCTCAAGAGCCTGAATTGGTTATATAGAAAATGTCTCTTCCTGAAACGTGTGGTCTCTCTGTTAAACCACTCCACTGCCTGGACCTTTTTATGGTTTTGACATTATGACATTTTATGGTTTTCTTAACTGAGTAACGTGACTGGCTTAATTCCTCTTAGTGCTGTCTAAATAGTTCTACAGTAAAATGACAATAAATACTGGTAATCGCATAACAAAAATGCACTTGGACTGAATCACCACTTATAAAGCAGAAGAGAGGCTGAAAAAGCACTCAGTTCAGCAGCAACATTTTATTGTGAGGAGAACAAGTCATCTGATACAGATGAGACTGATAAATCTACATTGCTGTTAATCTGTCTCATGTCTGGTTCTTAAAGTGACCAGATGACACAAATCATGACTGAATAGATCAACATGTTTTACCATTGACAAAATTAAGTACATATTTTAAGGTGTTTACACTGCCCCACGATTTCAATAAAGTCAATCATTACTGTTAAAAGCAATTACCCATGCAAGACACAAAATTGTTATTTCTTAGGATTAATACAATTTTTGTTTACTGTTTAAACCTTACTGTATTTATGTAGCAAATCAACAACTGTGTAATAACTGCACATAATGTAATAAGTTTTATAATATTTCATAATTTTCTCAATGTAATAAAATCTTAAGGTCATAATGTAAAAAAATTACATTGGGAAATGTATAACATTATGAACATTTTATTATTACAATAATAATGTAATACTTATTACATTATGTGCAGTTATTACACTGTCACAAAAATGTCATTGTCATAACTGTAATAGCTTTTAAAACAAACAAAAAAATTGTATTCCCCTACAGTACATTTAAAAAAAAATCTAAATGGTCTTAAAACTACCTGCGAAATGCAACAGATTTAAATATTCATGCAATTATTATTATATTTATTATTATACAAAGCACTGGTATTCCTTTACAGTACTTTTTAAAAATCTAAATCCAGTCTTAAACCTGCCAACAAAATCCATCAGATTACTGATACTACTACTATTATTAATATTAATATTTACTACTACTACTACTACTACTACTACTACTACTAATATACATAAGGTATATGTTAAATGACAAACAGTGTTAAATTCCAACACTGTGTATAAATGTTGTTAATAAAAAACTCACAGTATCAATATAGCAATGAGGTGTGTGTATGTGATAGATCATGTTATCAGCTTCAGCCAAAGGCAGCATGGAGCGCAAGTTAAGCAAACTTTTCTTCACTTTAATACAAGTTATAGCAAAACAAAGCCTGAATGTACATCAGAGGGCATGTTGAAAAATACAGTACAGCTTACAATCATGCACAGTTACAAGTCTATACACCCGTTAAGTCAGTTTGCTTTTGTGATATAAAGATAAATAAAATCATAACTTTTGCACCTTTAAATGTGAAATTACAACCTATGCAATGCCACTGAAAAAAACAAACAGTATTTATGTGTAATAGTACACACCTGTACTATTCACCTGAAGTGACTGATCAACGCCAATAAATCTTAGCTGATCTTGCAAGATTTTTCTGACATATTGGTTACATGCTACTACAAGCTACGAGCTTACGAAGCAAGCAGGGATCTTATTTTTGAAAGGTATCACTAAAGTTAGGGGCTATAAAAAATGTTTTCAAGGCATTAGATATACCATAGAACAGTGAGACAACAGTCATCAATAAGTGGAGTATGACACAAAAGTTACAATGTCAAGAATATTTTCCCTCCAACATTGATGAGAAGACATTAAAAGAGTTGCTGTACTGGTTGTTCCCTATATGTGACAACTATCTCCCATATTCTCCATCTGGCTTTAAGATGCAAAACTTTCCTGAGTAAAAAAAAATACCCAAGCTCGGCTAAACTTTTGAGAGCTTGAACTTTTTGGCCAAAATTGTAAAGGAATGTTTGGCACAAAAATAACCGCACATCAGCAAAAGAAAACCATATCCATGGTGAAGCATGGTGGTGCAGCATCATGCTTTAAGGCTGCTTTTATTCAGCTGGGACTGGGGATTTATTGAAGGTGGAAGGAATCATGAATAGCTCCAACTACAGCACCAGTCGATTTTGGCACAGAACCTTGGTGAAAATTAACAGAACTTTCACCTTTCAGCATTACAATGAGTCGAGATGTGCCAAGCTAATAGACTCCTATCCAAACAAACCGAGTGTTGCAATAAAATCAAAGGGTGCCTTAACCAAGTATTAGTTCAGGGGTGTGCACGTTATGTCGTTTTTTTTCTCTCTCTATTAAATGTGTCCCTTTGGTTTTCAGTGCATTGCATAACCCATTAATGGCTTTAGTTCATTTTTATAATGTATTTAGTTAAAAAAATGTAAAGCATCTCTATAAAGAATCATATAACTGTTAGGTTTATGCTTTGGTTCTGTTTAGTTTCATTGTTTTTAGCTTGATTTTTCCCTGTGCCCATTTGCCTGAGTTCTAGTTCCTTGTTTGTTCCCATGGTTTAATTAATTCTACACCTGTTCTCAGTTCTGTTAATTATCTCCCTCATGTATTTAAGCTCTTAGTTCTGGCGGTAATGTGGCGTAACTAAACTTTGTATGTTTGGTTTGTGTTTGCTCTCCCTTGTTCCTGTACTCTCTGACTAGAAGAGGCTTAGTTGACCAAAATTGTATTAGTCGGTTATGCCGAGTTCAGACGGCACGATTTTCAAACTCGTCGGATAACTGCTCTTTTCACACTGCATGACTATCCGGGCCAGCATTTAGTTGCTGCTGTGTTCACACTGCATGATGGATCGGCGACAGGGGGTTTCACACTGCATGACTGTCAAAGACAAAGAATCACCGACAGCTCTGTCCCATCCGCAAACTACGTTTCACAACCAAACACACGCAAGAAGTGACAAAGAAACAACACAAGATCACATGTGCGTCAGACTGGAGTTTGGGTGAGACTGGAATTATTAAAAATATAGACTGCAGAAACTTGCGATCCAAATTGTCTGCACTAATTTGCAGTGAAAAGGAGAAAAAGAAAAAAAGATTATGGCGGAGGAAATGGTTGGGGAGACATAGGGAGCAATGATAGTGTTCTGCAAAGAGAATTGAAGGTAAATAATTTTGTGCTGCTGGTCAAGCAAATGTTTGTGCTTTGTTTCTGTTTGATGTAATTGTAAATATAGCTATTAAAATACTGATTCTGGTCCATAACTCCTCCCCGAATCTCCCGCTGCCCCGTATCTTGCTCTCTCTTTGGCTGTCGGTCATCACAGATGTTATTTTCAGTCAGAACACATTTCACACCGACAGGTCCAGATATTTAGCATGCCAAATATCTCACGGGCATCGGCGACTGCTCGGCAATTCACTCTGATCGCATCTTTGATCATTCACACTGTGTTTGTCACTCATGTGCACGAGCACCAATTTGCCTATGATTTCAGGCATTTGTCTGTGATTTCGCAGAACCTGTCGGCGAGTCAAAATCGGGCAGTGAGAACTCGGCATTAGTCACGAAGTCACGGAATAGGTCAGGGATAGATCATTAATTGTGCTTCCTTGTGTTAATTACAGTATGTCGGTCAGGAAATCCAAATGATCGCCTATCATCCATTGACGTCAAATATCCCTTATTTGAAACGTAAGTAATAGCAACTTTTACATAAATCTATTAATACATTTTGTGCACAAATGTATTACACTGAAAGATAATTATTCTATAGTAAACATTGCTTCACCTATACATTATGTGCTGTATTACTTTATGAACTGTGATTTGTACATTAAGTTGCTACAGTTTGTTCATAATGTAATAAATTTCTCATGCAATAACCTATTACATTGTGAAAAACGTTATTACATTGAAAATCGTTATTACATTATGAGCTCAAGATTTTATTACACATTGACAAAAAATATTACATTATAAACATTACATTGATAATGTAATAGCTATTACATTATGTGCAGTTATTACATTATAAAACATCATTAACCCTCCAGGTGCACTGATTTTCCCTTTGCCATGTTCAGTTTTACGTTCCTCAATGCTAATTTTAATGTTAGTAAAAAGAACACCTGTAACCTTAAATCTGGAGTAAGGATCAGTTACATTTTAAACAGTGTGTCAACTTACAGTGTTTAATGCGTTAAGTGTAGTGTCGTCTCGTGAGGCGGCGAGGCAGCCGTCCTCTGTTGACCCCCCATCACACATCCCTGCAAACGCTGCCATGCTCCTGACAACCAGAGAGAGGGAATATTGATGAAGTCCAAGCTAACAACACCACATTGTACAACATGACTGAAATGCGGGGTGAAGGTTGGGCTTACCTGGCTGCCCGCAGGTACATGAGCAGGTCACAGTCGTTGACCCCAGGCATCCAGACCAGCTCCTCATTCTCTGTCACTGTCTGACCTCCAGGAGAGGGAAAGGGCTGGAGCTCTGGCAGCTTGGCCTAATTTGGCAAAGCGCAGAGGGGACAGACAGCTGCGGTCACAACACAAATAGCACTAGCGATGAGTGCTAAATATCAATTTTCAAAATCATTTAATCTCCGCATGCATCAAGCCGATGGAAGGGTGCGAACAATCACAGGTGATTAAAAGACCTAACTTGAATCAAAGAGGCAACTAAACATTCAACTTTCCCTTGGGTGTATAAATATTACATTTAAACTAGACTTTTGCAGGTGACATTGACGTAAGACGTTGTGCCTAACCCTAAGAGTGGTTTTTAGTTTGTTACTAGGAGGTTGTGGGAGGCCTAATGCCAAAGTATGAGCAAGCATAACTAATAGATATACACTACCAATACTACCATTTTGTTTAGGGTCAATAAGATTTTATGTTTTTGAAATAAGTCTCTTAAGTGCTCACAAAGACTGCACTTAAACACAGTAAAACAGTAACATTGTGAAAAAACTTTTCTATGTAGTCACATGATCCTTCAGAAATTCTAAAAGGCTGATTTGCTGGTTTTTAAAATCAATTTGTTACATTATAAATGTCTTTACTTTGACTTTTAATCAATTTAATACATACTTGCTGAATCAAAGCATTATTTCTCTCTCTTTTTTTTGTTACTAACCACAAACTTTTTAATGCTAACGTATACTCACATAGAGAAAGAATAGAGATTGCTTAGAATAGCATTAGTATATTTTTTACCCATGTTTCCTGAAATCCTTGACTAAACCCCTTAAGTAGAATGTTGCCAGTTAAATACAAAAATCATGCGCTTAAATAAATCTTAATAGCCAACCTCAAAAGTTATTTCCTAACATATAACTAACATTCAGTTCTAAAGTCTTACAGATCCATTCTGGGTTGGAGCAATATCCATGGTGCGCTAGCCTGTAGAGCTTTATTACCGCAAACTTCATCTAAAGTCATTTGAAGTAACCCTGGGCAGAGGTCCTGCCACTGGTTTCACGCCACATGATAACTCGAACGGATCTCTGGGAGAATATACACTATAAAACATCTGACATTAATTGCTGGTGGTGCTCTGTCTTTTTCATCGTGTGCCATCTTCTTTAGCAATCTTCCTTTTGGCTTTTCAATTTCAGACCGCTGTGACCGGTCCCTAATTCCCATAAAACACTGCTGAATGTGTCTAATAAATCCCACACACTCCAAGCAGCCAATTTCCAAACACACTATTCCATATGGGTGCTGCACTGCATGAAAAATCCATTAAGCATCATCTTGAATGCGCTATGAGGGCACGTTCAAGTTAAGTATGCAGGTGACAGAAGACCAGCAGTAATATCTAAGCAGTCCTTGTGCTTATCAATTAAGCCACTGCTTAATTTGAGCTTCGGATATCTCTGTTCAATCCACACCACAAGCAATTTCAGGGAAGACAAGGTTTCAGAAAACATCCTAAGCATTTGTAAAGAAACATACCTGGTGACTGGGACCGACTCGAATCTCCCCTTGTGTACTGTTTAATCGCCTGAGAGAAAAGAGAGAAAGAAAGAAAAATTACTTGGTTGTGTGGTTTATGAAATGTCATACACTGTGTTTAGCTATTTTCTTAGTATATAAGTGTCGAACAGTACAGCAAATGTGTCTGAAGTTAAGTGTCGTGCTTCAAACAATGGAGATTGACATCCCTAGTGGGTACTCAAATTGTATTAGCATTAAAAGCCCAGCTTGTTAACCTTCAGGCTATAACAGCAGTTTTATTTACAGGTTTCTACCCCTCCAAAAACATTTCCAATGCCCTGATGGTGCTTTTAGGGAATAATATGGCTTTAGGAACACAATAAAATAATCACATTAATTCAAGATTCACATTAATGCACAATAGAGCCTAAGAGGAAATGGTGTGGATTTAAATCTATAGACCGAACAGCAGCACAAAAGGCGGCGAACAGCGCAGTTGACGTTTCTCATTGTTTTTGTGGAGGTACACTACAAAAGCCCCCAATAGGCCAGATAAGCAGGGGGAGAGGAGCCCTGAAATGGCTGCTGTTACAAACCCATGGCAGTAACCATGGCAACTACAATTTAATAATAGTGTTCCGATCTCCAGCTGCAGTGGATTAAAGAAAATGACAAGATGTTCCTTTTGAAAAGCCTTCCCCGCTCTGTTGCCAAGGCAACAGCACTGATTTTCATATAGCCAGGCACAGAGCGGGGCCCAGAAACTGTCACTATGATTTGCGTCCAGAGTAGCTTTCCCTCCACCGCCGGGCTGGCTGCCCGAACCTGGCTGCAAAGTGAGGAGAGGTTAGGGCCTCAAATCATATCCCCCTTCATCTGGGCACATTTCATAAACAACCCCTCTCTCTCACTCCAGCATGATCCACTAAAAACACAAGCTCTGTCAATGGAGGAAATTCCACACTGAAGCAAATATGGCAGACAGATGAAGAAAAAGGAGACAGGCCTGTATTAAAAGCTTTTCAGCAATGAGCTGTTTAAAGTTTTAGGAGTCTGATTCTAATGCTCACGACTCCTATAATGAAAGACAAATCCACATGAAATAAATTGCTAGGCAAGCATTAGTGCGCTCTTGTCTGAAACTGAATCTGCTGCGAGATGATGGCGATAGCGGAGGGGAGAAATCACTCGGCCGGGTTCCTAAACATTCTGCAGGCTCTGCATTTTTGGAGGGTCTGAATTAGGCAGCAAAGCACACAAGCGAGAGAGAGATCTGAGGGCTGCCACGCCACAGTTAGATGACATAAAGCATGCATTGCTAAAATAAAATTAAAAAAATCTCTCCAAAATGGGTCAAGAAAATACGAACAATTTAGCCAGTCTGGGACAACTAAACCATATTGTTTTCTATAAAATTAATACATATGAATGATTAAATTGCTACAAAATATAGTTTACAAGAGGATGCATTTAGATGAATGCTACATCATGTAAATGTATAAACAATATTTTAAAGTATGACTGTCATGATCATGACTATCATGATATGCATTTAAAATTTGCATTAATATTTATACATTTGGCAGACACTTAACATTTTACCACTTTACATCCCATGGGTATCTAACTGACCATGACCTTGGTGTTAGTAGCACCATGTTCTATTGTTCAAGCTGCACAGGAATATTTGATTTTGAATATATAAATATGAATAAAATGTAATGTATAAATGCTCAATTGGTTTTCTATTAGCACAGGAAAATAACTTAGATTCATGATTAATCAAATGCAGAATCATAATTTTAATAAACCATTTCCCAGGTTTAATGAGCCTTTACACAGGTGTCTATATGTCGAGTATACATTTATACACCATGTAAAACTATTTTGTAAACTCCTTTTTCACTTAGTTGGTGTTCTGTTGAAGAACTAAAAATAAAAATAAAATTAAATATATAAATATATATATATATATATATAGAATATATATATATATATATATATATATATATATATATATATATATATATATATATATATTATTTGGACAGAAGAAGTAAAGAGTTCATCTGAAGCGACAAACTAAAATTAAAACATTTAGTTTAATAAGAGTCTGACTCAAAAAGTAAAACAGCAACATGTGTGAACACCTATGCACCGACGCTTCCTGGCTTGACATCCTTTGAATCAAAAAGGTCCGAAAATTGCACTGGACAGGCAAATGAAAAATATCAGCATGATATTCCTTAGTCACATGCTTTAAAACGTTTAGGATCACAAATGATGGTATCTATGTGTCTCTATGCTTAAACTCATACCAACACTTTACATGTGTACTTTTTGTGGTACCATAACAGAATAGTCCTAGATTTGCAAGCATGCTTAATTAAAACCTCAGATCAAAACATTTTAACTTGGATAGAGTAAACGGTTTATAAACGAATGTTTATGAAATAAAACAAACGAGGAACAACTCTCAAATACACTTATTATACACTACTTCATCTTTAATTACAACTGCATCTCTAGCACATGAAGCGCTGTCAACACAAGCACAACATCCTGCATATTTTGACTCGACCACGCGCACAGCAATCAAGGCTGGCCCCGCCCCCTCCATCAATATCCTCCAATCACCGCACGACTCCGACACTCTCATAACACATTGAATAAATACAGCGAGTGCCTCAACTTTATTTACACACCGACTAAAGCCTTCAAAACAACTGAGGCTTTGCATTATACGTCTGGAAGTCTATCCTACGCCATGTCATTCAGACTGTAGTCACAACATAGCGTACTGCTAAGTCATGATACGACCTCAGTCATATTCATGTCTAAAACTAATTAAAGTTTAATCTCTTACGTCGGAAAATTCGCACCGACGTGCGCGCAAAACCGTTTTATTTCTCCCGTTCAAATCACTAACGATGAAAGCACACAGCGTTGACATTAGCACAGACGGCTAATGCTACTGACAGCAACACATAACTAATCGGACAGCACTGTCAAAGCGATTTAAAGCACGGACAGCTGTTTTTTTTAGACAAACGCATACATAGCATTACAACAGGCGCGCGAGGCGGGTACGTCCAGAATGACGCACGCCGACATCTTAACAGGTGAAGACGAGCATGCTAACGTACCTGCGCGGACTGAACAGGTCGTCCATGTCGGAGCCAGAGCTGCTGTTTTATTTGACAGAGTGAGGAATAAAGTGTCCTCGCGCACCTATTTGTGTAGGTACTCAAAATGGAGGCTCACGCATTCAGTCAGCTTTTACACTGAGCTTGTGCCGTGACCGACAGACAGTACTGAGCATGTGCCGCGACCTCACACACACACACGCAGAGGAATCACAGCCCATCTCTCCTGCTCACACACACCACGCTGCTGCTGCATACCAAACAAGCGGGAGGAGGGAGTCGAGAGGGCGATAGACTGTGATTGAGTGGGGGACCCGTGAAGGGGGCTCCCAACCAGCAACAGTACACCATTCCTCCTGTTTATCCGCCACAGCATCTTATTACCCCTCAGACTTCCCCTCTCTTCTCCCCGGGCGCCTAATGCACCCCATTATTGGAGCATCACATGACTATGGTAATGAGTCCTACCGTCCTACTGTTATCCTGCATTTTCCCTGACACAAGCATCCAGGCTATGATTGTAATACACAAAGGAACGGGGGATTTAACTATTCATTCCCATTATGCTTGGACATTTAATAGAGATGTCACATTAAGAGCGTGAAAGAGATTTTCCTTCAATATCGTATGTTTAAATATAATTATTGCACACAAATCTGCAAGTCTGCAAATTAACGCATTTTACACCAAAAAACAGGAGCAGCATACAGGTTTGGAACAGCATTGGGGTATATACAGATTACTGTAATGTATACAATAAATAATATAAATAAAGGTGAGTAAATAATGACTTGGTAAATCATTTTTAATTAATTCAGTACATTCTGGGTGAATGATTCCTTTAAGATTAAATTTTAAGATTAAAAATATTTGCAGTACTCTGAATCAGATGCAGCATTTCATATTTACACTATCCTAATTAAAAAAATGCAATGCATATGGTCTTTGGGTTTTTAAATGTTTAAATCTTTTTTTATGCTTTGGTTTTAAATTTGAAATAAGGTGGTTTTTATGGTTATTCAAAAATATGTAGCCCATTATTTACAAAAACACATACAGCCATTACAAAACAAATCATTGTCTTTTAAAACACTAATGCAGGTGCACCACACATAGACAAGGCTGTAAAACATTCAATGGACATTTCTACATTAGGTAATA